>CAJQUW010011023.1:0-582305 GCA_907163375.1 Prostheceraeus crozeri
AAATTATTCAGACAGTATAAAATTTATTAGCGGCAGCAGGAATTAACCAACGCTGTCTTAAAGTTTATCGTTATTTACTCAGCAGTGAGCTCAGAAACATGATTGACGGGAGAGACAATATTTTTCAGACATTATCACTGTATCACTTATTAATTGTAATCAGGCGATCCTCTGCAGGTCTAACGCCTGAATCATTCTGGAGATGTGCAATATATAATTCACTATAGCAACAACAACAGCAAAGACTCTCTGCTGCTGTTATAGTGAATTATATATTTTTCGACATGCTAACTAGGTAACCATAAGCTTACCTTGCCCCCTCAAAGTGGTTGCGTTGCGTCGTATAGGGAATTAAAAACTAGGCAAACACGCTTTACACATATCACAGAATTAAAATGACCGATTTTTAGAGAAATAAAGCATTAAAAAATATGGCTCGCTATATCACACACACTTTCATGGAGAAATTGTTCGAGAATGGAAAGATTCGAGGTAAAAACAGGCTTTTTGGCAAGAATGTGCTCTCCAAGTAATATAGCTGTACTCATTTATGACACATTTCTGTGTCTGCGCTGTTTCAAAAGGAGTTGAGGAGATCAGATTTCATCTCATACCGAAAGTAAAATTCCTATTTATAATGCATTGATAAAGAATACACATTGCAATCCTTTTATTTGTATCTGGCGGAAAAGTGTAAATACGGGGGTATCTCTTTACGGAAATTGACCAGCTAAATCAATAATTTTCATCCTGCACAGCAATGAAAATTCATAAAGTGAAAAAGTCAGTGTTGATAGCTCAAATAGTGCTTTCAATTGACGAGATATATGCAGGGGTCTCACTCGGCAAAAAAGAAAAAAATGCAAAAAATTCAAGATTATTACTAGTATTGATTAATGATCAGGTTGTCTCTCTGTTTATGGCTCATTAGAATTGGGTCTAATTGTGAAATCAATAATTGCGGATACTTTAAACACATGCTTTCATATTAGCCATCATTTACTTAGTTTAATTATTTACACATATCAATGCACCTGATTATTCACTTAAAGTATAGCAGCTTATTGATGTGCACATGAATTCTTCGTTTGATGATTCTACTACGGTAAAGTGTGTTCTCATCAAAACAGTTTGTTCAGTGAAGAAGAGAAAAGTGTGTTTTATGTGTGCGCTTGGCACATGAATGTCTACCTTTGATTCATTTAGATAGATACAGTTCATCTCGCATAAATGTGAGACAAACAGGAGAGTGGTTGGGAGAACATGACCGAGCAATAGAAAATATGACATTGAGAACTCATGCGTACTCCATACTGCTGCTCAACAATGAGTCATTCAGTGCAATGGAAATTTTATAATGTAACCTGTGACAATGTCGTCCTGGTGGTCAGAGTATGCCGTTGAGACGAAAACACAGAGACTCCCCGGACTTCACCGCTGTCTCGAAATCACCAACAGGAAGTATTACACCGAAAACCTCCTTACCATACACCCTTTCAGTGAGTTTGAGAAATGGCCTGATGGCAGAGCCACTGACACTTCCTAAAGGCAAATGTGACCATGAAAGTCAACTCTCTTTTTTATAGTGGATGTTTGATGAGCTAGGAATCCTCGCTCGTCCAATCAGAACTCATACACACTTACAAATGCCTTGGTTGACTTCAGCAGGGTCAAAAACCCTAGAAAACCTCCAAAAATAACGAATTTAAAATTTTCGGCATTCGAGCACTACTTATAGAACGTTTATAAGTGGTCTATGACTTGACCTGAATCATGACCTCTCGAACAAACGTTGGACGAAGTCTATCCGATTTCTACAAGCAGAGATACATGCCTTTAAAGTTTAGGCCTACTACGATGGTCTGATATCCAGGCCATCTCCTGGCTCTCCACTCACTCTGACAACTTAGGTGAATGCGGCAATCGAAAAATCTGCCTTGGTTTCCCACGAAAACCCGGTTTCTGGAGTCATTTGATGAGAGAGAAAGAGAGGCGAATGACCTTTTCTCTTCTCACCACATGCATCTAATGACATAGTGTCCCATCACATCTTACAGTCAGAGATCAGTGGTAACGGTGGACAAAAGACATCCACTTCTGCACGACATGACACAAAACATGCTCCATCCTAGACAAAATCCCTTCTCTGCTTGTAGTCTTAACACATACCCGATTCATACCTCTCTCCCGCTAAGATCAGGTCAAGGTCAATTTAAGGTCACACCTCATACCTCTGCTTGTAGTCCCATCCCATCTTACAGTCACAGACCAGTGGTAACAGTGGACAAAAGACATCCACTTCTGCACGGCATGACACAAAACATGCTCCATCCTGGACAAAATCCCTTCTCTGCTTGTAGTCTCACCCTCTCTCCCGGAGAAGTCAGGTCAAGGTCACTCCCGCCTCTGCTTGTAGTCTCATCACATAACACTCAGTAATACATCACGCCTTCACATTTTTCCGTTTGTAGCACTACTTATAGAACCAGCAGTAGTCACATCACATATTTCATGACGCGGAACGGTAACCTAAGGTCACGGCGATGACTCATCATTTCACATTTTACATTTTGGCCTTGATTTTGCCATGGGATTACTACAAAATGATTTCCAGGAACGCATCCCTTACGTAAATCGGGGTGTTACTGCACTCATAATCTTAATCAGCAGAATCACTTGACCAGTCATGTTGAAATGAATTATGCAGGTACCACTTAATCAAGGAAGTCCTTTATCATGTTTAACAAAAGAATATGAATTGAGTGTAAGACGGTCTCAAATGCAATCTATGAAGCAATTTTTATCAACTTAAATGATAATTTGAATATTTGCAATAAGAAAGACAATTATAGAAATATTGAAAATATTTCTGATGTAAATCAATCCAGTATCAGTTTATATGATACTTCAACTCAATTACAATCTTTCATGCTTATCATGACTGATGAAGATACCTATGATTCAAGATATTTTACGCGTCTGAGACCACCCAAATCGGGGTGACATATGTATATGGCGTAGGGTGCAGGCGCGAAAAATACATACTACTAATCCGGATTCAAATCACCATCTTCCTTATTTTCGAAGCCAACAGCTTCAACGGCCAACAGCCATAGCTTAATGCTTCAACATGTCAATACGTCTTAAATCAGGGTGGTGTCATCGCCATTCACCCCTGGAAATCGCCTATTAATTTCAGCGAGCTCAGTAGGTAGAGGAATCTTCGACTCCTACCAGTCACACATCTTCATGGCAATTCGATCCATCGTCTATCCCATTTCATTCTTGTTTCTAACTGCATGTAAGCTTACAATTCTCGTAGCATCGAGCCCCGCTACTGGTCTTAATATCGGCAGTCACAAGTGTGACGAAATATTTGTTCACTAATAATTATTCACGAAATAATTGTTCGACATTATAATATAATTTGTTCACTAATTGCAATGACAATGATGGTGAGGGCTTGATCCTGCCAATTCACATCTGGGGCAACAGTTGGGACCAGTTGGGCAACAGGTGTACATAGATAGCCCAGAGTCGTAGGTTCGTGTCCTACCAGCCATGACTAGCTTCCAATCTGATGTAATAAAGATGAAGTCTAAGGTCACTGCTCCCCAGTGGGAACTGGCAGGTGCTGACAGTGTGTGGAGCGCGATGTAATAGTCTACTTTAAGTATACGAATGTCGATTCTGCTGACATCCAATTATACTTGCAGGGATCAACCTTGAGACCAAAGGATCGTCTGAACAAACACTTAACTACTGTGTCACGAAAACTACTGAAATACTACTGATTACGCGCACGTTTCTACACAATAAATATACCCAATTATTTCAAACTTTCCTAGATTATTTTATCGAAGATATTTCGTTATAGTGAACTGTTTCGTCAGCGCAAGGTTAGTTAAAGACTTGGGTCGAAACCCAAAACCCAAGCACCAGTTTCAATAAATGAGTATAATCAAGTAAACGAAGTGCATTCTTTGTATTTTGTGCTGGCGTAAAGATTCTTTTATACAATCCAAAATTCCGATTGAGCCAAGGAGAAGTGTGGTATTAGTGGGAAACTATTTTCTGTTGCAATCACTGTAATTAGTAGCCTAGTGCACGTACTACGTTATAAAGTTTTCCTTTAATAATTTAACCTACACTGATTGCAGTGGCGTCGCGTGCTCCCAGACCATAGGCCTTCGCTCCAAAGTGAATTCCTATATTTCTGCAGCAGATAGCATGAACTGCATAAAATAATTTTTTTAAATAACTATTTTAATTTCAGTGAATTTTCAAACACTTGTGCAAGTACATGAACATTCAAATCATGCTGACATCCATGACTACAGAATGAAATGATGTGAGAAATATATACCGATATTTAAATGAAAGGTACACTGAAGTCCTTAGACTACCCAATGTTGACTATTCTGCATGTGAATTATGATTCACTGTGAGTCCTATGTGGCAGCCTCTTTTTCTGAGCAGCCTCATAGGCATGAAATCCTAACCTGACTGACTGTTGGTCAACGTGACTCTTGTCTTCCCAAGACTTTAAACGTCAAATGACAATGAAAATGTGATGTTGATTTCTCACATGACGCTCTCACCTTTCTCACAGAACACTCGAGGAAGCTCTCACTAACGCAAGACTCTGTTGTGTTTATCATAGCCTCTCAATCACTTACAGGTTTCAAATTTAGGGCTGATAAATGTTTTTTGTGCTCCTCCTGATATTCTATCCCTTGAGAGTGGTTTAGTTTTTATTTCAATACCATAAACTTCGTGTACGGTGGCTAGAGTTTTCTGCATAATCCCTCGGACGACTGTCCGGTGTAGAAAATAACCACTGTTGAAATCGCCGCCATAAACATAATATCACAAATATGCCGTGAATCATTATCTCTGACTGAATCACACATCAAATTATGGAACCTTCATCTCTATATCTCCTTTCAGCGGCTTCTAACCTTCCGATCCCACATTCAGCCATTGGTGAACGCAGACACGACGATTCAACGCGTCATCATCTTCTCTAAAATTTGGCAAAGCCACCAATAGGGAAAATTTGCGCCTCTGTCTAACTGAATCTAAGAATTTATAAATAGATCTTCTCTTGCATTGCTGCAGTATACTTGCTTCTTCGTTTCTATCGGGAGAAGACGATCGAGCTAAGCGCACACGCTCCACATATCACACAAACACACAAATCTCTGTGATTTGCTGTGAACACATTCCCAGCGCATTGTGTGATTGCTTGAAGATCCCTGCAGTTAACAACTGAGCACTGGCGCTCGGAACGTATGTGAGAGTAGTGACTTGAAACTGTAAAGTGTGTGTAAAGGTGTAAACGTAAAGATGCTCTCAAAAACCAAAAATCAAAACTATTTGCACTTAAGTTTTATGAGCGTAAATAATTATTTTTGGGTATGCGGCGAAGGCCTCGCAGGCACGGAGAAGACGCCACTGACTGATTGAATGACTAATTGAAAATCTTTGATTTATATGACCAAATTACACATTGCTCATAACAAAGGAATTGTTCTCATTTTATCATTCAGAAATATAAACAGACTTAATGAATACTATAGCTGCGTATAGTGAGTGCATTGTTAAACATATTTAGAATACGAAATTGGAATGAAGTCATTTTTGGAATGTCGCCGGTCGCAGATAGGTTAGGAGTGCAGATAACTGCGAAGATATAAAATTATGAAATATATGAAAATTCAAAATGCACAAATACAACAAAATACATGTAAGCTTACATCAAATACAATATGTACGAAGTTTCAATGCGCGCGGTTGTCAAGCCAAGAATGAAATAGCTAATGATCACAAGTATTTCATTTTTGAAATATTCTATGAATTGAGTGGAATTTTGATAAAATATCAGAGATTTATGCTCTTATTATGTAGTTATCCTACGATTCAAATCAAAACATTAATTTTTGTAACTTGATTTGCACATATGCAACATTAATAGAAGACCGAAGTTTTATATCACTTACCCAAGGTCGACCCAAGGTTGAACCTTGTTTGATGCATTCAAGTGCGTTTGTCTGCTCCTGGTATGTTCTAGTGGGGTTTCATTTTCTATCAAAAAATCTATTGGAAATTGGATTTTATGATTTTTAGATATCAAAGGCTGAAATTTGGAAAGGAAGCTGCACAACTTTTTTTCTAACTGTCATCAAACATGATGTGTCATCAAAGATATTTAATATTATAAAGGTCTAAATAGGAAATAGACGTACTTATTTTTACATTGTGTGCATAGAAGCCAGTGAAGATCAGTTGATATTGCATAAACAATATTTTTAAACTAGCAACAAACATTTCTTTTCGTTGCCTCTTTTTAGTAATTACAGAACTAAAGGGCATTTTAATATCATGAGATTTTTATATATGTCTAAAAACAAAGTCCAAATTGAAACAAATAATAATCTTACATTCTACTTTTTCAGATGTTTTGCAAAACGCAGTTGTAAATGAGAGTACTGCTGATACAATTCTTTCAATTAGACTTCATTGCATTATTTTATGTCAGTTGATTATTTGATCTGAAGAGCGCATGTTATATAGGAATAATACAAATGAAAACCAATTGTTTCATTTTTAGATGAAAGCAGAGTAAAGTTCACTTACAATTCACCAAATACATGACTAAAATGACTTTTTTGAACAGAAAATGATCCGCGTCTTTACTTTTGATCATGCAGTTAGATTGTTTCTTTGTAATAAGTACGGGACCTGACTATCGTTGAACATATACATCGTTTTTGCTGTGCCCAGACGCGATTGCCAAGCTTGGCAATAATCTAACGTGTTTATATAATTTTGCGGTTAGAAATTGTATGATGCAAGAGAAAAATTAATATGAATTATCAGGAAATTTGATGTAAAATTGCCTTGAGCGAATAAAAGCAAACACATATATTACGTATGTTATGCAATGCATATTGACAACATCTTTGACATTGACAGACATGCGATGACCGATTCTAGTTGGCTCTAAAATGCCCTGTGTTAATTATTTGCAATACATAGATCCACATTGTAGTTTCAGCCTGTTGAATAACTCGAAGATCGTTGTTGACATGGGTGAGCCTTATTAATAGCCAACCTCAGTATTCGGATTCTCACTGAAATTGTTAATAGTCATGAATTCTGCAGAGGAAGTTGAGTGTTTATCAATTGATACCCCATCAGTCTTCATGTGAATACTTTTTCTTCACTTGAATTGATAGTCCTGCATTAAATTGTTGTATTACCGCTCTCATCTTCAACAATTTTTTTCACAGAAACTACTAAATGAATATTCTTGAAACTTGCCATATAATATCAGTGAATTATGCTTTATATCGAATGCCATTTCCAATGTTTTTTGTCGCATCGCACATTGCACAGTCGACAAAGCAGCAATTTTGCACCATTGCCGTAATGCTTTTTTTGCCACGATAAGGTCCGTACTAAAATGGGTTCAACTTTAGGTATCTATTTCTCATCTAGCCCTTTTAAACAATTAAATATCTTTGGGTGTCATAAACCGACATTCTTTTACTTCATAAAACTGCTCGGTAATGGCAGAAGCGATTAGGCCTACAAAAAAGGAGATCAGAGACCATCATAGACTATCAACTCAATCAAGTTGATATTTTTGATTTTAACAACCATTATTTATTGAGAAATATATTTCTGCCTTCTTTTATACTTGGTACATCACAATAAAACCTGGCTGAGTCCAACATAAACACATAATCACAGAAAGTACAGTGAACGTTAATGCAGCATATATATGTACAAAATTGATAAATTAACTATGTCAATGATATTGTTTGGCCAGTAGCTAAACAATGATGCAAAAATATTGATTAAGATGAATGTTGTTAATTTAACCAGAAGTGCTAGTGTAAAAGTTATAGTTCTGAATCAGGGGCGTCGTGCCATTGGGGCACGGGGTGGCACGTGCCCCCTGGGTTATTCTGGTTAGTCCTCTTTTAAGGTCTCTGTCTTCATTATTACAACCGTCAAAAGGGCAATGGAAAGAATTTGAAACTCTGTGCGAAATCTTTCGAGAAGATATCTAATACAAAGCTGCATTATCTGAATATAAACTATTTTGCAATGAAAAGTCTGTATCAGATATTTCTGCTTGTGAAAACTTACAGTCTGTTTATTTGCTATTGATGACTGACAACAAGATGACGGCAACATACCCTAATCTGAATATACCTTACCGATTAGCAATGACCTTGCCGGTCACATCAGTATCATGTGAACGTTCTTTCAGGTCATTGAAATTCGTAAAATCGGCGCTACGGACCACAATGGATCAAGATCGTTTGAGAGATCTCCTAATTATTGCATCAGAAACCCAAAGAAATCAAAAAGAAGACGTGACGAGAATTAGAGACGTGTTTTGGAATATGTGTGATCGACGTTATGTTCTCCAATCAGATTTTGTTCTCAATTTCAATAAACGTATGTTTTAATGAATTACTTTTCATTAAACTATCAAATACGTGTAGATAGATACGGTTACTACAAAAAGTAGGACTACACTACAATCAAAATTGAATAAAACCTACTGTTTCCTTTTTGACTTTGGATATTATCTTACCTCTTGATATTATTTATGTTAGCTCAACTTTTGATATTATTTCACCTATTGATATTAGCTTTCCTTTTCAAAGCCTATATTACCTTTTTATCATGCAAAAATGAGTAGCAGTACGGGCGGGTACATATTTCACTGTGACTACTTAGTCCATCAAATTTTGCACTATTGCATTGTGCCCCCTTGAAGAATCGGGCGCACTACGCCCCTGTTCTGAATATAAGTTTCGGTGCATGATTAATTGAATAATTTTTTTAAGAAATTTGAACAATCTCAGAATTTTGCAGAAAGGCTTTTAGCATAGTGTAAGCATATTATGTAGAGTGATGACTTCGCATTTATTAAATACCCAATGTGTATACACTTTCGATTTTATCAAATGAACTCGAGGGGGATACAGGTGGTATTGTCACCAGTAGTATATAGTGTGACATCCGGCGCGACGCTTCGCTTCGCTTTGCTTCGCTTCGCTTGCGCCGGATGTCACACTTTTGCGGGTTTTTTTCAAAAAATCAAAATTTCAAAAATTTAGGTAGACTTCAAATTTCACGTGGCCGAAGGGGGGAAAATTTAGGTAGTGACAAATTTTCAAAAAAACAAAATTTCAAAAATTTAGCCGGTCTCAAAATATCACGTAATCTCAAATTTGAGAATTACAATTTTCTCGCTTAAATCATGACCGTTCCAGGACACCGAAAATCATAAAAGTTAAGAATCTCAAAATTTGAGAATTACAATCGGGCGAAGCCCTAGAACCTTCGGTTCGATTTTCATTGCTTAAATCATGACCGTTCAAGGACACCAAAAATCATAAAAGTTGAGAATTTCAAATTCATGAATTTTATCCATCTTTCAGGTTTTTAAAATATATCATGTGACTAATAATATTTCTTTAAAAGTGGAAGAAACAAAACTGGAAGAAGCCGCAAGAATATATCCTTCAATATCATATGAACGTAGTTCTACTACCCCCTCCCTTCTAACTTCTAGGGGTCCCTTCTGACTTCTAGGGGTCCCTTAAGAAATTTTTTTATTATAAAATGAACAACATAAATGAGTTTTTAAAATTATATGGAACGCAAACTACGACAAATTTCGACCTAAAGAAAATCGCAAATGAATTAGGAATAAAGAATTTTCATGTTCTAATGAGAGACGAATTACAATTCCTAAAAAATAAGCCAACAGGAACCTTCAGTTCCCGGAACAAAGTTCCATCAATAACTGTAAATTTCGTAAACAATCTTCACACTTCAGACCAAAAAGGCGTACATTGGTCAGCAGGCGTTAAAAAAAACCAGCAGAACTATTATTTTGATTCATACGGTTTGCCCCCTACAAATGAAGTAACAGAATTACTTGGAACGGGAACATACAATACGTTTCAAATTCAAACACCAGGCACTACCTATTGTGGACAATTATGTTTATACGTTTTGTACAAATTACAAAAAGGAGTACCATTTCTAGATATAATGTTAGAATTGAACGAACCGTAGGTTCTATGGCTACGCCTAATAATAATAATGATAATTAAAAATCAGTTCGTTGTAATTCATTTTGATAAAAACGGCCTCTGATATCTTCATCATCTAAATCTTTGATTTCGTAAGTAATCGGATAACTTTGATTTATTTTAGAAATTTCAAATATTTCTTTAGTCCAATAACCAACAAAGCCTCTTTCAAATTTATTCTTATATTTAAATATTCTAACTCTATCTCCAATTTTAAATTTCGGCTTAAGTTTCTGCAAATTCGGATTACTCTCATTCAAATTATTATTCTCGAATATTTTCTTTCGTATCAAATCAGGGTCGTCAGAAGCATTCTTTGGGGTTTCTTCAATACCAGAATGAACTTTATTATTGTACTCTTCTACAACTCCTGGTAATATCTTCAACCATTTCTGATTTCCTTGCTGAGTAAATTTTTTGAAAATTATATTTTTCAACGTCCGATTGAATCTTTCTATCACTACGGCCTTCCCTGCATTTTCAGTTGAATAAACAGTTTCAAATAGTGGCTGAACGTTTCGGTTATAAAATTCCGATCCTTTATCAACAAACAATTTCCTTGGCTTTCTATTACTTTCTTTAAAGATTCCTTCAAACGCATATTTAACTGATAGACCACTTTTATTTTTTAAAGGCTTTACCCAAGCGTATCGTGTATATAAATCTATAACGGTCAATGCGTATTTGTAGTCCCTTTCATTCGGCATATGAATAAGATCAGCACTCCAAATATCATCTTTATTAAATACTTTTACTTTCAATAAATATTTAGGCCTTCTATATTCCTTGTGGATTTCGGACGCGTAGTGTCCAGCGTTGCTCTCAGAGTTATTAGTGCGAGCGTTGCTCTCAGACAGCTTTGCTGTCGTTTCATTTAAACCCTGTCCGAATAATATTTTAGCTTGTAAAGCTTTCTTAACAAACATTCTTTCAATTTTTTCTCTAAATGTAGGGTTTTGAATACTATCTAATTCTTGAATCATCTTCTTATCAGCTGCATGTCGAGAACTTAGATCATGATTTCGATAAGCTAAATCATGCCTGTAAGCTGCGGCATCTACTCTATTTATTGGTTCTTCACCTGGTTTCGGATTATTATTCTCATCTAGTCTTATATCTAATCGAGTTCCTGGACCGGTATATGAATGACCAGGAAGATGTTTTTCTTTCGAATATTTACTCCAAATAAATCCAGGAAAGTTTTCTAATGTTTTTTGTATATCACCACCGAAGTGGTATGGAACTTTGTTCTTGTCACCTCCAATATGCTGACAATTTGAGTTTTCATTTTTTTTAATAGATAATTCAATAAATCTAAATTAGAAATTTTTAATTTAATTAAATTTTCGGAATTTGTAGAATTCATTTTAAAAGATAAAAAAAATTTAAAAGATAAAAAAAATTTAAAAGATAAAATAAATGTTGTACCTAATGGAACTTTGTTCAGAGGCTTTAGCCGATCGGACCAAAGGTTCTGAGGCTTTAGCCGATAGAACTTTGTTCAGAAGATTTAGCCGATCGGACCAAAGGTCCTGAGGTTATTACCGAATCATACTAGGACTTAGATATATTCCAGAACCATCTTTAGTTTCTTTAATTTCAATTAAATCATCAACATTGTGGAGAATATTTTTAAGAACTCGTTTTCCTTCATCAACTAATTTTAATTTACTAATAAAATTATCTACTACTCCTTCACCCCTAGCAACTTTCTCTAACTCTCTATTATGACGTTTTTGTTCTTCTAATGCTGCCTTCTCTGATTTATTTTTATTTACTGCTTGGACAATACCAGCTGTCCCACCTGCAACACTTCCTGCAGCTGCTATGCCACCTATTATTAGTGGAATTAATGGGAGAATCCCGCCGTTCTTTTCTTCTTGTAATTGAATATTCTCTATCATTGGTTTACTTATGTAATACTTTTTTTTGTTAATCGTTAATCGTAATAGTTTTAGGGGTATTTTTGTCAGCAATATTACGTAATTTTAATTCAACAGTTTTATTATTATTACTTTTCGCTTGCGACATTTTTAATAAAAAAATTTTAAGTTATCAAAAATTTTAATCTATTCTAGTTATGAATAAATTATAAGTTAAGAATTTTTTAATCTATTCTAGTTATGAAAAATTTTAAGTTACCAAAAAATTTTAAGTTACCAAAAATTTTAATCTATTCTAGTTATGAAAAAATTTTAATTAACTTATCGGAGCGAAGCTCCTCTGGCTTTAGCCTATCCTTACCATCTTTCCATTAAGAATTTCAATAGAATATTTTACATCTTCTAGCAATAAACCATAAGCCATCAATGAAGTTGTGGAATCTTTCTTTTCAATATTAATTGTTACATCACAACCATTTTTAATAATATCTTCAGATTGTGCACTTAAATCGAAACAGAAAATTGGATATAAATGTCTCCAATCTCCAGGAGTTAATTGTGGTTCAACTCCAAATTCTGTACAAAGATTTCGATAACAATCATATCCTTCCATAAATTGATTATTGGTATCATCGAATCTTAATGGATCAATTGGATATCGAGTTTGATTTAATGAAACTTGTAAACTTCGAATTGTATTAATATGAAAAATATTATTGTTCTTATCAAAACTTGGAGAATTATTTCTTTGAAATGTTAGTAATAAATATCTTGGGGTATTCGCAGTTCTAGTAAAATGCCAGTTAAATCTTTGTTCGGAAAAAGTTACTGAACTAGCAGTACGCTTTAGAAAATTTACTGGAATTGGTTTGTTAGTATTTAATCTTTTTGCAATAGCTGTTTCAACCTCTAAACTAGGAGTAATATGCGTAATCCACCATTCAAGTCTATCAATTTTTAAATATGCTTTTTTCCCAGTCTTACCAAAAAAGATTAATTCATTATTTGCCGTACGATGAATTATTAATTTAAATTTAAATTGATATGATATTTTGTCATAATCTAAATATCCGAATAATGGAGACAATGACCAATTTACTGTCTGTTTACTTTTCTTGTTAAATTCACGTCTTTCTTTATATGCATCATTATTTGTTTTATTTAAATGTTTTGCAATATTTTCTACATCTTTCGCAATTCCTGCTGCATCTGTTCCAGCGTGAGTTAAATCATCAACAATTATACCATCATTAGTATCAGGAAACCAACCTTCGATTTCATACTTTTTATTATTTTCACCAATTGTTACAAATCTAAGCATTGTATCAATTACACCTGGGGAATCACTTATTGTTTCTATATTTTGAGTTGCAACATCTAAACGCATTTGTGTAAATAATCTTGGAAAAAAATTATTTTCTAGTGTAATATTATCGGTATCTGGTAATGGTGTTGTAAAATTAGCATCACTATATAAAGAATATTCACAATGTAAAAACGAATCAGGTAAATATATATAACTCTGCTGATTATCAACTTCAAAAATTAAATCACCTCCAGTATTTACTCTACTGGAAGATCCGGGATTCATAGCAATTCTTATATAGTCATTCTTTTTTTGATTATTACTGACGAACGGAGGATCTTCTAATCTAAATTTATTTTCGATAAGCGAAGACATTTTTATAAAAAATAATTTGACTTTTTGTTTTTCTCACAGACAGAAAAAAATTTTACTAAAAAAATTACTAAAAAATTTTACTAAAATATAATTTTAGAATTTTGCTAGACCAGCTCCGCTGCTGACGCCATTACCTCTTATTTCTTCAATTGTTTTTTCATTATGTTTACTATCAGACGGAGCTCCGCTCCTCAAGGTTTCCCCAACAGCAATGTTAGCAATTTTGTTCTTTGTTTCATCTGAAAGTTTTTTTAATTTTTTTAGTTCTTCGGAATCATTCCTAAGTTTACGAATAGCTTCTAGTTGTTTTAATTCGTTTTGAGACTTGACAGCATTTGATATTGCACTAGCTGTACTACCTATAGCAGCTGCTCCTTTTGCAGCAGATGTAATCAAATCTTTATTATTTTTAATTAAGTTAACGATACTACCAATACCAGAGAAGATCCCAGCTCCTTCCGTGCGAACGGCACCTGCGGTGCCTAGGAACTTTTCTGTTCCGACTGTTTCTCTATTATCATAATGATAAACAGGATTCATACGTGGTTCATGAGCAATTTTTTGATTTGAAGCAAAATGTTTAAGATTGTGTTTATAAATTATAGGCATTTTTTAGGATTAAATTTGACTTTTGGGAAAAATATCTACGTGTTAAGATTTACGTTTGTGAATGGACAACAACTTCGAGATAACTTTATTAATTGCCTGTTGCACTTTATCTATTGCGTCAAGCAGTGTGTGATGTACTTTAATTTCTTTTCTATTAACTTGCATTTTCTCCTGATTCATCTTCAACGCCGTTTTAAGAGCATTTAACTTAACTTTAAGAACATCTAATTGTCTTTTAACAGCATCTAACTGTTCCTTATTTTCTTTAGAGTTTTCTTGTAAATTTTTCTTTAATTCATTTTCTAAATTGATTTTAAGAGTTTTCATTTTATCAACTTTTTCATTAAGTGATTTTACTTCATTTATTATTCTATTCATCTTTTTCATTTGTTGAGTAATTTTAGAACTTAATTCATCAACACTTTTTTGGAATGTAGTTTGTAACTGCTTTAAATTTTTTTTAATTCTTTCAGGTAGTTTTTCTATTTCATCTTCTAATTGTTCTTTCAATAGTTGTATCTGATGTTTATTTTTAATTACAGCAGATTTTAAATTTAAAGAAAGTAATATTAAAATTTTTGATTGTTCAGAAATCTTTTTAAAAAGTTTTGCTATATCTGCTTCTAGCTCTCTATCCTTTTTATCAAGTTTTAATAATTTTTCGTTTAATGATTTGTCATTAAGTTTAAGCAACTTCAATTCATTCATCAGTGGAACCAAAACATCGTTTATATATTTTTCTTTTAAGTCATTGATTTGCGTATCAACATATTGTTTATTTGTTAACTCTGTATTTTGTTGTGGAAGAATAGAAAGATGCAATGGACCAGATAAAACGTCTCCAGTTTTCATAATATAATTTTCTATCTCTATTTCTAATTCACGATTATTCGGGATATATGCACCTCCACCAACATTTGGTAACATCATTTTTTAACAATAAAAAAATAAAATTTTTTCTAATAAAAATAAAAAAATAAAATTTTTTCTAATAAAAATAAAAAAATGGAAACCCCAAATTTAAAAAAATTATATTCGTCCGCATCATCCTGTTCTTCTTATTCGACGAGATCAACGGGATTTGAAAATAAATGTTTTGATAATAATAATAATAATACTATTACAAATCCATGTATAGATGTTAATATTTTATTTCAATTACAAGCCGAAATATTTAGAGAACAGACTAAAGGTTTACCTTCTATAGAAACCAATTATTGTATTTTTCCAGGTGATCCATTTATTAAATTTATGGAGATTGTTAGTAAATATAATGATGTAGCTTATGTGGAATTAAATAAAGAAAATATGGTTATAATAGGTCATAATAATGTTTATGGTTTTATTAGAGCAGTTTTGCCGATTAGTAATACTGATTGGATAGAAACTAAAATTATTAATTATATTAATATTAAAGAATTAGTTAAAAAATTAAAATCTTTTTCCAAAGAAAAAATTAGATTATTTGTTGATGAACAAAATCAATATAACATTCACATAGAGAGTAAAAAACATAATGAAGAATTATTTTGTCAGGTATATTATAGAGACACAATTTATAAACAAGAAACATTAGAAATGCCGCAAAGATATGATGATGATACGTATATAGGATTATATTCCAACTTAAATATTAATTTATTAAAATCTTATATAAATGGTTTAGCTCAACAAGAGAAAATTTATATGTGGACAACACCTTATACTATTAACAATGACCATAATCATAATCATAATCATAATAAACGAACCGAAGGTTCTAGGGCTTTGCCCGATCTTAAAGAATCTTATGATAATAATGATAATAATATAGATGATAATAATGATGATTCTGTAACATCTGAAAAAGGTGTAAATGGTAAAAAAGATTATAAAAATATTAGTAATTATAAAAATTTATCTAAATTTCATTTTCTTACAATTGAAAATAATAATGATGGCATAGTTGAAGATACTGTTAGACAACTATGTGTCGGGTCTACAAAATTTAAATTAGGATTTACATCTAATCAATTTAAAATTTTATCATCTTTAACAAAAACTAAAAGTGATTCAGATTATGGTGGTGTTATTAAATTTTCCAAAAGAGATCAAAGACCAATATTTTTCTCTATTATATTATTATCAGATAAAAGATGTAATTTAGAGTTAGATATTCCAATAAGAGAATGGTATCCTATCATGGAAGGGCATCCTATACCAAAAAGTGTAATTTATGATGATGAAGAAACAATTTATGATGATGATGAAGAAACAATTTATGATGATGATGATGATGAATCAATAGTTAGTGAAAAAAAATTTAAATTATCTTTTGATAAAACATTATATGATGAAACTTAATAAGATAAAACTTAATAGAAAATACCAAAATATTCGATAAATATATTTTCATATGTAATAAAATTTTTAGATGTAATAAGTTTTTAGATGTAATAAGTTTTTAGATGTAATAAGTTTTTAGATGTCATAAGTTTATAGATGTAATAAATTTTTTAGATGGAATAAGTTTTTAGATGTTATAAATTTTTTAGATGTTATAAATTTTTTAGATGTTATAAAAAAATTATTATCCCCACGTGTCATCATCATCACTTAAATTACTCTCACAGATGATTGTTTGAAATATTTCAGCTTGAATATCTTCTCCGTTATAAGGTAACATAATTTCATTTTCATCAGGTGCTTGACGTTTAAGAATATTTATTTGACCAGAAAATTTTTTTTCTTCAGTATTATTATTTTTATCAGGAATACTAATTCCAGTTTCTAAAGATCTTTTCCATGGTTTATTAACTGTAGTCGATAATGTTTTCCCCGAATATAATTTTAGAAAATCTTCTACTTTTACTTTATCTTGTGAATATCCTTTGAATGTTTTCTTTTCACTAAGTCTCCCTTGTTCATCTACAGTAATACAGTATTTTACTTTAGGTGCAATAAACATTGCAAAAATAATTCCACCATTTCCATAATCATTTTTCCCTTGACACAATTCTCCTCCAACATATCCAGCAGCGTCTAATTTATTAAAGAGCTCATTGGAAATATATATTGAATCAGTATCTGTATAATGAATGTATTTTTCTTTGAAACCATTAATTTCTAAAATAAAGTTATTCATGATTCTTCTAGAGTGAGAAAGAATGAAAGAACCTAAGTGTGATGGCATGAATGACGTCTTCCCATCTTTTACAATATTAGTTTTGAGAAATTCATCATCTTCCATTTCTACTTTCGCTAAATATTGTTCATCATTTAATTTTTCATAATCTTTTACTTCTTGAGTGAAATTTTTTCTCAATGTATTCTCATTCCATAAATGATATTTAGTGGTTATATCTTTTTGCACAGTTTTGCCATATAGCGAATTCATCAATAATTTAATTAACTCATCACCTACAGTATTTCCTTCTGTTTTATATCTTTTTCTCAAATTAAAAAGTTTTTCAATATAATTTCGAAATGGTGAAACTTGATAATTTTTTTCATAAATTATACCATCAGTAATATGTAAGATTTTTCCCCCACATCTAACAATTTCTTGTATGTCTACAGAAGTTAATACATCATAACATATACCATTTCTAAACCTGATTACTTTTACATGAGAATTATTATTTTGATTTTTAACTTTATCTTTTATAGGAACTGGTTGGAAAAACATATCATTCGGATATTGAAACACAACAGAGAATATTCCAGTTTTAGGTCTAAATGTTTGAGTATTAAATTTATATACTATTTCCCGCTCTTCTTCTTGACGAAATTTTCTAGCTGATTCAGCTTTAGGGTATTCTGAATTTTCATCATACATAGCTGATGGATATAAAGATGTTGCATCAAAAGCCATTAGAAATTCATTTTTTTGTTCAAGTAGTTGATTTGAAATTTTCTTACAAATTTCAGTTTTATCTCCTAAATCTCGATACTGTTTCATTAAATCTATTAAATGACTTCCCGGGGACAAAGTCCCACCAGCGTAGCGACCAAGGGACAAAGTCCCCCCAGCGCAGCGACCAAGGGACAAAGTCCCCCCAGCGCAGCGACCAGGTAAATACTGTTTTAATATTGGTAACAAGATGCTACAAAATGGCGATATGTATTTTCTTATATTTGCTGAAACTCTTCCACCTTTAACAGATTTTCTAATATAATTTCTAGCCCATAAATCTATATGAGAATGAATATTTATATTGTCATTTTGTACGCTTTTCATCCAACCGTTAAATGTTAAAGCAGAGGATGTTAAATTAGTAGTTATATCTTCACCAACTAAATCTTGCATAACATTATTATATTTGTAGATACAAAAAGCTAAAGAAAGAATATCGTCAACTAAATATGGTCTCCATTCAATTTCTTTTTCTTTATAATTTTCATGTGTTATGTCTCCAATTTCATAATTTAATTTACACACATTCGTAGGAATTTTAAAATTCTCACACCATTTAGAAAGACTTGTTTTTACATGTTGATAACTACATTTCATTATAATAGTTTGAAGTGCTAATTTACCTGACGGTGAATCTTTTTTCATATTGTTTTTAAATCTAAGAGATTTTTGAATATATCTACTAACACATTCAGTTGTATAAGGATTTTGTAATGAAGCAGTCAATATTCCTCTTGAAGTTTTAAGAGGCGGTTTAGATAATTTAAAATTAGCTTTTATCGGAAAATAGGAATCAAAACCTGATGAATTGTGAGCTATTAAAGTTACTCTAGAATAATTAAATTTTCCAAGAGTTTTAAAAAATTGATGGATCGGACATACGTCCTCTGGGTTTCCCCTGATTGGACATTCATCATCCTCAGTTCTCGTAAATATTTTCACACAATTTTGAAGTTTATTAAATTCTAATTCAGTTAAATTATTATACTCATTAATCTGTTTTTTAAGTTTTTTAATTTCATCTTCATCTTTTGATCGTTTAATTTTAATCATATCACTTAACAAACGTGTTTCTAATTCTTTCAATCTTTGTTTCGGTAAACAACATATAAATTTATTAAAATTAATAGCTCCTACAGCATAAGGAATAGGATGAGCTGTTGAACAGTTAGGATCAGGAAAAGTTTCGAGATCCCAAATATATGTTGAACCATAGTCAATTTTTTTCTTTGTTATGATTTTATATGGACGCGTTGTTAGATTTTCATCAGTAACTGTTTTATATATGGGTTTGAAATTATTTTCAATTTCTCTAATAGCTTTTAATTTATGAAATTTATCAATTAAACAATAGTGACCAATTGTTGAACCTGCGTGAAAATAATTGTAATAAACATAATTATGAAACGTTTCAATTCCTCTAGGATTTAAATGACGATTGGCAGGACTATAATATTGAACACATTCTCCAAAATATTTATTGAATTGAGAAAATTTGCAGTTTGACATTACTCCTGTTCTAGATGTGGCTTTCTCTTTATATAAAAAATTATTAAACATTTCTTTCATAATTTCTCCTTGTTCTTCATTAAAACCTCGTAAAACATTATAACATTTAATAAAACAAAAATCTTCAGAAGGAATATAACAATATTCACCGAAATATTCTTTGATTCTATATTTCATATTAATCCCTGCCCCTCTATGCGATCTTTGTACTAACTTCATTCCAAAATCTTCATATTTAATATTACCTGTAAAAATCCATTCGTCAGCATCGGATTTCTCATCCAGATTCGAAAACCATGTTTCAAATGATTTTTTATTATAGAAGGTTACGTAAAAATTTTGAATTATATTTTCCTGATCTTTAATAACTTTTCCAAGTAAATTAATAATTTTACCATTTGCTAAAAGTTTCCGCATATCATTTACTACATTAATAAAAGATACATTTTCATATTTAATTTCATTTGGATTAAATAAATTACATAAATCATCACCAAGTTCATCCTTAATTCTATCATCAAAAAAGATATCAGTAATAGGGGTTTCTAATATTTCTTTTGTTCCACGTTTCTGTTTTTTAGTATTACGTCTAATACTACGCCTAGTACGTTTCTGTTTTTTAATACGTTTACTGCGTTTACTATGTTTAATTTGTGCATCAAACTCAGCAATTTGTTTCTTGATTAATTCATCAATCCTAGACGTTTGTCCGAGAGACATTTCACGATTCATATTTTTTAAAAGAAAAAATGAATTTTACATAGAACCTCGGTTCCGTTTTTGCATATACACAGGAATATGTAATTGATGTAATGTTTCTAATTCATGTGCTGTTAAATGTTCTTTCTTAACCAACCACCATAAATTATTATACGCCAAAAATACTCGGAAACTTCTTAAACAAAGTGGAAAGTCTTTTGTTTTAACACACGGTTGAATACCATGTTTTGTTTTATAATCTGTAACGAGCGCTACGTATTTATGATGATAATAAAATCTAACTTCTTTCTTCGAATTTACAGGATTTGTAGGATGACGATAATCTTTTAAAACTGGTACATGCTCTATCTTATAATCATTCAACATATTTTTTTTTATTTTTATTAACAAAAAATTTATAAGAAAAAATTGTTCGGTCACTCCGTTCGGTCACTCCGTTCGATCACTCCTCGAAAATATTTTCTATAACTCTTTCACTCCTCGAAAATATTTTCTATAACTCTTTCATGAATTTTTTTATCAATATTAATTGTAATAAATCCATAATCTTTTGACCAAGCATTGTTACACGATTGTTTAAATTCATCTTTATTTCTTACACATAAATCTCTTAACAAATCACTTAAGTTTCTTGCATTTATTTCAAATAGTATAAATATATTTGCATTCTTTCTAATAACACTTCCGTCTAATGAATACATACTTTGTGTTAAATAAAAAACACTACAGTTATTATGTCTACCTCGTGTAAAATAATTTCTCTGAACTAACTGATTTCTATCATTAACACAATCATCAAAAATTACACAATGTTTCATTGTTTTATCTAGTTTACTAGGATCTTGCATATTACCACTATCATCTATTAGTTGTATCTTTATATGGTTATTTTTATTAGATTCTACTAACTGATTATTTTTTGCTGCTTCTTCACACCACGAACTTATTTCTTCTTCATCTTCAGATTTTTCATATTCTTTGAATAATGAAGCAATTGCTGTTTTTTTAAGATTATTTTCAAATCCATATTTTAAAAATTGATAGACGGGTTGTTCTGCCGTTGTTGTATAAATTATAAGATTGTTATAATCCAAAAAATTTGGAGTCGTTAAAATTTTAAATAATAGATATGTTTTTCCACATCCTGATCTTCCACAAATAACTGACAAAACTTTATTAGATAAATTTGGATGATGATTAAATTTAAGTTTTTTTTTATTTAATGGTAGCACTTCACTCATTTTTTAATAAAAAAATTTATTTTTATTTTTTTTATTTTTTGTTTCTAAAGAAGAAGAAAATTAAACTTCTCTAGCTTCGCGTGGGAGTTTATACCTCTCGAACGGGAGTTTATACCTCCCGAACGGGAGTTTATACCTCCCGAACCAAAAGATCTATCATAATCTCTTCACCTCCAAAATTTATTTCTTGTCCTTTTTCATCAGTGATTCTAATGTTAATGTTGTTAATAGTTTTTCTTGTAATAGGAAAATATATTAATGTTTGTGGAAATACATTTAATCTATAACCAATGGGTACAGTAAAAGCTGGAAAACTGAATATTAAATTTGATAATTTACCATTTATATATCCTCCTTCAATAATGTCACAATGTACAACAATTGAATTTATTTCAGTTATTTTTGGAATCTTCTCACCTAAATGATAACCTTGACTATAAGTTTGTTTATTAAATCCTAATAGCTTTGACAATGATCTATCATGATTAAAATCAACTTGATGATTTTCGTCTAAAGTAAGAGAAAATTTATTAACTGCCGGTTCAACTGCAAAATGTAATTGTTTCTTATCTTTAAATGATATACCTAAATGTCTCTTAATTTCATTTGATATTGTTTCAACTTCGTAAGAACCAGGAAGAAAAGTTAGTATTTTCCATGTTTTGCCTTTATCAGTAGAATATCTAAATTGATCATTCACATCTTTGATAACGTTTTGAATAGTGTTAAATGTAGAGAAACTAGTCAATGCAATTTGATAATTTTTATTTTGTTCTAAATGTAGAATGGGTTCTAAATTACAAGTGTATGATGAAGTAGTTGTTATAATTTTTAACGTCGTACTAAATTTTGATGAACCCAAAATCTCTGTCAATTTTTCTAAATGATCATTAATTTTGTCTAAATCTGCTGAACACATTTTTAAACTAAAAAAATTAAATAAATATTATAGATAAAAATCGTAGATAAATATCATAGATAAAAGTCATAGATAAAAATCATAGATAAAAATCATAGATAAAAATCATAGATAAAAATTAGAAACAACATATTTCAGCTACGGGCGAAGCCCTGGAGGACATCAGAGATGTCCGGTTATACTTTTATAATCCTCTTCATTTAGAATCTTCTTTTCTAACAGTCTTTTCAATATAGCATGAATTTCATTGAAACTAGAATTATGTCCTTCTTTTATTGCAGATATTAAAATATTTAATCTATTTAGTAATTCTTGTGGATCATCTGGTAAAAATACAGTTGTTTCAGTTTTCTGTTTTTCAGATAAACCTTTCCCTACTTTAACTCCCGTTGATAATAAATTTTCTAATTGTTTATAACGTCTAAGAGATTTTACTGCACCAACTCTGTCTAACATAGCTTTATATTTTATGAGATCTTCTACAGCATAATTATTTAAATCTGCTCCTCTTAAAAGATTAACAAAATTTCTATCTAAATTAAATGGAGATTTATCTGGTGAAAAAATTAAACCTCGAAAAGGTTGTGGAAATATTTCTTTTTGTCCGAGATAAAATCTAGGTATTGTTTTTCCATCTATAAATGAAATAGAATGTTCAAATTGCATAGATTTTGGTAATTTCTTATTAATGTTTGATTCTAGTAATCCATAGTCATCTAATATAGTTTTGTGCTCTGGATCTGTTATATCAATTTGTTTATCATTATTTGTAAGTTCTTTTTCAAGAGTTTTAAATGGTTTCATAGTTTTTTCAAAATCAGTTTTTACTTGTTCGGTTTGCTGCATTTTTTCAAACATATCAGATTGAATACCAGCTTTTATCATTCTATGTTGAAGATGATTTTCTTTCATAATATTTCTTTGTTTTATTAACTCTTCTAATTGTTTTATTCTTTTAAAATTATCAGCTCTAATTTTATCCATTTTTAAAATATAATATTTGAATTTTGTGGTAACATTGGAATACAACAAAAACATTTTACTGAACAAATTATTTTTTTATTGCTTTGTTGTTTGACATCTTTTCGTTTAAAGTTTTCTCGGTTAAAGTTTTCTCGTTTTAAGTTTTGTTTAATAAAGTTTTGTCTAATAAAGTTTTTAGCTCTTCTAAAAAAATTTTATCATTTTCTTCATTAAAAATTTTATCATCAATAAAAGTTTTACCATCACTAGAAATTTTACCATCCTTTTTATTTTTATCATCAACTTTTTCGGACTGTAATTGAAAGGTTTGATTTACTTCATTAGCTATTTGATCAAATTTTTCAATCTCATCTAACGTAATAACATTATCATCACATACTCTTTGAAAGTAGTAATGTAGTTTATCATAGACTTCTTTAATATGTAAATGCTTAGTTTTTAATGATTTTCGTTTCTTAGTTATTAAAGATTTATCTAACATTGTAACAAGTGAAGTTGCAAAAACGCCCGTACCTGTTAAAGCTGTAGCAACTACTGGAATTACTAAAACACCAGAAGATATAACAATTGTTAAAGCACCTAAACTTATTGTTAAGAATATGCCAATTCCTTGTGTTACATTCTTAACTTTAGTCCATCTCTTTCTTAATTTTTTATAATGCTCTAATCTTAATAATAATTGAGATTCCTTATCTTTCATATAGCGTACTCTATCTTTGTGTTTTTCAATGTTCATTTTTTCAATGTTAATCTTTTCAATGTCCATTAAAGTAGAACTACGTTCATATGATATTGAAGGATATATTCTTGCGGTTTCTTCCATTTTTGTTTCTTCCATTTTTTAAAGAAATATTTTGAATAAATATTTTGAATACAATCTTCTGAAATGCTATTTAAATCGAAATACGTAGTTGTTTGTTTGTCGTATATTTCTAAGAACTCAGTCTTGTTATTAACCTGAGGTAATATATCACCTATATTACTCAGTATAACTGTCGGATTTTCATCATTCATTTTAAATGAAATAAATTCCAATAACTGTAATAATGTCTACTTCTTGTACAGGAAAATGAAAACAACGGCAGTGTATTTTGCATCAAATATAATAATACAACAATCAATCTTATCATACAATTGTACAATGTCAGTCTACTACCATTAGACTGGAGAACAAAAGAAAATTTAATTACATTTCAAAATAATCCAAAATGCAATACTACTAAGTTCCATGAATCATTCTTAAATATCAAATATAATAATACAACAATCAATCTTATCATACAATTGTACAATGTCAGTCTACTACCATTAGACTGGAGAACAAAAGAAAATTTAATTACATTTCAAAATAATCCAAAATGCAATACTACTAAGTTCCATGAATCATTCTTAAATATCAAATATAATAATACAACAATCAATCTTATCATACAATTGTACAATGTCAGTCTACTACCATTAGACTGGAGAACAAAAGAAAATTTAATTACATTTCAAAATAATCCAAAATGCAATACTACTAAGTTCCATGAATCATTCTTAAATATCAAATATAATAATACAACAATCAATCTTATCATACAATTGTACAATAGCAGTCTACTACCATTAGACTGGAGAACAAAAGAAAATTTAATTACATTTCAAAATAATCCAAAATGCGTTACTACTTATAAAGAAGTCTTCATAAATATGTATACATCAAATATGTATGTACATTGCACATATCTTAAAAAGTGAAACAACACAGTTAATGTTCATTCATCTTGGGAACCAAACCTCATTTCTTCTATAGTTGTCGGTTGATTCAATTTTTCTATATAAATTTTGATTTCTTTAAAATGTTTTCTAACAAAACTAATGGGCATTGATGAATTTAAAAATAATACGTGTGGTAGAATTAGATCTGATAAGTTCATCAAGAAATAACAATAACTTACGTTATAGGAAATTCTAAATAGTTCCAAGTTTACCACAAATCTGTTTTTTTATTGTCACTCAATTCCAGAATTCTTTTAAATCCATAACCTTGATAAGCAGCACTTCTCAGCAACGACCCATGGTGCACTTTATCACTTGCAATCAGTTTTGAAATCATAGTAGCACTATCTTCGATGGTAATGAAATGTTCTTTTGTAACATTGAACTGAGGAATTGTAGTAGTGTTAAGATACTGTTCTATTTTTACTGTAATATCCTCCACTTGTTTTTGAGAGTCCAATTTGTTCTTCTTTCTCGATTGAATTTCTAACTTCCACTCTTCAAAGTATTTATTCGCAGTTTCCTTGTGCTCTTCTTTAATTAAGTTTAGTAAAATCGGCATGTAAAACGAGAAAGCTTCTGCGGCAGTACGTTTTGGCATTTTGCAATAAGGAAAGAAAACAGTCACTAGTTATGATTAATGGAATTGTAAATGAAGTCTTACTTCCTACATGCTGCAATTATATGCCACGTCTTTACAAATGAATAAGTGGGTGTAGCAGCTGTTTGTTCTTTCATACATTGTTTCCTTTCAAATGTTTGAGTTGGAGGACACAGCTCCTTACACTGAAATGCATTTTATTCATAAATGCGGGAAGCAGATGTTCTCTACCCTTGAATGACAATTGTAAAAGTACCTAAACTTATTGTTAAGAATATGTCAATTCCTTCAAATATTTTTAGTCACATGACATATTTTAAAAACCTGAAAAATGGATAAAATTCATGAATTTGAAATTCTCAACTTTTATGATTTTCGCTGTCCTTGAACGGTCATGATTTAAGCAATGAAAATCGAACCGAAGGTTCTAGGGCTTCGCCCGATTGTAATTCTCAAATTTTGAGATTCTTAACTTTTATGATTTTCGGTGTCCTGGAACGGTCATGATTTAAGCGAGAAAATTGTAATTCTCAAATTTGAGATTACGTGATATTTTGAGACCGGCTAAATTTTTGAAATTTTGTTTTTTTGAAAATTTGTCACTACCTAAATTTTCCCCCCTTCGGCCACGTGAAATTTGAAGTCTACCTAAATTTTTGAAATTTTGATTTTTTGAAAAAACCCCGCAAAAGTGTGACATCCGGCGCAAGCGAAGCGAAGCAAAGCGAAGCGAAGCGTCGCGCCGGATGTCACACTATATACTACTGTCACCAAATGTTAGATATGCAAACTTTTGCAGTTTTGCAGAAATTACAACAGATCATTGACTGATCATGATAGTAATGCAGAAGGGAATGATACTATTTCACAGATCGTCCGTGTCATGACAGCCTTGGATAGGTGATGTTTCTTAAGCAACTCGATGACCTGCTTGCTTTCATGCTGAACCTCAAGAGAGTCTTTTTAAGCGAGATCATATCATAAACAACCTGTCACTGGTACAGCAAAATAACAGAATCAAGGACAAATTAATGATTTTAAACAACTTTGAAAGATGTAATTGGGTCCACATCATTATTCAGATTCAAGAAATGAGACATGAATCTAGTGAATCATAAAATCATGCCGGTGAAAATTGAATTAAAGACTTGAAATTTCAGCCATGAAAGCACGAATGATATGGTGACTTTTTCATGAAGACTTCCATTATAATACAATTCATGAAATTCCCTTGATAATCAGCTTGATTTCCGCTTTGTTAGGATGATTTTTAGCAAATGTTCATTCCTTTTGATATCCAACTTGTTTCAAACTACTTATATAGGAGCGTCATCTGTGGTATATAAATTGGCAAAAATTTGACTTTTTTTAAAACTGCTCAAATAATTTTTTGGACCACGGGAACATAATCTCCGCAAAAAACAGAATTTTTTCATATAGCAATTTTCACTGTATACAGATACTTTTTTGAGTCGACACTCTACCTATATATCCCTACTCTATGGCTTTTAGCGTTCGCTTTGATTGAATTTAGCACTCTATCAATCTTTGAAAAACAATTATTTTCCAAAATTAAATTTACAAAGTAATGCATTTTTGTGAACAGCAACCACTCTCAAATATAGTAGCCGCACTTCCAGACAGAAGTCCCGGCTCAAATCTCTGCGGTATTGAAAGCAGCGCTATCGATTTCCACAACTTTCAATGAGTGAGCACAAAGTTATAATTGAATATGAATGCCACAATGGAGCATTCTGTGATGCGTAGTTTTCTATGAAGTTGCAGACCATGAAATAAAGACATAGCCTACACGACTGGAGAAAGCTGAGCCGAATCCGTGATGAAAAGTGTATTCTGCTGCAGCTAGGAATGTTTTCTCTTCACATGTGGAAAATCAACTACAGACCTATCTGCTGACCGCAATCTGATGCAATCTGATTGCATGCTCTCCCGCAGACTAATAGGATGCCGTGAGACAGCTCTAGTGGAATATGAATTTCGTAGATTGTGAAGAATTTTCCAATACTGACAATCGTTCTGAAAACGTGTCTCAGAGATAACCAGTCAAAAGGCTGATTTTAACCGTGCGACATTCAACGTTAAAAGTGTGAAACGAAAATTGCATTCACTAGATCAATCAATATACATGTTTCTGTATTCTGTCGGTTTTAATGTCATGCCATCCTTCAAACACTCGGTTGAATATTGAATCGCTAATTGTTGTCAGCTCAATTTCTTCTCTTCCAATCTTCAACAAACTCGGTTACTATTTGAAGAAGCACGAAGCTTGAAAACTAAGTGCTTGAAAGTTCCCATCAGGATAATGTTAAGATCGCAATCGGAATAAAAATGATGAGACATGCAGCGGCAAGCACCACTTGTTGTATTTATTCACTATTCCATTATCATCATTTTAAAGGAAAAATATGTGGCAATGATGTTTTGCCGCCCTACCAAAAAAGTGGCAAAAATTCCATAATTTTGGAGTGAGATCCCTGTATATGACGAGAATCATTGATTAATAAACAATCTTATTACTTCTGCTGCCAATCTGATATCAAGTCAATAAATTGACACTTTCCAAAATAATGAAAGATAGCGACAATGTGAGAGCGTAGACGACTTCAACCATTTCAGTTTTTGTTTCCTAAGGCATTAATTAAACTGCTGACATTTCGTCTAAATTGGTCTATCAGTAATGATCAGTAAATGATGCTTTCTGAAATAAAGAAAGTAATTAGAAGATTTGAATATTGAGATGCATCCTCAGTTGAAGAAGAGAAAAGATTTGAATATTCAAATTTCACTCTTAATTATCAAAATATTGCTGCGCACATGCATCTCAGGCTGCTTACTCCATAATTGCAAATGGAATGGGGGAGTTGTAATGATGATTATGGATATGAAATGGGCTTGCAGATGATTCCTGATTTTGGATAAAATAGCAGCTGTTCAGATCTGGTCCCATTTTTCAATTTAGAATGCATAAGTTGCTTTGAAACTTACAGAATGCAGAGGTACACAGTATGCTTCAATATGCATTATTGATAGATAATAAAAAGAAATTGCTTCCTCGTTCTTAATATGTCGACAAAAATAAGCACTTATCCACCTACAATTCGACAAGGACATCACCATTAATCAGGGATGTACGTAGAGTTGACTTTTCAAAAACCACCTCCTCTCCCGTCTTTGAGTCACCCGTATCAAATCTAAACAAGACGCCTGCCTCCGAGCAAAACGGCCACCCCTGACCACATAGCCCTAGGCAGGACTGTGAAGGAAGTGGCTTTTCCAACAGCCGCATCTGAGTTCGAGGAAAAAGGCCGCTTCGACCTGCCAGTTGTTCAGTCTCACAAAGTGAAAGCAGCGAACTGATTGCTTTAGTTAACTGAGCGATGAACTGAACTACTTAATGCAAATTCAAAATGAGCGGAGAACTGAGTGAACGAAGAAAACCGTTAAATGAACGAGGAAATGAATGAACTGAAAAGCATGGATTGTCGATAATTAATTGCAATTTAATTGAACAAAGAAATTAATCAATTGATCAAATAATGGGAATTGGAATTGTGAACAGATCAAGGAATTGAAACTGGAATCCGAAATTTGATTAACTATACACATAGTCCGGGAGCTAGCGTGAAGTTGTGCAGGGAACGAGGTAGTACATAAAACTTTCACATAGCATAGTACACCTCTAACCTACTGCAAAACTTCGCGTCTGCCGGATCAGATCATTTGCTGTTCAGAAATAGAGAGGACAACACAATCCTATGTATTTCCAGTGGTAAAATTGTGACATCTGAGGTGTTGACTCCATTTTTTCGAATTTTTGCTCATAAAAGTTACACAAATTGGTATTTTGTTGAACTGTTTATTATAGAAATCATCTACAGATCATGATCTTTCAAATGAGCTATCATTCAGTGACAGAGGATGAAGTAAAGTATACAAACAGACACTTTTCGTTTAAGTATATCAACAATTTTCCTGAAATTTCTATGTTAAAATTTGCAGTTACACCAACTATACGGATAACTATGTAATTTTTCACTACTTCATAGTTTTGACATAGCTATTCAGTCCCATCCATTCAATATTTCAATAATATTCTGTTGTCAATTGCGATATCAAATAAAACTGCTTATAAGAGCTGGCGAAAAAGTAATATCATAGCTGTCGCCACAAATCAACCATTGATTCCATACTTCCCTTATATACTTACTTTGATTTCAACACTGAGCATGACTCGATTGAGATCTGGACACTCTCTAGAGTTGGGGCGCATACAGGAAGAGAATTGAGTATGGATGGATCCGGTTATTGTCGTTGCTTTGGTAAGGTGTTGAAGTCTGTTGAGCATGTCATGGAGTGTGTTGCTGGTAAAAGGAGACGTGATGAATTGGAGATTTCATTTCATGGTTTGTCTGTTTTATGTTGTAGACCGTAGGAGGCTCGCAGCAGTATTGGGCGTTGTGGAGGCGGGCGAGCCTAGTCTGAGCCAACAACGGCAATGGCACCGCAACACCCAGCTCTCACGCTGGGGATTGGAAGTGCTGTGGGTGGAGGCTTTTTCTCCATGGACAGGAAGGATGAGGAAATTGGGTTGACCATTATGTACGCTGGGAGCTGAGGAGGGATGCGTGGCCGTGTTTCCTGGGGGTCACCTGTGACGTGGGGTTCATTCACCCTCAGGGAAGAAGTAGTCCGGGAGCTAGAGCGAAGTTGTGCAGGGAACGAGGTAGTACATAAAACTTTCACATAGCATAGTACACCTCTAACTTACTGCAAAACTTCGCGTCTGCCGGATCAGATCATTTTCTTTTCAGAAATAGAGATGATAACAAAATCCTATGTATTTCCAATGGTAAAATTGTGACATTTAAGGTGTTGACTCCATTTTTTCGAATTTTTGCTCATAAAAGTTACACAAATTGGTATTTTGTTGAACTGTTTATTATAGAAATCATCTACAGATCATGATCTTTCAAATGAGCTATCATTCAGTGACAGAGGATGAAGAAAAGTGTACAAACAGACACTTTTCGTTAAAGTATATCAACAATTTTCCCGAAATTTCTATGTTAAAATTTGCAGTTACACCAACGAAAAGTGTTGGTGAACTCCGCTTCCCAGGTTCAATGTGATTCATTTGTTGATGATAGCATATGTTTTCATCACATTTTTCGACTTTGCTTTCTTTCAGTCAAAGTGCCAAGTTGCGTATTTTGGAAGTTGATTGACGGTTCGTTAGTACCTTTTTGAGTTGTGTTCAGTTTTCCTTGTTGTTGCTCATGAATAGGGATCACGAAAGCGCTGGAGCATTACGTTCTTGTACCATTGTTTTGATTTTGGTCATTATTGTTACTGGGCATTGATTTGGATGAACGAATTAAAAGACTATCATTTTCAAATACATTGGCCATCACAACTACTACATTTCTATTGAATTTTTGGACCCAACAAAATTTTCGACTGATTTACGAAAAATTGTAGTCCCTGATGAAGAATTGTCCTTCAATTTAATTGGTTGCGATCTTGTAACAGAGCTGATGAACCAGCATTGTCATATAGGCCTACATGTAGCTGGTACACGAACACTTGTTCGACACGAACATTTGTTCGACAAATTTTCGAACACTTCTTCGACACGACATTTGTTCGACACGAACACTTCTTCGACACGACATTTGTTCGACACGGACACTTCTTCGACACGACGTTTGTTCGACACGGACACTTCTTCGACACGACGTTTGTTCGTTATTAAGCAATTATAGTCTTTCTTTTTCAGGTTGTGTATTTTTTGAGAATTTGCATTTTTTTATACTTTTTGTCTTAAATTAATTTTTTTTCCTTTCTAAAAAAATATAATTCTTGCATCGCATAGATTGAACTAGAAGCGTGTTTGTAATTTAAGATATTACCATAAAGACGAAAGATAGCCAGTACCTAAAATTCTATTCATGCAGAACTATTCATGCTAGATAAAGCATTATTCATGCAGAACTTGTCGAAGAAGTGTTCGTGTCGAACAAGTGTCCGTGTCGAACAAATGTCTTGTCGAAGAAGTGTCCGTGTCGAAGAAGTTTTCTGTCGAACAAATGTCCGAAAACATAGATATCAACTTGTCGAAGAAGTGTACCAGATCCATGTAGCTACAGCTTCGGCTACAGTGTGATTTTCTCTTCAAATGGGTCGATAGATAACTTCCGTTTTCCTATGTTACACCATTAGGAGCAGTCACAGCATCTTATAACATTTCACAAAACCCTTGGAAAGACATTCACTCTTCAGATGGAACATTCCTAAAGCCTTCAATCACTTGTCCGAAGTGTTTGATTGCGGGCTACAAGCTGGTGATCATCGTTTCGGCATGAGAAGTCATCATTGAGTAAAAAGTGAATCTTCTGTATTGTTAAGAAACAATAACTTTTCATTATACACATACAACGGACGGAATAAGGTTACATTAGCTATCCTCTTGACGGATAAATGGAATGATTTAATTTCGAATATCACAGCGACTAATTGTGCATCGATTATAATATCATGGACAGAATGCTTTTTACGGAGCAGACAGGAGTTTCAGCAACGTTGTCACCATTTCACTGAAGACACATTCAATAAAAATATTTCAAAAATAAAGGCATCACAAAAGTAGACAGAAAGTTTACAGCTTTAGACACATGTATCAAACATACAAAATCTAGTGGAGACAGTTGAACATTCTGAGAAGGGCCGGAATATACAACGCGTAGCACCAAAGTCTAATCGAAATTTCAGATATGTTTCTCGTGAAGACCTGATCTGTGATAGTTGATTCAAATGAGATATTTCCTCTTCAGATATGTTAAATATGACAAGTCATCATTGGAGCCGTTCAAGATAGTGTCGAGCGGAGAAGGGATCACCATTTCCTTGGGTTTCACAGCCTCAGAGGTAGTATCTGTATGGTCCCCTGAAAAGTGAAAAACAGACAGTGACTGAAGGATAGTGAGAGTTTATTTCAACGCTAAAATACCAATAATCAAGAGGAAAACGAATTAGTATGGTTAGAAGCAGTTAAAAAGAGACTGAAGTTTGTAGTGAATTGATACAGAGCAAATAAGAAGCAAAGCGATTTGAGAATTATGGAAATCATATTCATAGTAAGCAAAGTGAAAATCCCTTGACCTCTCTTATTCACAGAAGTAAAGAATTGGCAATAGGTCAAGCATATAAGGATAAAAAATATTTAACAAAGCTATCATGCCTGTGTGCTCACATAGGTGTTTTTTTGCCCACTAGTCACTATTATCGTAAGAAAGAAATTTTCCAAAAAGAAGTAATCCTCGATTAATAAATATATTAAAACGTAGGTACTACAATCTGCCAACATCTCGGCCTAGCCTTGATCTAGAGTCAGTTATTCAGCATGGCATCTGAAACAGGTAACCGTGAATTAATCTCAACCGTTGCAAGTCAACAGCGGACAAAAGTGTTAATAATGTCTTTGCGGAAGCATTTCCAGCTAATGTCATTTATTGTCCTTGGCAGACTGCACAATATCTGAGGAGGTAGTGAAAAGGGTTCCCGATTACGAAGACGAGGATCCCTGCTACACATGTGTACAGGTACTTCAAACTAGCATTGCATTAGAGGTTTTTCTGATGATGATTTGTTTAAAAGATATTACGATGTTATATTACTTAACGATGATTTTGTTGTGATGTTATCATCATTTTCGAGGCATGATATTTTCCCTTCAAGGTGCGTTTTATGGGACTATCACTCTGCTCATATGAAGACTGCGGCAATAGCACTTGCACAATTCGAAGTAATCTAAGTAAAATACCAGCAAAATATTTCAAACAGCACATAAATAGGAATAATTCGTAAAATGTACTTCAATATTCTGATGGATACTTTTACATACTATTCTCGTGCAACGTAGACTGACGGGCCCTGTAAACCTAATACTCAATTTTAAACAAGGGCAGCCTGTAGGTTTGCACGTGTATGTATGCTACATATCTTCATAGTCTCTCATTGAATTGACGAAGCACATAGTTTAACGTCACAGCTCCTCCATACTGGGGGCTTGGACGGTGATGACATAGTCAGACTTAGTTTGGAGCGTTGTGATCTTTTAGTCCGGATGCCCTTCCTGACGACTTCCAATGACACTTTCGGGGCTCGACCTCTGGACCGAAAGATCGCTAGGCCAAGCACTTAACCACTGTGCCACGGAGACCACTATAGAGGCAAATAAACAACGCATAAGCATCCACTATTGTTTCAACAATTATCGTTTTAGATACTCGTAGTTGTATCAGCAGAAGATATAGGAGCGGTATTCCTTCATTATTTGAGGCGACGACAGATTTCTGTTGAAACCAAATTGAAATTTATGTGAAATATAAGAATTCATGCAGAACGAAGACAGAGTGCAAAAACGAAGGGGGCTTAAAGAAAGAGGATTAATCATCATTCCAAATGAACCTTTCGGTAGTTTTCATCATGATAGAATTGACCAATCTGCATGTGTTATTGAGTCAATCGTTCTGTTTCACTCGGCTTCACTTGATGTAGAAATATACGTAGAAAGCCTATATTCGGTCATTTTTCATTAAATCAGCGTACGAAGTGTCTCAGCAGACACCATAAGCTGTACTCTCTGTCATGGTGAAGCCAGGAATTCCTGATAGGTGATGTCATGAACATCAAGTCATCATAGAAGTTATGCTACAAGCTACGTAGTCACAGGGATCGCGGGGTTTTACTCGTGTAACGGAGGAGGACAAAATATGTTACTCTATCCCCTCGCATCATTTTCGATGCATTAAATAGAAATTGCGATGAATAAGTCAAAGTGATGAATTCATAAGTCAGGTAATATTCACACTGATGCAACAAAAGAGGTAAACGGAGAGCAAAATCTGTTCTCTGCAGCCAAGTTTAACATTATGCTGTAATCAGGAGAAAGCTGAGACCAAGTCTGAGGGAAAAATTGTGGACATTTTGAATCATCAAAGGTCAGCCACTTTATGCTGCGGAATTCACGCTCTTCTCTGCTTTTTGCTAATAATCATTCGTACCATTCATTTACATTGTAAATATTACAAAACTTGATGATTCAAGCCTTGCAAATCGCATGACCTTTGACGATTCTGCAATAATTCAAAATAACAAACCGATAACGCCCAAATTCTCATTTATCTGATGTTAAGGTTATAAATAGTTTAGCCGTAAGTGTATCGGAATTACAGATGCACGTGAGCAGTTAAGCAAGAAATGTCAGACAGATGATCGAGTCAACGAGTGTTCATTCCTAAGAAAATTACTTTCCTGATATTTGTGTACTCAATTTTCACATATCCGGCACTGATAACGAGTTATTGTTGAGCTTTCAATTATGTTGATGAAACGATTGAAATTCGAATCATGAGAAAGATAAATTGTCACAAAATTGAACGTCTAAATGCAAATACGGTTCATTTCAGACCAGTATTCTTCCTTAGTTCATATGAAGATGCAACTACCTTGCACGTTACAATGAGAGTGACGAAAGACCAGCTGAATGACAGATGAGGGGAAATTGTATTGTAACACAATTTCTGTTGAAAAAGATTAAATTGATATGTCAACGTCTTCAAAGTTCCGCTTAGTTTTGTAGTTTAGGAAGTTTGATGACTTTTATGGAATGTCAAGCCTTCCGCATTGACTTCAAATCGCTCAAGGAGTAAGAAAACAACGATGTCCAAGGTGAGAAACAGTTAACAGCTATCTCATTATGATTTCTTGAGCTGAATCTGAGACAGAATCTTTAACTACAGGTCTACAGTTTCATAACAGACGCGATGAGATAATAACGTCACTTCAGAGCCGCCTCAATATACATACTCGTATACGATTCAATTTCCGGAGGAGATATCAACAATTAGATTTATCAAATTTGGCAATTCCTGTGTCTCTTTGACGTCATTATACTTCTTCATCAAGGGATTGGAAGGTGTTGTCATTGTCAGGCATTACTCTCACTCCGAATGCCCTTCCTGCCGACTTCTAGGGATACTCTTGGGGCTCGACCGCACGACCACAGGATCACTAGGCCAAGCACTTAACCGCTGTACCACGGGGACCACACTAAGAAGTTAAAGGTGTTACTAACCACTTTCTACTTTATCTTTCATCATTATCATGCTTGATTAGTGCCACTCTCAATGTCATCAGTCATGCGTTGACACGTGTGTGAAGTTAGCGGAACCATTTTTTATTATAGCTTAATTCTATTCGAAACAGCTGCTAGTTTGTCAATTTCAGTCTCCTGATTATGAATCTGAGCTCAGATTTCACAAATTCAAAGTCGTTTTTGAGAAATTCAAGTTTAAAGATAAAAGTGGTTCCGCTGTGAAGTTAGCGGAACCAATGGCTGAGTCTCGCTGATTGACGCAGTAAATCAATTTCTTTTGGTCACTACCCGATCAATTTTGTTGTGCTGATTACGAATATGTGCCTCATCTTTCAAAACAATGCAGATTTCACCCGGAAATCTGAATTTCACTTTTTCTGCAAGCTGATTGTGAAGTTAGCGGAACCATTTTTTAATACAAAGAATTTCTCAGCAAAATCCATCCTCTCCAACTAATTTGAAGCTCCTAATCACAAATCTGTAATCAGATTTGCAAAACTCGCCCGCATTGCAAAGATATTCCTTTATCTGGGTCCGCTGTGAAGTGCCCGGAACCACCTACTGGCATTAAAATTTCAAATTCTAATTTTTGCACAGAATCACTGCAATAGACATACCAAGAGAATGGAACTGCTTCACTGATCACGGTTTGCCGTCCGATTTCACGGGAGGATAAGTACTTGCCGAGAAAAATTGATTTTGCGGTTTTCAAGGATTTCATCGGAATCTCAGCAAAATCCAACCCTCTCATCTATTGACTTCAGAGGCACAGCAGCATGCACCGAGAAGGGGAGCGCACAAGAGCTAATTCCACAGTGTGATGGTACAATAGAATTGTGCTGTAATAAATGATGGTTCGGCTGATCTGGAGAGGGTTGGATTCAAATTAGTAGGAGAGGATGGATTTTGCTGAGAAATTCTTTGTATTAAAAAATGGTTCCGCTAACTTCACACACGTTGCGTTGACTGATATATTTCATTTTTCCTATTTTGTCATAAAAACCGAGTAAACAATCAAAGTTCGAAGGTATTTCGATTGGAAATGGAGTTGTCTGTAAATTTGTACAAATAGATCAAAATCGCCATCCAACTTAATGTAACGACAGGTAGTCTTCATTTACACAACACTATCTGTTGACTCGATCATCATGAAAAGGCATTGATTCATCTGTCGGTGTTTATCCGGAAGAATTGAGGAACGCTGGATTATGCACAGATTCTACGACTCACTTTGCTGCAGTTGGGATATACATGCTGGGAGCTGTCGAAACGAAACAACATGTCAATCGTGACAACAGGCAACTACGTGAGATGTCAAAACTAATTCATTACTGAATACTATGATAGTGAAAATTAGCAGAAATGAACAGCAAACAACGAATAAAAACAATGTTCGTGTTATCACATCCACAACAGCTTACACAAACACGGAAAGAATTGAAATGATGACTAACAAGTACGACTTTTACGGCATACAGTAATGATCTACGGCGTGAAAGATATTTAACAAATGCAAATTAGTTGGTTATCAAATTATCTGTAGAGGAATGCCTAATTCATATCATATACATGATCACAAAACACAGAATTATGTCAAAATCCAATCGAACTATAATGTACAGTATAATGATATAATGCATAAAATAGGACTGAAAATGTAAATATATAAAATACATGTTGCAATTTTATGCCATTTAATTGAATTCGAACACTTTCGTGGAGACGCTGAAGCTCTAACATACCTATCCCCCCCACGGGGGACTTGGATGGTGCTGACAAAGTCAGACTTTTCTGATGCGTTGTGTTAATTCCCGCACCTTTTAATGACACACTCGGGGTTCGACCTCTGGACTAAAAACCGCAAGCCCAAGTACTTAACCACTGTGCCATGGAGAACTCTCTAAATAACTGTCTATGAACAATGGTGGAAGTTAAACAGATGGCGTTGCCAGTGAAGCCATGTGGCAACCGGCTGGTTCAACATGAGGAACATAGTTGAGAGTTACTGTGCACCGAGATGTACGGGAGTTTTTACTTGTACGTGCAATCATTAACAAAATAATGTCCATGAACCTTCATGAACAAAGGAATCTCCATCCAAAAATTGCAAATTACGAAATGAAGAATTGTTGTACTAAGAATCATACACGAAGCACACCGCTGAGTTCATAAGTGATTATTTGCGAACTTTCTACTACAAAGGTTTCAATTTTTCATTGGCATTCTCTTATAGGAGCTGCATCAACGTGATCGTATGGCGGGAATATCCTCCACCCCTGGAACAGAGCAGACAATTCAAAGAATAATGAAGACACTTTTAAACAGTTGGAAACTAAAAGTAAACAATCAGAAAGTGAACACTTAAAGCAAGTCCATGGTGAAGAGAAATTCGGCAAGTTGCTGCTTTCGTTGTCTGCGGTGAATTCTATTTCTTTAATATTTAAAAACATCATACCAAAGTTTAATGTCACACAATGTATCACCGTTCAAACCTGTCACATCAGTGACTTTGGGATACATCCTATGGATTTCACAGGTCAGAAACAAGAGTGATAGACTGACCAATCAGGATGCATGAAGTCCGGACATTCTCGCTGAATTAAGATGCTTACTAAACATTAAGGTGTTTGCCTTCATAGAGAAAGGTACATGAACATGATGCGAAATGGCCTGAAGACATCGCATGTCAAAATTTATGGATCTAGACATAGTGAGCTTCTATTAATCAGAGAAAACATAGAAAATCTAACTTATACCAGAAACCGCATTCTGTTTCCATAGGATTTGCACGTGCTTTCTTTGACCTTGTCTGGCAAGAACTCGGCAGATTCATAGTAGACATAGGATGTGCATCATTCTGTGAAAGTCTCATTGTCGGCCTCGTTCCCTGCACAAACTCGTGCTGGCTGCCGGACTATGAGGTGTACATCATTCTGTGAAAGTCTCATTGTCAGCCTTGTTCCCTGCAGAAACTTGTGCTGGCTGCCAGACTATGAGGTGTACATCATTCTGTGAAAGTCTCATTGTCAGCCTTGTTCCCTGCAGAAACTTGTGCTGGCTGCTGCCGGACTATGAGGTGTACATCATTCTGTGAAAGTCTCATTGTCGGCCTCGTTCCCTGCACAAACTCGTGTTGGCTGTCGGACTATGAGGTGTACATCATTCTGAGAAAGCCTTACTTTTGGCCTCGTTCCCTGCAGAAACTCGTGCTGGCTGCCGGACTATGAGGTGCACATCATTCTGTGAAAGTCTCATTGTCGGCCTCGTTCCCTGCACAAACTCGTACTGTCTGCCGGACTATGAGGTGTACATCATTCTGTGAAAGTCTCATTGTCGACCTTGTTCCCTGCAGAAACTCCTGCTGGCTGCCAAACTATGAGGTGTACATCATTCTGTGAAAGTCTCATTTTCGACCTTGCTCCCTGCAGAAACTCGTGTTGGCTGCCGGACTATGAGGTGCACATCATTCTGTGATGAAAGTCTCATTGTCGGCCTCGTTCCCTGCAGAAACGCGTGTTGGCTGCCGGACTATGAGGTGTACATCATTCTGTGAAAGTCTCATTGTCGGCCTCGTTCCCTGCACAAACTCGTACTGTCTGCCGGACTATGAGATGTACATCATTCTGTGAAAGTCTCATTGTCGACCTTGTTCCCTGCAGAAACTCCTGCTGGCTGCCAAACTATGAGGTGTACATCATTCTGTGAAAGTCTCATTTTCGACCTCGCTCCCTGCAGAAACTCGTGTTGGCTGCCGGACTATGAGGTGCACATCATTCTGTGATGAAAGTATCATTGTCGGCCTCGTTCTATGCAGAAACTCGTGCTGGCTGCTGCCGGACTATGATGTGCACATCATTCTGTGAAAGTCTCATTTTCGGCCTCGTTCCCTGCAGAAACTCGTGTTGGCTGCCGGACTATGAGGTGTACATCATTCTGTGAAAGTCTCATTGTCGGCCTCGTTCCCTGCACAAACTCGTGCTGGCTGCTGCCGGACTATGATGTGCACATCATTCTGTGAAAGTCTCATTTTCGGCCTCGTTCCCTGCAGAAACTCGTGTTGGCTGCCGGACTATGAGGTGTACATCATTCTGTGAAAGTCTCATTGTCGGCCTCGTTCCCTGCACAAACTCGTGCTGGCTGCCGGACTATGAGGTGTACATCATTCTGTGAAAGTCTCATTTTCGACCTCGCTCCCTGCAGAAACTCGTGATGGCAGCCGGACTATGAGGTGCACATCATTCTGTGAAAGTCTCATTGTCGGCCTCGTTCTATGCAGAAACTCGTGCTGGCTGCCGGACTATAAGGTGTACATCATTCTGTGAAAGCCTTATTTTCTGCCTCGTTCCCTGCACAAACTCGTGCTGGCTGCCGGACTATGAGGTGTACATCATTCTGTGAAAGTCTCATTGTCGGCCTCGTTCCCTGTAGAAACTCGTGCTGGCTGCCGGACTATGAGGTGAACATCATTCTGTGAAAGTCTCATTGTCGGCCTCGTTCCCTGCAGAAACTCGTGCTGGCTGCTGGACTAATGTTAGCAAGTGCAACAAATGTCACAAATTAACCTTCATCTTTTATCTCACAGAAATGTCGAAGAACTTATCTGCATCAAAATCGTTGGGGAGACGGTAATGAAGTTGCCAAGAACTGTGTCAGGCGAGATATTTATCAATGGAGAATCAATATAATCTGACAAGAGATCAACGTTTTAGAATTATCAGAAAATTATCTGCTAATATCTCGCTCTTAAACAGAAAATGGACGTCTGACTCTCTTGCCATCCAATTGAGTGAATGAGGATGAAGCTAATTAGCTTCATCTACAATTGATGACATTGTACAACTGCTATAACTATATTATCACTGAATCTTCCGTTTCCTAGCTAATTATCGAAGTTTAATTTGGGGAAATCTCATCTACAGAATTTACAAGTGAAGTGGAGGCGCGTGAACTTAATGCTTCACCGTTTTCCTCATCTAAACTGCAAGGTCTTGTGATCTCAGCGGTCACTTATGTAATGCAGAATTTGCAGACCCGTAACGACAGGCCATCGCTGAGGCATCTCGTCACCGGGACTTCACCATGCAATGATGCAAGTGCGGCAGCTCAACAGTCTGCTGAAAGCTAAAGTCGCATAAATCGGCCTGAAGCTATTGGTGGATGTCTTCTCTGAGGCAGCTGTTGGTGGATGTCTTCTCTGAGGCAGCTGTTGGTGGATGTCTTCTCTGAGGCGGCTATTGGTGGATGTCTTCTATGAGGTGACTGGTGGTGGATATCTCCTCTGAGATAGCTATTGGTGGATGTCTTCTCTGAGGCAGCTGTTGATGGATGTCTCCTCTGAAGCAGCTATTGGTGGATGTCTCCTTTGAGGCAGCTATTGGTGGATATCTCCTCTGAAGCAGCTATTGGTGGATGTCTTGTCTGAGGCAGCTGCTGGTGGATGTCTTCTCTGAGGCGGCTATTGGTGGATATCTCCTCTGAGGCAGATATTGGTGGATGTCTTCTCTGAGGCAGCTATTGGTATATTGTAGTCCAATGAAATCGAATGGTTCTCGAACACACTTACAATTTTTTGACATCATAATAATGTCGATGAACTAAATACAACTTGAACTATAGCAATTTTTAATCAAGACGTAATACATTGAATATTACTCAAATTCCTCGGAATTTTTCTTACTAGTCCTTTGTTTACTTAACTGAAATTTTAAACTTCACTTTCTTTCTATTTAGCTATTTTTGTTTAAATAAGACCCATTTCATTTATAAAAATTTGGAATTTTAGAAAGCAATTTTAATCAGAAATGATAAAAGAGAGCAAATATCCAATTGATTTAATTTGAGGCAATAACCGTTATTCTACACGCATCTGCAAAGCTATGAAAATGACATGTTTCGCTGTAAGGTGTTGCAACAAACAGAAATGACAAACAAAAGCATTGTTGACTTAACAATCTAACTAAGTCGGAACACGCACCTTACCTGCTTCCATGTGCTTGGAGATGCTGCGATCTAACTCAGACCGGAGACGATTCTGCAAATCCGCCTGCGATCCTCCGAGGCGACTGGGAGTCGATCTGAGGCCATTTGACAGGAATGGAGATGGTGAGGAGGCTGCATTTGGTTTGTAGGACATTGGAGGTGGCTGACTGTACAAACTCATCATGGACGGACTATGGTAGTTATTCAAGCCACCGAGAGGGACGCTGTTCGCCAGGAACAGGTTAGCGGCGCTCATTGACCGCGTGTGCTCACGCTCGACGCTGGAAGAATGCAAATTCAAAGTATAAAATAAAGAATAAATACTACTGAATTGATACAATTAGTAGTATACTGTACATTGCATTACCTCAGTTGAGCTTGGGCTGCTGCGGTATTATCATTTGCTTTGTCCAGCTGATCCGCCAGTTTCTCCCGGATTCGGCGCTCTTGATCACACGACTCTTTCATTTGGCGCAATTCATTGCGTAGCCTATCTCTTTCTCCGGTCAGATCCGCGTTGGATGCTCGCAAACTATCCATTTCATCCTAAAACATAAATTTCGATTAAATACTTGTCTACTTCATATCACAGAAATGAACAATTAAACACGCGGCTAATCTGGCAAATAATAGACTTATAGATGTACAGTAAAGCATCGAGAGCACGTCGACAATTCTTCTTTCTTTAAAGTAGACTTATAGATGTACAGTAAAGCATCGAGAGCACGTCGACAATTCTTCTTTCTTTAAAGCAATAGCTCCTAATAATGCATATGCGTCGATTAACAACGTCCTGACTGAATATCCATGTTAAAGCGAGAATCACTGACAATTTTGCAGTGCCAGTCAACTAACGCTTCGCATAGATAATTCACTTTGTTGTAAGCTGATATTTGCAATCTGGCATGTGACATTTGAATACAAGGAGCGATATAGTAAATCTCACTAAAATTGATGTTAAATAAAGAAATGCATTTCAAATTCATTTTCGATAACCTAACCCTATCAGGACGGGCGATTTTTAGCGTCGTAGGACCGGGCCCCTCAAATCTTCCATGTTCCGATGGATAAAAGGCTTAGAACCCCAAATAACACATGCGAGTACTTCAACTCTCCTCTTTCGAATGGTAATGTTATTTTGCATGATTCGAAGACCATCATACCAAAAATTCAAATATGATTTTCACTTTGTTTTTCATTTGGTTCATCTATGTATACTTTTTCACTCTTCACATATTGTTCATTACAACCAAAGTATTTCTGCAAACTTTTGCTCAAGTATATCTATATGGTGTCATAAGTATAATATTCTACGTTCATTTTAGTACTATAAATAGCAATTTGAAATTTGAACGTGTACATAACATAAACAATTATACATGTGTAGTATAAGCTTACATGTAGTTGTTTTGGTGTAGCTCAAAGACATCACGACAACTCATTTCCGGAATAGTATCTGTATATACATGTGCGCCTATGTAATATATATGCACAGTATTGTGTACATGTAGTCATTTTGGGAGATAAGATGAATATGCATGTTTACAATCTTGAAAGTACCGATGGGTTAAGATGTTAAAATTATAAATATGTTGAAAATCTTCATTTGCATTTCATTGTGTTGTAGGTAACAAGGAAATGACATTATTTTGACAACATTCTCATGACATTATTTATTCACCGGATGATTACCTATCAACAATGCTATTTATGCAGAACTCGTTAATACATATAAATCATCTAAATGACCTCATCCACAGAGAACGTTCTTCTCACGCGTACTCTCAGCCTGATAACCATAAGTAGATAAAGAGAAGGCTGTTGTCACATGACAGCAAATGATCCCAACACCATCACATCGGACATATCGATAACAGTAATTCGAACAGAATAATAATAGCACTGAGATAAGAAATCGTCGATAAATGATTGATATGGATAATTTTGGATATCAAATGATTGCTTTACTGACGTAAAATCTTTTCATAGAATTAAAATCCAGCAAACAAATATTGCATCAGTTTAAAAAAGTAGCAAAATTTTTTTCTCAATTGAATACACTGTGGAACAGGCAATTTTTCACACAACTAAAAAGCTGAACTGTTTCGTGAGAATTATACAAATTTATTATTGCCATTAAATGATAATTCACTGCATTTCGATATACTTCAGGTTTTTTTCAGCTCAGCTATTTAGCTGTAAAAACGTGCGATTTTTCTATTCCAACCTGCATTTTATTGAAAGAGAGAGAACATGACTTGACAAACTGGTATTGAAGGTAATTTATATAATCATCCATGAAAACAGCGAATTTAACAGGACTAACTTCACGAATTCTGCACTCTCGGTATCTATTTCTTTCATCTCCTTATTAACTTTATCAAGAGCGGTTCAGATTATCTCTATTCCAATACGAATTCAAGAGGTGAGAACAAAATCTGATTTAAATCATTACGGGAACTACAAACGTTTCTGGCTTATTTGCCGTCATCAGTGCAGCATACCCTATTGTACCCTATTTCTCTACAATAGGGTATACTACACTGATGACGGCAAATAAGCCAGACGTTTGTAGTTCCCGTAATGATTTAAGTCAGATTTTGTTCTCACCTCTTGAATTTTTCCAGTCGGGGTCTCGGCATGTATAGATTAATCCATTACGAATGTGTATAACGACCAAATAAGTGACTATAACATCAGCATATCGACGAGTAATCATGCCAATTGCATCAATGAATATAGACTGTCACCAAGGTGCATAAAAGTTAGTCCATGTCACCTTTGCAACCACCAAAGACGTTCTTCGTCAATACTACTCACTAACGTTCGTTTTTGATCACTTATGGCTGTATCCAACGCTTCGCATGTCAACGAATCTGATCAAAATATAACACAAGCATGAATTCCAGGACATAACAGGAGTTTTTGACATCTTTAATACGAATATAGCAGTAGGCGCATTGGCAGTACGATAATAGATATTGCAGTACGCAGTATAGATTTACATGAAAAGTTGAAATTCAGGAAGCAATGAGCCACTGCGCTATCAACAGAGTATGAGAAGTGCTTCATCCTTTAATCCACAAGCCCAAAATTCACTAGGCTAAAAATAACCTTATCTCCTGAGATTCACATTTACGATCACTATGAACTACTTTACATAGTATGAATTCCTTGCTATGATAAATTCATAATCATTTATATCTTCATTGATCTTCTTCTATTGCTGTGCTGAGAGCTTTCACTAGTCCAAGAACATCAGCGCAAGAGGTTTCATTAAGAAATATAGCATTCATTCGGTCAATACAAAACATGGGAGAGGCCTGGCATACTCGTACTGATTAATTTACCGATGAATGAAAATCTGACACAAATTCTGCAATAATCTCACAGTTTAACTTTCTCAGATGAAAAGCAAGCAATGTCAAACTGTTAGCTAAAGACGTTAGGCAATCAGATCTACAGTTAGCTAGCACTACAAGTCAATCACTAAAGCGTGTTGGATAATTTCCAGTTGGCGATTCCATTCTTGGACGGCAAAGTTCAGCCTCACCACCGTCCGGAATGAGTCATCGTCCTTCAACGAGATAAGAAAACAAAAAAAGAAGTCAAATACTTTCTCTAATAGTACTTAGAATGGAGAAGATTACAAATACAGGTACAGTATTATCACATTCATAAGTGACATGTGAGTGTTTTCTTTTACGTACGGATGAATGTAGAAAGACGATATTGATTTTGCGCACACGCATTTAGGAGAGATTAAAAGTGAAGTTATACAAGAGAAGTCTAAACAATGAAAGAGTGGCCCTGGTTATCCCTATATCATTACGCACTGTAATCTGTTGAAATTTCATCACATTCAGAACTTGAGTGATCATTTCTTATATAATACATAGAGCTTCATGTGTATCGGATAGGAAAGTATGCTCAAAGCAGACACGCTGCTGCACATTTTTACGATAATGAACCATTTTCGCAATATTTGTATTGACATTCCGTATAGAATTGGGATGAGAATTTCTGATACAAAATTATTCCAAAAGAAATTGAAAAAATCGAAATGTCACTCAACAGCTTATAATTGAATGAACAGTAGAGTAGCAGACTGTAGAAGAACAGGTAGAGATTGTACTACAATAGGTGGAATGTGTATGATAGAACAGGTTGCCAAAAATATTCGATGTTTTCAACTGCAGCGATAATTACAGTAAAGCGTGAATGCAATTATAAATCGCAAACAACACTGCATATAAATTCGGATGTGTCAGCTCTATGGACTATGTCCTACAGAATCTAATCACTGACTGACCCGCATTCACACTGAATTACAGCGGAGAAAATATGGCCGCCAAATTTCTTGCTCTCTTCGTGTACAGTTTCATCTATCTTTACAGAAATTCGAGGAATTCAGATTATTGCGCAAACGTTTTCTATGTAATGTTGATCTCTCCGATCATTATTAAAAAAACGTTCGAAAATACACACGAAAAAACGTTCACAAATTTCTCTGTAGAGCTTGACATCGTCTGCGTCTCTTTGCGGTGTGATCCAGTTGATAACAGTCACTGAAACTTCGCACAATTTGTCGTGTTTAATGTTGAACTGGCTGCTCATTGTTCGATTGCTATGGTATTATGTCAGCAGATTGTGCCATTTCACCAGCGCTATATGTCCCAATCACAGAATTAGACAAATCGTCTCTTCTTCTGTTTGACTAGAAGGGAAACATTGGAACATGTAACGCTAATGAAATGGCACAATCTGTTGACACAATACCATAGCAATCGAACAATGAGCAGCCAGTTCAACATTAAACACGCCAAATTGTGCAAAGTTTCAGTGACTGTTATCAACCGGATCACACAGCAAATAGACACAGACGATGTCAAGTTCTACAGAGAAGTTTGTGAACGTTTTTTCGTGCGCCTGCTAACTTCTTTTAAAATAATCGGAGGTCCCAATATCATCGAGAAAACTTTTGCGCAATGATCTGAATTCTTCGAATCTGAAGGAATCGTGACGATCGGAGCACTATGAAGGAATTTAGAGCTATCCGCAAGCGACGCACGACTATTTTTCCTATCTCAGTAAGACATTAAAAATTTCTTTTTGCCCACTTCTTAAGTTCCTGCATGCGCCATCGTTTTGAATCAGTTTGCATTTCTAGCAAAGTGATGCGGTTAAACAATCTAATTCTGTGGTTCAAGTGCCTCCATTCTCGTCAAACAGAGGAAGAGACGACCTGTCTAATTCTGGTTTAAGCAGCTCCGAACGACGGATCGATTGACAGTGGTAATGATATGGCCATAGAAATCGGATACTCTAAACTAATAAAGGCCTAGAACGGATATGGATATTGAAACAATAGAGCATCATTGACATGCGTTGTCATATGACAACGGAAACTAAATGATGGCGGCAATGGGAAGTTACCGGTAGCTTGTCGCGTACTTTTTAGAGATTCAGGATTCTCATCTTCTCTTTAATAATACTCTTGCCTACAAGTGATATTTTGGCAACCCAAAGAAAACACTGAACTAATGTGTGCACCAGCAGGACTTTCATAATATACATGGATAGGAGTGAGATAGAATAGGATTGAAATGCTTGTGAAGATTAATATTAGCTCTAGAGCAATATAAAAGGACTTTTACCAAGTAGAAGGAACCATATCACCGAAGAAAGTGTAATTTTAGTGATTTTATCTTAATTTCTCATTGAATAGGACAACCGTGTTTCTGTGGACAATTAACTCCTAATTACCTGCACATGCAAGACAAATACGATTCAAGCAATTGTATTACTTTTATCTCCAATAGGGCATGCAGTGATGTTGAACGACATAAACCTATATTCGCTACTATCGTCTTATAAATCTATTGAATCCTTTAAGAATCACTCGAATTCGAATAAATATTTCCCTATTATGTAAGATGTGACAAACGACTTGTTACTGAAACAGCATTGATGTAGACAGAACATTCCTTCCACTGAATTCAGCTGAATTTATTCCAAAGCAATGAAGATACGAATGTCTGCAACTAATTCGTTGGAAATTCATTCTGATTATGTGATTACTGAAACAACATTCGGTTCAAGAAATTTGTGGGATACTTCTGTGTAGGCTGCATCAGTCTTAGGATGCACTTGCTGCTTGGTGTAGTCTCTATATTGCACCAACTCATTTGGCAAAGCGACAGGCCTGAGATATGTTCCTCTCGGACGGTCTAGAGAATTATAATGCTTCATGCGTTTGCATACTTTAATATTATCTCTAAAGAATGCTGAAAATACTACAAACAATGGCAGCTCTCCAATTAGTGGTTAACAAGCTCTAATCAGAACTTTGTTGCCTTCCTAGTCGCGTAGATTCGAACCCTCTGCACCTCCGCACGAAAGCGCAACCCTATCATTCGAAGGCAGGGTGGCATCCTCATGAATTGTCTAGGACAAGAGACATAAGAAGCATCATCTGCAGAAATAATTCATCAACTTGCACTATAGGAAGATCATCTCAACCATAATCTGAAATCAATGATAAAACTTGTCATTCAGTTTCTTTTCTCTCTCCTGTGGTGAGAAGCAACAACAATGAGCTAAGTGAATACATGTGCAGAAATTGGACTGAGGGACTCATACCCCACTAGATAACTGAAATGATAGAGACAGAATTAATCATGCACAGAAAATATCAAACTAACGACAAAATTTCTAGTAATTGACTAAAATGATACAACATCCGGCTAATTATTCAGTATCTTCTCAAATAATGATTACAGTAGCAATGTTCGGTTTTTTGAAGAGATTTTTTAAAAAATGAAACATAATTTCTGCCTATCATTTACCTGGCAAAAGTACAAAATTCCCGCTAAAAGGAAGTTGAAATTCTTCCCAAAATGATGTCCTTTAAGTAAATGAGCTTTTGTGTCTACCATCATAAATGAATACATAATAATCCTACAGACTACTCACATTTCGTCGTTGGTAGTAGTAGGGCAGTCTGACAACATACATCTGGTGCTTTATAGGACACCTTAATTGCATTTTCATCATCATTGATTGAAATTGACAACAACAAACTATTTGCCCACGACCGGATGTTTCTTTTCCCACATTGTCATCAATGGTAATGAAAGATGAGCTATTTCATTCACTTACATGGTTTTCTTTCTTTATCTTCTCTACTTCCTGTCTCATTCGATCTTCGCTCTCATTGCGCATATGATCAATACGTTCCCGTTGGCGAGTGGTCTCATCAAGATATCGATTCACTTCCACCAGTTTGGCGTTCACTTCTGATTGAGCACGAGTTTCCAGCTGTGATTGCAATGTATCTAATGCAGTTCTGTCCACAAAGTTGGCCTGCACGTACATCTGCGAGAAAGATGAGAATATGATCGCACCCGTCCTCTCAAAATCATTTCAGTTACACAATAATCATTACAATCCTCATTCACATGTATTTCGTGCATTAAGTGAATCAAAGTGTCTACAATGCGAATCCACACGACCATCTGTACAGTATAGCACTTAATAAACGGTCTACAGATGACAACTTCGATGTACTGAAGCTGTGCAGTGGACACCAGTGGCCAGGAACCTGTCTCTGCTTTATGCGACTATCCCCAACTACTGAAAAGCAATAGAAATCTGATGATGACCATGATCATATTGTTGAAATATATGGATTATTATCATGAATATATTGAAATGACTTTGATGGATTCTTATGCCTTGTTCACACAGATAGATTCATTTGCGTGTGGAGTATTGTGCGTTGTACGTCTAGAGCGGACATAATCCCATCCCAGCCGTTGTATGCAATGATAGCAAGCGATAGAGATTAACATAGATATTCCTGTCTCTTTGGCTTGTGTGATTGGCTAAGCGCGCGCATTGCAGAAGTAGCTTATATTAGCGAATACACGGACCTCAGCGGTCAGATTGCAGGCAGGCCTGTCAAGTGGAAGTACACATCTTTGACTCAATTTTCTTCGAGATAAGTTCGTCGAATGGAGATATTATTTACACCGTTCGATTCTCCACCATCAAAATTTACTGACTGTGTACGATTGCTATGCTGTCAATCTTCTAGTACGTCAGAATTCAGGCTTAAGTTTGCATTGCGCTCAATGGAACATTGATTTTCTTGTTCCTCATTTTAGCCGTGACCATCGGTGCTGATAAATGTCATCTCTAGAACGAAATACGCAGACACAGCAATTGATCTCTGTGGCCTTGCCTTATGGACGATCGTCACATGGAGGAGAAGCTCATCAGTTCGGTTGGAAAGGCCCAAACTAGCTCATGAAACGAGAATGGTTTAACAATCTTGTAGACTGCACAACAGGCTGATCTGCGTTTATTTATGCTGGTTTGCCGTACCATTGATGATCACAAAGATCGCAGACTGCCGGTTCGCTTGGACATAGATTATATATGAACAGACAATAGAACAATTTCAGTAGTAAGTTCATTCGCAGCCGTGAACACTGCCCGCACTGACTTATCACGTCTAGAAATAATCATCTTATCTATCTGCCTTCTGCACTGAAACACCTCAACATTCTGCTGTTCTATTTCTGAAGTGATTATTTAGAAAGCTGAAGAAATAATTAATGCAAAAATAACTGAAATAGGAAGACGAGTTGAAATTTTGACAGTGATTACTTAATAATTTTTTTCTTCATTCGATATAATTAGTCCTATAAGCGATGCAGCAATTTTTAGACCTACCTCACTCACTCTACGTCATGAGAAACATTTAAGCTTATATGAAGATTTATTAACGAGCATTTGATTACATCACAGCTCCTAAGATTATGTCGTCCTTAGACTCAGACACCAAAGATTACTAAACTCTAATTTTACAACACGGAAGTGATCTGAATTTTATGAACAAGGTACTGATGACAAAACAGTTGAGGTCATACAGTTGGGCTGCGTCATTTTCGGCTATTTCTGAGTCTGTCTGCCGGTAGGTGAGATTGTCTTTCTCTTTCATATTTGTCATATCTTTCATCAACAATTTGCTTTACCTGATTTGATATGCGGAATCGTTACTTCGTAAATGCGAAGAATAAAAAATCGAGTTTATGAAAGACGTCCATTAAAATCTAAATTACGAGAAAAATTTATTTGATCAGGTAAAATGATAAACAGTTTTGAAAATAACTCACTAGAAATGTGCAGAAGTTGTTGAATAGTTTTTGATCTCAACATTAATACAGATTCCAATATTTTGCATACATGCCATTTCAGCTTCCTTCTTAGCATCGATTCATTACGATAAAGTTACAAACGAGACACTGATGAATATAATCATCATTCTCACATTATTGACTTGGTATTCAGACTTTGTTACTTGAAACTATGATATTCCTAATACAGAACAGTTTAATGTAAGTGAAAAACAGTTTTATGTTAGTCATATTCAATTTCACGACTGGCTGGCCTGATTAGGGCAGAAGGAGCGACCACAAGTATTCTGCGGCATCTGTGCGAGGACCTCCCACAGTCACATGAAGCGCACACTGCAGTCGGATGATGCGATTAAAGCTGGAATTAGTTTTTTAAAAGTGAATCATCCTGAATAATCGCAGTGGTTCAATATCCAAATAAATCAGATGAAAATTGCAGCCAGAAATTTCAAAATCACAGAAACCTCTTCAAAGGGAAAAAATAACAACACCAAGGCATCAGTGAGCACCTTGAAATGCATTTTGAGTGTGACAAATGGATCCCGCTCTCACATACATGAATTACTCACTTGATAAAGATAATAATCATCTTCAATTTTCTTCTTTTGCTTCTCCAACTTGCTGACGGCTTTCTCTAATGACCTTATAACGTTCATATCGCGGTTGATGTCATCAGCTCGCTCTTTCGTTTTCTCTTCTGGTATGCGGCTGCGAAGAAGTTCCAGCTGTAACGAAAGGGAACAATTTGAGACCCTCCCACGTCAATGAGAAAGGTTAGGAAATAAAATGGTGAACACAGAGGCTATCAACCCATCTGGTGTGAAGTCACGAGGACACAGAGGCATCGCCTTCACATTCCGACGTTTACAACATGAAACCCAACGAAGTGACAAGTCAATCCGCCGCAAAGGTCTTCCGTTGCTATCTTGAGACGTCCAGTGTTCGAGGCCTGCCGCGGATCGTCAAATCATCATCGATCCTGTGGAAGGTGGTGTGGACGCTTTGTGTCTGCAGTTTCGTCGTCGGAGCATTGAATCATCTGGCGAGCACTCTTACGTTGTATTTTCACCGTCAGACGCATTTCTTCGAGTCACGCCTGGAGAATCAGACCACGGACTTCCCGTCAGTGACGATTTGCAATTTACAACCTTTGTCGAGTGAGCGCGTGGATGATGTGATCAAAGAGATTATCCAAGAGCGTTCTCCGTGGCAGTACTTTCAGTCGATCCGTCAATTGGAAGCCATGAGTAAAAGTGAGAGATACAGTGAGTTGATGACATTGGGCGCGTACTTCCAGAATCTCAACACAACTCGGCCGTACATGTTAGGCGCCAGTATGCATCATCTTATCAACAGCTGTGAGGCGGAATCGTTGTTTGAATGGTTGCCATCAAAGGACAAATGTGAGGAGATTCCGATGACAGTTCGCCTGATTGAGCATCCGTCCTATTTCAACTGTTATATGATGACATTTCACAGTTCTATTGCAAGGTACATGTTGCGCGTTCGAATGATCATCTATCTCGACGATTTTCTTCAGCATCGCTTCAACACAGACTTGCTGGACGACACGACGTCACAGAAGAGAGGTGCTCGCGTCGTTGTGCACGAACCAGGGACGTTCCCGGACATCGTGAGAGATGGTGTCGACTTGCAGCCCGGGATGGTGGCTCAACTCCCTCTGCAAACTCGAACATGGCGCTCCTTACCAGATCCGTACACACACTGCCGAGACAGCGATACACTCCAACCGCTGCGAATCAACACCATCCAACTGAGCAAGAATCGAAGTCGCTGGACAGAACAGGAAGAAGAATACAGTTATTCCACCGAAGTTTGTCGCCGTCTGTGTTTTCAAGAGCTGCTCGTACGGAATTGCAACTGCACGGATCCATTACTTCCTCGCGCAGCGCATCATATGAAGGTGCATGCTTGTCAGAGGATTCGTGTGGTCACCAAGGCCGGTATCAAGGAGTACAGCGACCGCAGCCGGTGTATGCTCTACCTCCGAGGCAAATATCAGATGAACAGCACAGCTCTCTGTCCACAGTGTTCCACACGATGCTCACACAATGATTATCTTTTCCGCGTGAATCAAGTGCCATGGCCGCACGAGGCCTTCCACATCGCCTTCTATCAGCGGAATATCCGAACAAAACATTTCGCACAACATTTTCAAGTCTATGAGAAGCTGAAGGAAGTCATTGATGGCATCGACATCGTCGCCGCTGCCAAGGCCACTCAACAGCTTCGTGATATGAACCTCATTCGCCGGAATTTCCTCACACTTGACATCTGTCGACAAGATTTCACTCTGACCATCATGAGCGAACGTCCCGATTTCCCCGCCACGCAGCTGCTCAGCAGCATTGGCGGCTTGTTCAGCATCTGGAACGGCATCACCTTCACAGCCATTGTAGAGCTGATAGAACTGGCCTATCATTTGATCATCTACTATCTCTTCCGATCCAACTTCGTGGCAGATGACAAGATTGACAACACCATCAATACGGCGACGACGGAAGACAAAGAAAGTGATGCAGTGAGTGATGAGATCTGTGAAACGGAAGTGAATTCGGAAACTATACCTTCACCTTGACGAGGCAATGACGAGAGAAACAGTTAGTAAGAGGAAACTGGTAAGACAAGGATTCATGCAGCTTCATGGAAATTAAGAGAATTTCACATTCAATGTTCATGTTTCACAATTATCAACAATAAAGTTTTGTATTGTAATTCTCATGTTTCATGGCTAATCTTTTTGTCTGATCCTTAAATTAAGAGAATGTTCATGCAAAAAACTGTTTCCTACTTTTGTTCAACATACGATGTTGACCTGTCTAGCACATTGTAAGTTACATGTATGTTGTGCATTATTTTAACAGCCATTGAATATCTCAACTCTACCGATATCTTTGAATCTACGACCGCAGTCGCTACTCAGCTAGGACTTTATCTTTGTATTACCACAGACATTTGCTGCCGATTGACGAATGTGTCTAGCCAAGTACATCCAGCAAGGCGTTCACAGATCATGAGAGGTTAGCGCTTGAGAGGCTACCACTTTGTCTGGAACCGCATAGTCTGGCATGGGACCCGTTTCATCTGTATTTTAAATCAATAAATATAACTTCGGCTTAAAAAGAAAGGGAGCGCAGTTTTAATTTTATGAAACAAAACTTGAAATGAAGAACATCCCGTGTGCCACCATCAATTTTTTCAATGCTTTCGCTAATTTAGTTATATATAATTATTTTTAATAATATTTTCGGCTATTGTACACCGACTATGAGGTGTACATCATTCTGAGAAAGTCTCATTGTCGGCCTCGTTCCCTGCAGAAACTCGTGCTGGCTGCCAGACTATGAGGTGTACATCATTTTGTGACAGTCTCATTTTCGGCCTCGTTCCCTGCAGAAACTCGTGTTGGCTGCCGGACTATGAGGTGTACATCATTCTGTGAAAGTCTCATTGTCGGCCTCGTTCCCTGCAGAAACTCGTGCTGGCTGCCGGAATATGAGGTGTACATCATTCTGTGAAAGTCTCATTTTCGGCCTCGTTCCCTGCAGAAACTCGTGTTGGCTGCCGGAATATGAGGTGTACATCATTCTGTGAAAGTCTCATTGTCGGCCTCGTTCCCTGCACAAACTCGTGTTGGCTGCCGGACTATGAGGTGTACATCATTCTGTGAAAGTCTCATTTTCGGCCTCGTTCCCTGCAGAAACTCGTTCTGGCTGTCGGACTATGAGGTGCACATCATTCTGTGAAAGTCTCATTGTCGGCCTCGTTCCCTGCAGAAACTCGTGCTGGCTGTCGGACTAGTAGCATGTGTAACCTAAATAATGCACCCTCTATTCAATCTATGCTGATGTTGTCTTTCTTCGCATTTTATACCATAAGTGTCAATCTGGATAGAATATGGTCATAATTAATAACATAAGAATTACTCGTCTTCAGATGTAATCAAGCCTTCGACACTACATGTGTCTATTTTCTAATTTCTTATCTGCGTATACAAACAAATCCTGATTGTCTTCAGTGTGGAAAATGCGAATTATTCAAATCTCAATTCATCTGAATAATAATGAAGATTTGACATCTCAGATCATCATAATTCAGATAAGTTTCACCATCTTCAGCAATTCACTCACTTGATGACGAATATCATTGATAGCTTCGTGCTCATCAAAGCTTTGACTGATACTTGATCTTCTACCATCAAATTTCTGTAAAAACAATTCAATTTTCAAATTAGAAACGAATGAATATTCTGTCATTCTCATTCAATTGCCTTCGTCTTACCTTAAATCGCTCCTTCGCTGCACGCAGCTTATCTTTAATGACATCAAGTTCTTCTTCAAGCAAATTATTCCTGAAAAAAGATTGACTTTGAAGAACTCATCTCCATCGAATTATTGAATACATTTGCGATGTTTCCTTCGACCGTCCCTGGACTTAATCACTAAGATTATCGTGTGATAGACTAATTTTATCTTCCACTGCACAAACTTTCACAAACATCGATCATATTTTCTTGTCTGGATTATGAAAAGGTTACGTTTAGTGTCAATTACCATAAAAAAGAAACAAACCAAAGCAAACTTTATCTTTAAGTTAGCCAATACATATCACAGTCAAAACCTTAACGTTAACATTCATGAATAATCACAATCCGTACACGTGTTCAATAATGTCTCATATTTCAATGAAATGCAGAAATTCAATACTCCCACATATAAGTCAAAATTAATTTTGTTATTCATTTAAATCCTTCATACAATAATAATAATACCAATGCTTCAATGATTAAGTCATGGATTGGAATCCTTAATAACTATGATTATCACCAAAAATGTCGGATTTGATGTTTTCCTGTCTGTAACAGCAACCTCCAGCACCTCAAAGCTAATTTCTGTCGCCACATTTGCTGTGGGATTTTTCTCTTTGTCATCATAGTCAAACATACATTAATTCTACAGCAGAAGCTAGTGTGAAGAATCATTCACATTTGTGAGGATAATATGACATCAGCTTCAGTAAATTATCACATTATAATTCATACATTGTGTATTGCAGGGGCATTGGAGCAACCGGGGCACTGCCCCGAATGCATCTTTAGATAAATTCCGTAACATATTTTAATCAAGTACTATGCGGGCCTGCGCGTCAGTGACCAAACGCTACTTCTTATTGAGTCTTTATTTCATGTTTCCATCTTTGCCAACTGTGCATGCATAATTGTCGATGGTGTTATCTATCTTCCTCTCTCAGGGGCAGTCGCTGGGGTGACGCTGAAATTGCACCGATTGGCCAAAATCTAGCATGATCCACACATGATTAACAGTGGCTCGATGATGTCATCGACAACTCAGCTAATCTATCAATGTGCCGTTCGCACGCGGCAGAACAGCTCGTCGCGGCCACTGCATGCAACCCACGGAGAAGCAGTCCATCTCTGTGATTCAACCCGGGCGAAGACAGGGAATTCTTTACAAGTGACACTTACACTACACACACTGACCGGCTAATCACGGCGAGTCTCACGAACGCGTAGCTAATAGTTTACACATACCTCCCTTCACTTCTTCATTCTTTCATGATTACTTGAAAACACCAAAGTGACTTCTAAGCTAGAACCGGGTACTTCACATACATGCTGCATGCTATAAGGAATGCCGATACCAAGACTGATTTTAGCCCCGCAGACGTTTTGAAGCACGCTACGCCTCTGATAAGTAGTATATAGACACCAGGTTTGTATAATACAATAAATTATTCAAATCATAATCCAAATCGTTTTAAATCAGCAATAACATCTCTTTTCACTATTTACATGTTGAAATGATGAGCTTTAAGAAAATAAGATGAGCTATGAGACAGCAACTTGTCAACATACTTGTACAGTGATAGGAGAGATACAGAAACCAGCACCGGGCAAAATGGTGACGCTTACAAAATACAACTTGTCGAATGACATTACTCTTCACTCTAGACTACGATATATAGACGGTCATTTACTACTTTATCTATATTGTAGGCAGTGATAATAACAATAGTATATTAGCGATGCATCGGAAAGTCCGGATACCGGATAATAGTCTCGGGTGCATCAGCCGAAAAAATTATATTATCACATTGTCTATAAAATTTGCAGCTATAATCTACCAAACTGTTCGTACTCGTCTGTGAACGACATCTGATGCCCCTGTGGTAATAATTACATCTTCTATGAAGGTTCAACATCTATCATTTGACCCTACTTCACATCGAGGGAACGATTGTGCCGATGCTTCCCATTTTTGAGAACACTGATCATAAGGATCCCTTAGCGCATCAACTGATGCATACATATCTGATAGGATCCTACAAACTACGTGCCATTGTGACGCTTCAGTCACCGAATCAGTGTCCAATTCATTTCGATGCAGTCTCGATTCATGAACAGAGAAGAAAAACAACGAGTTTAAGACGCACGCATAAAGCATACGTAATGGCCTTCCCTATTCATGTGACGCCCTTGTAATTGGCTGATTCCATGCCATCCATAGAAATTGACAACAATAAAACCTCTAGAATGGAAATTAAGCTACATGCAATGCACAATAACGGCACATAAATCGCACGCACCTTCACTTAGATACACCTGCCAATGCGCTTCTGATGACGCAGGGCAGCCTAGTATAGAATTGAGACATGGATGCATCGCTGCAGGTGACTAAGACGTGCGCGCTGGGCATCTGGGGGACTGCAGGCGACTGTTCAGATGCGCAGTTGGATGCATACGGCTTTACAGTTACGCTTCTCGCCGGTGTGGGGAACCTTGGCCAGATAGCGGGGACCTATAAAATTACCAGATATCCGCCGGAGTCATCCCTATGAAAATATTGTGTTAACATATCTGATATATAGTCATAATAGAATCTATTAGTATCATCAACCTCCTGCAAAATACCGGAGGAAAACATTCAAATCACTTGTCTATCTCCAACAAGGCCAAACTTGCTATTATAAGCCCTACAGGACTGCAGCTGCCCCATATACTTGTCTACAAATTGTATTATCAAATAAGAAACAGCATGGTGGCACAGTGCAGTGCAGCTCGGAGAAATACTGCTTCTATGGAATAATTTCTATACAGAACGGATGAACAGCGACTCACTTGTCTTCTTGCGTCCGCAGCTTCCTCGCCAACTGGATTAATTTCTCATTCTTGAGACCGGCGCCGGAACGTTCCTGGTGTGATTAGGATGCAAACATTCAAGACTACAAACTTGCAATCAAAGTCAGAGTGCATCCTATTGCAAACTTACTTGCTCTAATTTTCGTTGCAACTGATGATTGTCTTTTTCTAATTGTAGAAGCTGTTAGCAGAAATGTTAAAAAAGCAGTGTTAGCAAAAGTCAAATCAATGAGAGAACTACAAGTAAGTGAGAACTATGTTATTAACTCTACCCTTCGATTCAAACTGCTTGCCGATTTTGCTGATTCCCCGGTTGCGTTGTGTCGCTCGTTGAGAAGAGATTGAAGATCTGCCCGACTTGATTCCTCGTCCTACAGAGAACGGTGCAAAAATCAACAGAAATATGACAAAATTTCCCGTTTATAAATCAGTGACAAATCACGGTGTTTCATATCTTTAAAAAGATGAATTTAAACCATTAGACCAAAATGTGACTCATTATCGCAATCCCCGTTTTTCAAATGTCGTGGGAAATAATCTCGCTAGTGTGGGTCTGACTAATACTTGAATTTCAATAGATCACGCTGTCTCGTGTGCGTATCTTTTCGGCGCACCTGACCACCTCCATCTCAACAACAACTGAACTACGAGTGTTCAACGCATAGCATGCCACAGTGGACGGCTGGGCCATCGCCGTAATCTCCCAACATTACGTGCCAATTGTGTTCTGAATGATGTACCAATGTAGCAAGATTTATAATTTGAGCTGATCTGCGTTTGAACTCAGGTCTCTTCGGTGGAGAGCAGACACTCTACCACAAGGCCACTGTGCTTTCTCTTCAACTCAAGGCTTGATATGCAAGTGAATGTGTTGTGTACGCACGCATTACCAGAGCAGTGAAGATTCAGCGTCGGTCATTAAGACACGTCTGTTGATCTTGATATTTTGGAGGTACTTCAGATGTGTCTATGATAATGCAGTGACACTCTCTCAATGATTGACATTTGGTAGTTTCCTGACGCTTTTGAAAAACGGGGAATGAGAAAGAACTCAAAATATATACCCAAAGTAGCGATGTGTTATACACGCGGCCTCCGCATGGTGCATTTATTGATTTAGTAATTGACTTGTGAAATCACATTGTATCAGAGTTACCAAGACTTGGAGGTGCAAGAAGCATGGTTTCCTTATTTCAGATGAGATATTTGACACACTAGAAAGCTATCCATAAATTATTTCAAGGAAATCTCACACAAAGCATAATTCCATAAATCGGATGGAAGGGCTTCTATACTCTAGAACCTCTTGAAAATGCTATGATTCATGACATAGTCCTGAAAAACCTACTTTATGCCCATAGACCAAGTCTGATAAATCTACTGAATATGCCATGCATATTGTCGCTGTTCAATTATCTGTTCATTCTCATGCATGTTTGTTATCATTTAGTTCATATGAGATTGTCAATTTAATTGAGACAATTAATCATTAAATTGAATAAATAAATGAATACGCTCACAAGAACATTAAACCTCAAAATGTTTGACACTTGAAAATCCCATGCAACATTTAGAAATATCAAACTAATTTGACATTATGTCTCATTACTTGAACGATATTGCACAAGTCCTCAAATCTCATGATCATACAATAGAGATCAGAAAAAGAAAGCATGAAATGTATAAAGGATGTCGCATGTGCTATTTATGAACGAATTCTGCCTACATGCAATCAATCACTTTGTCGATTGTTTCTATTAGAAGAATGTTGGACTCTTATGCAAGGATTCTTCTCAATTCTTTAGAGATATTGTCTTTCAGCGTCGCTGCATATCCCACAGGTGTCTCATTGAATTAGACTAACCAATAGCAATTGATCGAAGAAGATTACTCATCTAACATTCCGTTTGTGTATTAAGTCATCATCAATTCTTCTCGTTTACTGTCGTCATAATTGTGCACTAAACGGCCTCTATTCTGCGTCACAAAGGTCAACGATGCACAGTTTTCTAATAACCCACTTTTCAAGTACAAAGCTCAATTTCTCAACCTCAAAGAGTCTTCGCGCAATGACAATATCGGCCGACTTATAACAATGAAAATGTTGTCATGAAGAATTTCTTAGCTTCGTTATAGATAAATAAACCTCATAGACAATCAATAATGCTGTATTTTGAAAGGATTGTAGCATAACTTCCATACATCATGTGTAATAACAAGATGAAAATGAAAGAGATGAATAATTGTCACTCTCTGCAAGTTATTTTGAATTTTTAAACATGCTAAACTTTTGACAGTTAGTGTATATAGTTTAATAAATCACTAAATCACATAAATTCCTAACCATAAACATCATTAGCTTCGGGTGTGTTTAGAGACATGCTTGCATGCACTGTAGATGTTCAGATACCAAAGCTCCATGGTAGTTGCTATCGGTGATAAGAAGGTCTTTCTATGGTAAAGAGGCTTTCATTGGCAGAAAATGAAGATATATCGAGCAGTTTTGCATAGTTTGTGAAGCAAAAAATATATCAAAGAAATGACTTACTGAGAGTCGTATAAAAGTCATACAGTTGAACGAAAGTTTGCAATAAGATTGGAAGCAAATACCGTTAAAATGTAGCCTACATGTTTTCATGGATATCTGAGAGCTAAAAGCTACTGTGAAGACAGTCTCATTTATTTATGCTGCTTTATACTCGGAATGTACTCGGATTCAGACAGTCATGCCGCGCAAGTCTTCAGATGGCTGAGTTCGATTCCCAGCTGCCTGTTGAGCCCCGAGCAAGGAGTATTAAGTTATTTATTCGACTTTGCAGCTGAAAAATTGCCCTTTGAAGCTAGGCTATCATCACATATTGCGTTTTCAATTAGAAAATGATGTGGACTATTCACAAGCTCAAGTTGTCATATAAATCAGATCAGTAACAGCGCAAAGATTGGCTGATTTGATTCGCTCAAAGAAATCACATCCACGTTCAACTTTTCATTAAAAATCGGATGAAGATCAATAAAAACCAACCCATGTGATACTACATACGCAACATAACACTAAAATAATTCCACATTGTCACAGTATCAATGAAAGAGATCATTAGTACAAATGTCTCAATCGAAAAGATAATTATATGAGAAAGTAGAATGCAAATAGTAATCAAGAGAAGGTTAGTAAACTTGGTAGATTGCCAAGTACTTCCACCGACAAAATGACCCCTTGCCTTAGCGACGCATTCCGAGAAGCATAGCTTGTGGTACAATCCCCAAGTCTACCTTATAGAATTTTGCTGATAGTCAAATAAGGGATCAAAACTTTCTAAAAGTCTCTGTACAATATCGCTAGCCTTGGTGGAAGTCTCCAATAGAGAAATAGCGTTTAGCCCTGACATATTTTGTACTTTTCCTCGCCTCACCCAAGATACGAAATCGACAAGTTAGGAGTGGGCAACCTCGCAAACTGGCAGCCCCAAAGTTCAGCTGCTTGTCTTCAGTGAGGTCGGTGATACCTCCCCAGGCGCACAGACATGAATAACATTCCTACTCCATCTCTCCCGGTGCGTAGCCCTTAACCAACTGAGCTCTACTATCTACTGTTTCGAGCGAATAAAAAAGATGCACTTGCAAGAAATGCTGCATAGAATCTCTTCAGATATATGTTGAGTTTACGCATCGTGACTGCCTAAGGAATTTGTCCTAAACATGTAAATCCTGCAATCCTCAGGTGATCTGCAACATTTTTGATAATTTTTGGATGATTATATTGTAAGGAAGACCGATAGATGGATATAAACATGAAATTTCAAAGAGAACAGACAAGCAGCATTGAACGATATATTTTTCCTTATTGTTAACCATTTGGGGCAGTCTGCTGTTCAATAAGGATCAGAATCAGGTGTTAATGATAGCAAGGTGTAACGTTAGCAGGATGAGTGAATGATTACCAATCGGAATCTGGGGCGATCTAATAATCGGTTGTACGCTTTACCAATCAGCTGAAATTAATCAAAAGAAGAAAATTAATCGAATTCTTTCTTCAGCATTCCGACAATTGAGAGAAAAAGTGAATTTCAAGACACAAATAAAACATGCAACTCTTCATTCAATCATTGCTGTGATTCACGCATGCGTCCATCGCAAACAGTGTAGAGGGTGGCGTTTCGTCCCGTTCATGGACTCGGTGAACTAAAAACAGATCTTTCTTACTTGCAGCTTACGACTGAGGTCGTGAATCCGCAACTTCAGCTCTTCGATAAGATTCTTACTCGCAGACTTCTCCTAGACAAACCGGATGATACAATTACTTATTTAGATGAAATATTAGTTGGAAATTCAAGGCTATAGGAAAATTCGTACACGTGATGGGCCGAATGCCCCAACGACAGGCGATCAAGCGGCGAAGGTAATCAGCTGTTCAAGGGGCGGAAAGTCCATGTCTGTCATGAGGAGTAGTTCTACTTCATCATTTGAATGAATGCGATATATTCAGCTCTAATAAATTCTCTCACTAAATGAATGAATAATTGGCAATGGATGACCCTTACATCATTATTGCCTTGTTATCAATGTTGTTGGTTTTTAAAAATTATTATAATATGTTAATGAATAATATAATATATAATTACAATAAAAGTTGACACAATTGCTGTTGTGGAGATGATACTACAAATATATTTCTACTCCATGAATTCAAAATGGAGTTTGGACAGCAGTCCTGATTTGTCTGACCAAGCAAATAAGTCACAATTGAGATAAAGAAATCGGAGGGGGACTTTCTGATTCTAAAATTGGCCTATGATGCAAGTAATATGCAATCCAGCGATCCATTAAGATCAATAAATTATACTTGGAGCATCATGTCATGTAACTAAATTTGAAAAGCGCTCATGCGAAACAGTGCATATTGTACTACTGCTAATTAATTGAAAGTAGTATCATGAAAAACTATTATCAGTGGTTCTGTGTAACTGTTAGAATACAGCTCTATCATACTTAGTAGTCAAATAATCATTTATCAGGCATGTATTTTCACTTACCGACTCTGCCGACTTCAACTGCATCTCTAAGTCATTAGAACGTTCTCGATGTCGAGCTAATTCAGCTTCTTGCTCCTGGAAATACATTATTTTATTTGAGTTTTAAGCATCAATTAAAGTAATGACGACTTCACAGGAAGTCATTGCAGTTCGGTTTCGGTGGATCATACACGTGTCATCATCAGTGACGACAATAAGGAACAAGAAATGAACTAATGAACAGCAATTTGAAGTCAGCACCACTTTTCATTTATAGAAAATATTGCCATTTTGCTTGTTTGTGTGCTAATGCCATCGCTATTTATTCATGCAATTCACTCCTGTCTAAAAATACACATTTTCTGTTCCTTGTTGTCGTCGCTGATGATGTTCCATGTGACGTCATAAAACCGGTATGAAAGTACTTACTCTTCTCAAGGCAGAAGCACTGGTAAGACGAGTTGGTTCAATTAATTCGTCAGTGTTTTCCAAGGACTGGCGCTGAAAACGATAACAAAAACAATGCTGATCATTTACAAAGCAACATCAGTACTTTTTAGCTTAAATATATCTTTTCGGAGAATTTGGAGAATCGCGTGGGAAATAATTCTGCAACAATAGAATATTGCAAATGACTTATTGCTTGTATTGCAGAGTATGCAATGAGTATGCTATGCGTACTGCATAAAACAAGTCAAGAATCACTATGAAATGTTCCCAAATGCGGAAATTTTTTCGAAGCTTCTCTAAAGCTTTGTACATGCAAGATATTAATTAGCACGGAAATTAGAGTGTACTTTACCTGTTTTGATCCTGGGCGGCTTGGAGGAAGCCTATGCGTGCTATGAGCTTCAGCTTTCTCGATCCGGTCGATCAAAGCTGACAAATGAGCGTCTGCAACGCTAGCAGCTGAACTAGCTCCGTCTGGGGCTCGCTCGTTTGAGGAGAGCAAACTGTTGGAGAGACGAGTTCTTAATCCGTCCACCTCCATTTTCAAGTTCGAATTCTCCAACTCGATGTCCGTTTTAGCCTGGAAAAGACATCAATGTTACTTTTCACATCGGATGTGAAAGTAATCGTTTCATATTAAAGAATGTTTCGTTCAGTTAACGTCGATAAAAATGGATAGTGAAATAAAATCTTGTACAAAAGATCTGGCATAAGGATTTTGAAAGCATTCAACTCGCTCACTGAGGAACATGGGGACCGTATGTTGAAATGCAAGCTTTTTGAATGACAAAGTTTTATTAAATCTTGCTATCATTATCCGATGTGTTTGTCCATCACACTTTGATCTCACATATACTTGTCAATAGGCCTCCTATATGACAAGATTGGAATTCTACTTCCTCAACAAGACGGGAAACTACTTTTAAGGGATATTTCAACAATTGTCTGTATAATCTGATGTCTTCAACAATAGAGCAAGCGGTTAAAAGATTGCATAGCATGAACAGTAGCCCATGTTATATGACGAAATTATTTCATGAACACACGTGTTTTCTCTATCAACGTAATCTCTGTGTATACAGAAGCATAATCTAAACGTCGGTAGCAAATCACTTTTTAATCGTAAAATAATCAAACAATGAAAAACGATTCTCCCTGAGAAGCTTTGATAAGTGCTTATTGAGCAAGATAGATCAAGTTTGGCTAAGTTCTTGTCGACAATGACATCAAAGTCACCTCTGAAAATTCATTTACAGTTTTCTAATGCCTTGTGGGGAACACTTGCAGCGAAAGTCTTCAACATTACAATTTCAATTGTCAATATGAAAGCACACGAAGAGAATTAATCAAAATAAACCAAATACAAGCCAGAAGCTTTGCAAAAGAGATCATGAGCCAAGCAACGCAAAAAAGTAGAAAATGAGATTTATTCATTTTTTTCATATTCTCGCACAATTTGGCTATCACAAAAGAAATTAAGATCCCTGTTCATTCAGTCTAAACGTTCATGAAGACAAATGAGGAAACGCGTGAATGAACTGAAAATCGCAAATACTAAACGCTAAGTTGAAACCAGCATCAAAAGCTCAAAACCCAAGCAGATCCATGAAAGCTCAAAATTATCGGTGAAAACAGCAACCTGTGGTTTTCAAAATTACATGCGGCTCATATGAACTGAAACTGTATTTCAACTTCGAATATTTCATGAATGATTTCTTTAAAATTGTTTAATCTGAATGTCCTGTTGCAGCTAGCTCATAAGCAAATAAGCCAACTAAACGAACAAGTTGAACCAGTTCGTGGCAGGTATTATAGCGGTCATCCGGCTTTTATTTGCCGCACACACATTAGCCATTCCGCTCTATTTTATAGAAATAGGTAATTTGAATAACTACTATCAATAAAAATGATAGTAGTATTCGACAAGTATTTTACAAATCGGAAATATAGTTTCAGTTGGAGACTCGATGAAATTACTACGCAGATCATCGACAGCCTCTCAACAAATTTATAAAAAGATCCCCGTTGCTTTACACGTGCATTGAAGCAAGGAAGCATGCCAAAGGCGATAATCTGTGCATGAAGTCATGCGCATTTCCCAACCTTCTGAACTGACGCCAATTCTGCTTCAACTGTTGATAATTTTTGAACCGCAGCCTCACGCTCTTCACGTACATCGGAAAGATCATTGTCAAGACGACGAGCTCGCCATTCCATTTCGTTCAGTGAACGTCTCAGCGTTGCCGTGTGAGCAACTTCACTCGCCGCCACAAAATCTGTAGTCATTGGCTAAATAAAGGAGATGAGTAGTCAATCAGAGGAGATAAATACATTTCATACACACAATAGACAAATTCTAGGTTAGAAGGAAAATCACCCATAAATAATTGATGCCTTAATCCCATTCTGAACATTCAGTGTTTTTCTCATGGTTCAGGATTCATGCAACAGACAGTATAGTGAATGAGAAACACTTCACATGAATATTTATTGCTTGCAGACAGTTCGATGAAAGAAATACAACATTGAGTCACCAAAGAAAGGCTTGAAAATAGGAAATTGTATTACATTCTCTTCTTTATTATGATATAGAGCTTGCCAATAGTAATTGGCAATGTACTCAAGTAATTCGCCTTAGTTATTGTCCACATTTTACCAAGCATTATTGCATTTGTAATTTTGTAATATTTGTAGACCGACATATTTCAAAGATTTCCATGATCTTCATAATCAAGGTAAGAATAACTTGTAAAAGCATCTTATGTATCTAAAAACGTCTATCATTTCTGTACTTAGTCATCTTATACCTTAAAGTCTCATTCTATTCACTGAAATACATTAACTTGAAACGTTCACCGCATTTCAATGCGCCACAACTCATGAATTGGACTTCCAGTTTTGTAGAAGTGACAACAACAAAGGAACATCGAAGCATTTAAAAACGCAGAGGTCTGATATATTGAAGTATATCCTTGTAATCAAGCACCACTGAAATTCATCCAGTCTAGAACCGAATATTCATTTATTGTTGCGGAAGATATTTCCACAGATTTTTATAGAAATACATCAACTTATGAACTGAATTATTGGTGTGACATCTGTAAATGTCAATATGTTTTGTTTAATTGACGTGAAGAAGTGATTGCTACATGACACCTCATGCACACCAGAACCTTCTTTCACTTACCCCTGTAGAAATGGCATTCACCTGATCACGGAAGAGAGTCACTGATTCAATGACACTACTTATGTACAACACATTTGAAACACATTTCGAAATCCTCGAATGAACCCCCACAATCTGGCAGCTCGAGCTGCCCTACTATGCACAAATACTGTACAGTCCATCTCTAAAGGTGAATTTACACTGGCAGTGTACGGAGCCGCAGACGTTGTCAAACTATCAATGACGTCATCTAATTCATTCATCACTTAGCTTCGTTAGTTCTGCAGCCTGGCTGCATGCGTAGTTACAGAGAATTTCCCCAGGCTTGTTCGACTGCGGCCAGCCGCAAGGAAATTCACACCACGATTGGCTGTAGTGAAAAAAGAGATGAAGAGAAGAAACAACCAAGAGTGATGTGACTCACTTGCGCTGCGCCACTGACGATGCAGTCTGAAGCTCCGTCTACTGCCACTGTAAATTCAGCTTAAGACCTAAAACACACACATTGTAGGCATGCAAGCTTTGTGAAAAATAATGGAATAATTTTAATAACTTGGATCGATAATACAACAATCTAAGTTAGAATTTTGTTTCCAATTGACTATTATTCTGAATCAGAATTTAGTTTTGATCAAGACTTCGTTCAAGCCTTTGGAAATAATTTATTGTACCAATAGAAGTCTGTTTAAAAAGATCGAATGAAGGTATCTGGTTCTATTAGCACCCAAGTGCACCCGATTGATTGTAACTGCATTTCCCGCAACCAGCGGCCATGAAGCGGTACTTGCTGCAGGGATACAAAACACGTTCCGTTTCTGAATCTGCACGAATACATTTTCGGTGACATTCGAAACCAGCACAACTTTCAAGTTAAGGAAATATTTCCTAAATGTTAGTAATCATAAAAACAGCTAGTGAATTGTGACCTGACTGCTTCACCTTCAACATTTCTCAACCTTTTCTTTTTGAACATTCCTTTTCATCTCGTGAAAGGTTCAGCGCCACCTTGTTTATATGATAATAAAGACAAGGTCCCCTTCGTATCCAACGCCTCCCTGCAAGTAGCGGACGCCCCTACCTTGACTACTGCTGGTCTAGATTACAACGCTGATATTAGTTGATGAATGAAATGACAAACAAATCGAATCCGACTTACCTTGTTATTCTCAAGAAGTCCAACAATGTCAGAAAGACGATCGTAGACTCCTGGAGCGAAATCGTCGCGATTGTTGAAGGAATACAACAAAGATTTCAAGTTCTGATGCATGTTGGTGTTACTATCCTCCAACTCCGACAGTCTGGAAGAGACCAAGCTCGGCAGATGATAGAAGAATTGACGAAGAAAGTCGAATAATTACCTTGCCCGCAAACGTTCATTCATTTCCTCCTCATGCTTCAATGCCTCATTCAACTCATCACATTCCCTTCTCCGCTGCTCCAATTCCTTCCGCATCGCTTTCAGTTGAGTATTTCTCTCTCCGAGAGTGGCGTTACTGTTCTTGAGCTGCACGGGATAATTAGTATGATTAGTTCCGTCACAGGGTGGTAAAGGTAAGCTTCATATTAGTAAAGATCAAGACAAGTAACCCGGCAATTAATAAATTTGTCAAATCTCAACAGCTATGACCACCACGCGACATGTGTCGACCTGCTGGACCTCCTCAATCGTGGGCAGGTTCGAACCAGTGACGTTGGAGCTAGAGAACTTGCAAGCATACCTTCTAACCACAAGGCCACAGAAACACATGTTAAAACCGTGGATTATTCAGGAAGGCACTGCTTTAACGCCGGCACGTGGACATTCTGCAACCGCTTAATGCCGCATTAGATGTTGAGACGTTTCACGTGGGCGCTACTCACTACATGTTGAGACAGGTAATCTGGCAATCAACATACTGTTTATCAAAACACAGATTTAGTTCACACATGATTCCTACTAGAGGTCTGCGTTCACGACACCAACACGATCGTGCTGCGGGTCGTGTTGAACCTTGTCATGTTCGTGTTCATGCTCTGTGCATACGAGTCGTGTTGAACTTTCGTATTGAGATGACAGTCGTCGTGTCAAAGATGACGTCATCAGTTTTATGATAATCCATTTACGGAGAATGATAAATTAGTCACAGAAAATTTTCTGCAAACCGAAGCATCCTGCTTCTTTGGCTCAGCTGCAGTCGGTACGAAGTTTCAGTTGCGGTCTATTTTGAATTGAATATGACAGGGTTGCCTATATACAGGGATTATTTTATATTAATTTCCCATGGGATTATTTCATTTCAAGAGGGTCGAAATGCATTCTTTTAGCTGGTAACTATAGAAAAGCGGAGATCTCCGAGACATAATGCTGTACAGACTCATCATTCACCTCATTCTCCACAGAAGATATCCGCGATTCTGCGCTTGTCATTTTATCTTGAAGACTCTGAAAAGGATACCGAACGTGACTCACTCAACTGACTTGCCTGCATTCATGTCGCTTGACTTACTCGATTCGTCTCTCTCAGTTGTTGAAGTTCTCTTTCCCGAATTTGCAGTCTCTGCGACCATTCCTCGACTTGTTCAATCTGAGTCCTAAAGAAGAAAAGCACTTCATAGAAGAGAATTTCTCAAATAAATATTGATGCGTGTCAGAAACTTCACCAGTGACTTCTAATGAAGTGAATATTAATAATTGCAAATATTGTTAGTCTTATTCATGCATACTTGTCGGCAATGCCGGAAGTGGTTTCAGGACTTTTCAGAGCGATATTTATTCTGCAAATAACATGAACAAGAAATTCAAAATTCATCAACGTCCATTGTCAGCATTTGTTTGACAAACTGCAGACATGGAACAGAAACATTAACGAAATCAATAAGCATGTGACCAAGAAGTGTGCCTGGTTGGACACCGGGTTCTTTTGTTAACTCAGCTACAGGTCTTTGTGAGACTCAGTGACAGGATTAAGTCATCACACGTTAGTAGTCATTGCAATTACAATGAATGAGTGAACATTTCGTCACAGGGACTGCCGGTGTAGTCGACCAGTAGCAGGCCGATGAAATGAACGATATAACAACACATGCCTCATGTTACTCATATTTTCATGTATTAAGAAAGAACACTTTGATATCAAAATGCAATCATTTAAAGCAGGCCTACCTCTCAACTCCGGTGTTCAAGGCTTCCAGCTGCCGTCTCATGGACGTCAATTCTTCTTCCAGATTCCTCTTCTCTGTCTTCACTTTCTCCATGTTCGTACACAGTCCATTGTTCTCGGAACGCAGGGAGTTCAGCTGCAATGTGTACTGCATCGAGGCTTGCTCCAGAGCTTCCTGGTTTAATTTGATCTCCTTTGACAAATTGTCGATTCGTTCTTGAAGATCATCGTTGTCAGTCACCCATTTCGTCCGCTCATCTTTGAATCGCGTTCGTACACGATCCAGTTCGGTCTAGAATGAGAAGGGGATTCAACTGCTAGTGGAGGATGCAAACTAGAGGTGGCGGACCGCTTGCGAGTAGGAGAAAGTGAAAGTCTACACTGACCAGACACTCACTACATAGAAAAACAGAATAACATTATGAATGAAGGGGATGAATTATGAGGGGCAAAAACTTGTTAAATTTGACTGACAAATTCTCAAAAAAATGTGAAAGTTCGCTGTAGTGGCACAAACAATCATTTTTATAACTGACATTATGTCCCCGAAACGCCAGAATCAGCAATAGTAAGCACTTCCCTGATAATGTGTAGGAAAGCTGACAAACTTTCCCGCTGAAAATCAGCATACAAACTGAAGTCAAAAAAACTTGATGGGGCCTCTCCACGAGAGCAGCTGCAATCACTTATCGGCTGAATGGAGCGTCCTCATAGGAGCTTCCATGGCACAGTGGTTAAGTGCCTGGTCTAGCGATCTTCTGGTCTAGAGGTCGAGCCCCGAGGGTGTCATTGGAAGTCGTCAGGAAGGGCATCCGGACTAAGAGATATCAACACTCCCGTCAAAAGTCTGACCATGTCAGCACCGCACAAGCCGCCTGCAAGGGGGAGTAGTGACGTTAAATCATCATCATAGCATTCCCACATCTTTGTAACTTGTCAGGGCCTCCAATACTGAATCCAATATAATCGCGCGCTTTGTTGGTGACGGTTGTGTCTCTGGTGATCGTCGTGCAATCTATTACATTTTTCGTGATATTTCATCGTTATTGTGTTCAGAATAGTGAATTTTGATATTGTTGGGATCGTCGTTCTTCCATCTACAATTTGCCGTGGTTGTTTTTTTGGTTGGCTATTCCCATTTGCTGTTATCGTCATTTTTCATTTTTTCCAGTGAAACATTGACTTCAAGTGATTGGTGTTCGCTATCTGTCTTTTCTTCTTGTCATGTTCGGCTCCCGTAAGAATAGCGATGCGCTGACTATCGAAATGTGTGCTGCTTGTAACATAGCAATCGATGCAGATTTCATACAATGCAATCTTTGTAACACGAAACTGCATGTAAAGAAAGAATGCTCTGGAGTGACAGCCTCCGTCGCTAAGGCTGTTGTGACTGCTGAGAACTTGTCCTATACGTGCAATGGATGTAAATCGGTAAATATACGAGATATCTTTACTCGCTTCACTGCAATAGAAAATGAATTATCCACACTTAAACAACAGCTCAACACGAAGATTATTTCCGATATAGGAAAGGTTATAAACAGTGCAATTACAGAACATGAAAGGAGGAGTGACAAAAGAAAGAACATCATGGTTTTCGGTCTCGGTGAGACATTTGACGATGCGGCTGATGAGACTTCTATCGATCATCTGTTGCAAACGGTGGACGTCAAGATGGACAAAGTTGAATCATTTACGAGGGTCGGAAAAAGTGATTTCAGTGGTAAAAGATCAAGACCTGTGAGAATACGCTTTCGAAGTATTGATGATAAATTCAGATGTTTTGCTCATACCAGCAAATTAAAAGACTCGACGTATTATCGTGGTGTGTATGTCAGACCAGATCTGACGCGAATGCAAATGAAAGAACGAAATATCCTTCAAGAGGAGTTCAAGAGGAGGAAGGAAGATGGTGAAGATGTAATTATCAGGCATGGGAGAATTGTTACTCGGACAAACGAGTCAGCTTGACAAAATGTGACTTTGCCTTTACCGAGACTTTTGTTGACAAATGCAAGATCGATCGTGAATAAAACAGACGAATTGAGTTATTTTGTCAGAAAAGCATCTCTTGATATCATATGTGTGATTGAAACATGGTTGGATTTACAGTATACCGGATTCATGCGTTCATATTCCCAATTATAACTTATACCGCGCAGACCGCAACACCGGGAGGAAGGGAGGCGGTTTGTGCTGTTTGGTTAATGCCAATTAATCCGTCATACCTCTACTTTCTCAGTCACAGTTTCCTGACGTTGAATTACTCCTGCTTCGTATATCGAATAGACAATTTAAGTGTATTTTGACTATGATTTATTTTCCTAAAGGTGGTTCATTAGGTGATTTGGCATCGTCGGCGTTGATTGACTATGTTTGTTCTCTTATCGATGGATGTCTACTGCAATATTCTGGAGATGATGTACTGATTTTGGGAGATTTCAATCGAGTTAATCCTCGACTATTCGAACTTTCATATCAACTACAAAATGTTGTACGAGAGCTTACACAGATGAATGCAATATTGGACCTCATTCTAGTTCCGGAACAATATCTTGATCACTTCTCCAAGCCATCATTTTTCCCGCCTCTTTCAACAAGCGATCATAGTGTTATTGTGCTGAATCCTATTCAAGAAATTGTTACTAAACCATCTTATGTCGAACTGCTCGATCTCAGAGATTCAAATCTTCAGAAAACCTGCATGCTTCTCTCTCATATGGATTGGGAATCATTTATATGCAACCTAAATCTCGACGATGCATGTGAATTGTTCTATGATGTCCTCAGAAATGCCCTACAGCATATTCCTCGAGATTATGTCAAAAATTCAAGTGCAAAACACAAGCCATGGTTCACTAATACAATCAAGCTTGTCATAAACAAGCGTTACAGAGCGTACCGGGAAAGAAATTGGGCGTTATATCACCATTACCAACGTAAAGTAAAGGAGATGATTTCTAATTCCAAGGTGCGATGGAGCAATACATTTTTGAAGAGTCATTCAATTTGGGAAGTTTATAAAATTGTTAACAACACAAATACAAATCACGACGATTGAATTTCTAAACTTCAGCCTGATTGGCCACTTGTCTGTGTCCTTGAGGAAATGAATCAGAATCTTGCTCGTAACTTTATAGTTGACTCAATTGTCGATCGCGAAATTGGTGACTTTTGTAGACCCTTAACTGTTGATAAAGAAAGTGTTGAAAAGCGTCTAAATCAAGTTAAGCCAAAATTTTCTGTCGGTCCTGATATGATTCCACAGGCTGTCTGGTCCAAGTTTTCCTCTATTCTCTGTGAGCCATTGACCATATTGTTCAATAAATGCATTGCTGAAGCCAACATTCCAAAATTGTGGAAGAAAGCAGATATCATCCCTTTGCCGAAGAGTCGTCCTCCGAATATAGATAATGTACGCCCAATTTCTTTGCTTGCCATACCCGCAAGGATTTTTGAGAGAGAACTACTGCCAGTTATCAAATCTCAGTTCATTTCTCGCTATGATGATAAACAGTATGGATTCCGCCCCAAAAGTTCTACAACTTGCGCCCTTATAGACGTCGAAGATTTTGTCACATCTCTACAGGAAAAGGACATTATTGCATGCCACGTTTTATCCATAGATTTAAGCAAAGGATTCGACAAGACTTCGCATCGCCTCTTACTTGAGAAAATGATGGAAAGCAATTTTGATTTGTTTACTTCGAACTTTGTAAGAAATTATGTTACTGGCCGCTCACAGAGAATTCGATGGAATGGAACATACAATAGTGATGAGCTTGTTAGTAGTGGGATTCCGCAGGGATCATCAATCGGTCCCATGATCTTTGGATTCTTTCTCGCAGATCTGACTCTGTCTCACCATAAGGAAGTCTTGTTGTCCAAATATGCGGATGACATAATTGTAGTTAGCAGGATAAGAAAAATCCTGATGCAAGCCCCGTATCCAAAGCCCTTAGTGATATCACGAGATGGACAGTATCCAACAAAATGGAAATTGGATGGCATAAATGCAGACAGATTTTTTATTGCGTCGAGGAATTCAGGTGATTGGGAACGATTCCAGATTTCAAATGTTCAAATCGAGGACAGATTGAAATTTCTTGGTGTGACGCTGGACTCAAGGTGGAACTGGAATTTTCATGTTGAAAATGTTGTCAAGAGGGCTTCCTCACGAATTTTTGTGCTTCGACAGTTAAAGCCATTTATATCTGTAGCTGATCTTGTGCATATTTATAATAACACTATTCGTAGCATAATAGAGTATGCAGCTCCCTTATTCGTAAGCTTGAATAAGAAAAATGTCAACTTGTTGGAAAAAGTTCAAAATAGATCTCATGCTGTTATATGTTCATCCAAAAGTTGTGCATGTTCCAATTTTGTTCCCTTAGACTATCGTAGACTAATCATTGGACTGAAGCTTTTCCTCGCATTTTCAAAAGATGATCATCACCCTTTGCATTACCTTACCCCTACCAAGTTGAAGAACTCTAATCATTATCGTATGCCTGAATGCTTGTCTGTTATGCGCAGAAACAGTTTTGTAATGACGATGATACGGTTGCTAAATGGTGGATTTTCCATGTGACACTATCCGTTGATGTCTCTCTCATTTTGTTATAATTGTTACTTTTTTCTTTCGTTAAATTTAATTTTATAAATCATTTTGTATCAGCCTCACGATTATCAGTATTGAGGCCTTGTTTGAAATAAAAACGATTATTATTATTATAGTGGTGCATGGCTGACGTGAGGTTCGTGGGACTCAATGGATTGCACCCACTTTCTACCTTGGAGCTACATAATCATCATTTGAAAGAAACTTTAAAGTCTTCATTTCCCCAACGGTGGCTTAGGAGGTATTGACAAGTCATCGGACTTTGATGGAGAGTTTTAATACTTTCCTGACATGCTCAGGGTTCGCCTACACAATCGTTAGATCTGAAGGCCGAGGTCTTCGCCAATGAGAGGAGACGTCTGGTAATTAAAGTCCGTCATAAATACAAATGTCACTCATGAGACCATGATCACGGTCCAATCCACCTGACAGCTGTCAACCAAGACACATTTGAAAGTCCTCAGCGCCAGGGTAGAGCAATAAACCTCTGACAGATCAATCTGCCTGTATCCGCAGAACATGCTGGCGGGTTGACGTAATTCCTCCACTTGACTTTATTCAGTTTTCTGCACATTGACAGTGCAAACATGTAAACAGCAGCTCTCGTTTATCATTTGCAAATTTATTATCATTTTAGACCCTCGTGCTCCCTCGTCATTGAGTGCATGAATTGCGCAGGTCGGGGAACAGTCTTGTCTCAGGACGAATGTGAAATCAATTACACTGTCTACCAAAGATCAAAATAACGCAAACAATGAATAAAATTTGATTCGATTCAATTTTCCACAGATGTGATTGAATAAGGTTCTATAATTGCTCTTTTCTCGACGTGCCACATGTTACAGTATTTACAAAGCAGATTGATTCAATGATATAATGAACCAGAAATCAGACGGATTTATTATTCAAATAGGCAATGAGAACAAAACTTCGGCTTCACATGGAAAACTTTTTTATCGATTTATATATTTGTGGAGATATCGATGAGTGAGTTTAACGTCCATGAAATGACTTTCCGTCACAGCGACATCGAGGAGATGAAATGAGAGATATTTGCTGCAATTTATTAATTATTACACTAAAATCCTCTATCGCCTTTATGTCTGAATAGATTGTTCGTAAGAAGTTCAGGCATGGGATTGAACCAATTATAAAAAGACGGAATTTTAAAGAGTAGCTGAATCAGCGACGCATTTTGAGGTTATAATTCCCCAGAAAGCCTAGAAATCGTCTTATTAACAGGCTTAATATACTCACTGACATAAATAATGAAACCAACTATCATTGACTTGAATGGAAGTTTGTTTCATTTTTTTCTATGGTTTGAGATGATATCTCGCTTTCTATGTATCACCATTGAACTCCATGTGATAAGGGAAATGATATAGGACCATCAAATTTCAAAATTTGACATTGATCACAGCAACAGCTAGAAGTTGAACAGAATCACCACCTACTGCTGACCAGATTTGACTTATGAAATGGCGCACGATAACTTTACCAGAGGAATGGCAATTGGGATGATGCGTTGTGGGCAAAGTTCTACAACTGTTGCGAAAGAATTGAAAATTTCAAGGGTCGTTGTATGGAGGAGGTGGTGTCGTTAGAAAGCAGAAGGAAATGTGGAAAAGAAGAACGGATCAGGAAGACCAAGGGTATCATCCAAGCGGACAGAGCGTTCGAACTGCATATCGAAGATTGCGAGAAGCTGGTATACAGTCTCGACGACCCGCTGTGAGAATTCCGCTGAGCCTGGAACATCGAAGGAGACGAGTGACGTGGTGTCAAGGTCATCAGTCGTGGAGTGACAGTCAGTGGGAACGTGTGCTCTGGACTGATGAATCGAGGTTTACTCTCGATTTCAACGATGGTCGGATCCGTGTTCATCGCTTGCCAAGTGAACGATTTGCTCCATGTTGCGTCAAAGAACACGACCGGTACGGCGGCGGTAGTGTCATGGTTTGGGCCGGTATCTGGCACAATGGAAAAACACCAGCAATCGTAGTGAAAGGAACATTGACAGGACAGCGATATGCCGACGAGATCGTGACACCGGTCGTGGTTCCAGCAGTGACATCGAATCAATTGATTTTTCAGGATGACAACGCAAGGCCCCATCGCGCTTCAGTGGTCTCTAACAGGATAGCAAGCAGTGGAATCCCAACCTTGGAATGGCCCTCACGTTCTCCCGACCTCTCCCCCATCGAGCACTGCTGGGATGAACTTGGTCGCAGAGTGAGGGAGAGGTACAACCACCCACCAGTGTCTTTGAAGATGTTGGCCGACAGACTGATCGAGCAGTGGAACCTCTTAGAGTATATTTAACACAGGTCTTTACTTTTTACCTATTTACAAGACTACTAAAAATAAAACATACTTTTAAACTGTATAAACAAATAACGCTAAAACATAGGTACCTATGTGATCAAAAAAAGAAAGACTAATCAATAATGTTCATATTAAAAATTAGGCAGTACAATACATCAGAATAATAATAAAACTAGGTACAATGCAGAACTGAATTATTTTCAGAATATTAAACTTTGTACAATTGATCAAGACATTTTCTGGCATGACTCCTCCCCTCCCCCCAACACCCCATTGCCAAAACGTGCTTATTTTGCTTATCAAACGAAATTATCAAAATGATTTCAAAAAGCCGGAAAAGCCGGAAAAATCCCATGCCTGGAAGTTGTGCAAATTACCCAATTAAGTTGTATTGATAGAAATGTGGTTGCACTGCTTCATGTGAGATTAGAAACTTCACTGTCGCATGAATGGAAGAGGTATTCCGCCCACGTATATTGCACATAACAAGTTGAAGCACAATGAACTCACCTTGGTTGTCATCAGCTCGGTGGTAAGATTTTCCATCGATTCCGTCTTCTTAAATCGGCGCAGTGGAGAACCTTCTAATGATCGAGAGGTGAGTGGAATCTGTGAACGTCAGAAATTGTGGGTTTAAATCATTGTGAAGATCATCTGTCACAAATACTTGGATTAATTAAATTAATTAGAATTTTGGGGAAAGCCTAATGGTATTGTGATTTCTATTCAATATATGCAGGTTCTGTGCTATCTTGGTCACAGGGTTAAAATATATAATGGAATAAAAAATCACAATACAATTTAACACTTGTTTTTCCGAAGTTCTACCTAATGCTTTTCCGAGCCAAGCATCTTTTCACGATATGATTTTAAGATGATGTTAATAATTCATACAATAAATACAGATCATCGCAGCATTGCAGACTTTAACATGCTCCTTACATAACACTGCTAAAAACGTTATTTCGGAAAGGATTTACGTTCGCATATTATAATTTACTTCTGCTACTATTCTACTCTCCGACAGTATCGACGTCACGAGGTTCTATTCATAATTGGAATATTATGATCAGAGCTGGAAGCGTGCCGTGGACCCGGCCCCGACCCGTCCAATGCCTCCTTCTAGCCCTGATTGTAATATGCAATGTGAAAGATCCTCACAACTGTTTTTGCGTGTCAACATTGACCAGTAGATCGTCGAAATGAAAGATAAATCTCTGTCTGATGGAACTACCCTGAACCTCGGAACTCACCTCGGAGTCCATCCTTTCTTGCATCGCCTGCTGGACTCGCATTTGTTCCTTGCTCAGCTCTTCATTTGCTTGGCGGACCTGCTTCTCCTGTTGCAATGCCTTCTCCAACCTCATACGCTCCGTCTCAAGCTGAAAACCAACTTTCATGTCAATCCTCTGACAACTGGAAATTCATGTTTCTATGCGGCTGGCAAACATTAATTGATATTGTCTAAAAATTGACTACAAATTGAATTAAAATCAAGCTACATGAGATGCAGCACAATTTCATCAACTTTGTTTAACTATGTAGTTCGAATGAACTGAGACAATAAGTAGAAGCTTCCTTTAACCAATACAAAATTAATTGATCTTTACAAAAAGTTCAAACTTAACACTCAAATGTCTTATCAATCAGCCTTTCCGAACAAATAACGCGCAATACGACAGAAATACGCTCTATGAGGCAGGCAGACACCTGCTGATGAACTGTATCAAACAGTAAGCTTCATGCATGTAAAAAGATCTGTATTTGATACATACTTGTAATCATAGAGTAAGTATATTAGGTAGAGCAGCAGTTCAGTATTAATTAAATCCCCAATGTTGGAGTTTCGATTTTATTAAATGAACTCGAGTTGAGACCCAGAACCCAATGTGAGATAACAATACAGAAGGAATGATAGTATTTCACCAATCCTCTGTGTCATGACAGCCTTGGAGAGGTAATGTAGTCTGTTAGTTAGCAATTCGATGAGTTACTATCACTTTAATGCTCTGACTAATTAATGAGAGTATTTTCTTAAGCGTGATCATATCACAAAGCCTGTCACTAAAAGAGCAAAATATCAAATGGCAATGGCAATAATTAACGTTAGAAGATTTAAATGGATCAACATTACCATTCAGATTCAAGAAATGAAACAAAAATTTGGTGAATCATAAAATCATGCCGATGAAAATTGAATTGAAAACTTAGCCTGACATTCCATCCAAGAATCACAATGAGATCTCAACTTTTCCATGAAGACTTGCATTAAAATGCGGTTCATGAAACCTTCTTGACAATCAGTTCAATTAAGATGCCTGTTGGTGAAGTTCCATTCCTTTTGATGTCCAGAAATGTCATACTACTTATACAGAGGTTTCAAATCGCTAGTATATAAACACAGGAATAATTTGCAAAACTTTTGCTTCTTAAAAAGTGATCAAAAAATTTTTAGGTCGCAGGAGCGCAATCTCCGACAAATAATTAGATATTTTGATATGAGAAGTTTCACTGTACACAGAGACTTTGAGTCGACATTCTACCTGCTTATATACTTTCTCTATGCTTGTGATATCAGTAGTTGACAATTGAATCCAAGAATATATAATTTCATACATTTTTCTATATTGATACTTTCTATTTGAACACTTGGCATTTGTGGAAAACACGAAATCTATCTCTATGGTTAACCGAACGTTTTCTGCAGATCAATGTGAACAGCCACAGTGCGCTTCACAAACCCACACTCACTCTTCACAAACACATCACCATCAGTACACAGCTTCAATACAATAAAACGTCGTATTAGACCTGGAACATATTCAGACCGCAGAGAGCACACTCAGTGTCGTCTTTCGAGCGGTCTGAGTATATTCACGGTCTGAATCGTCGCCCGCGCGGAGATATCTGTCACCAAAGAGGGAATCATACAAGAGGAATGAATAGATCACCGACTGCAAGCATGAAATCAAAGCCAACCTTGATGACTACTTCGAGAGCTGGGAGTTCCGCTGATGGACTGGAATCATTAATCCCGCAATAATTAGGTAGAAAATGAAATCATAAACAAAAACTAGCATCGGCAGAATATTTGGGGAAATAGATCAAATAACAACTTACTGGCATGCCCTGTTGAAATGAAATCATCAGACGTTTATTAGTCAGCTGGAATGTGTTCCTGAATGCAGGGAAGTACATCACATGTCATGAGAAGCCCACACGAACAATTCATGAGGGTGTTAATCAGTTTATTAAGTCGCCCATTCTCTGCAACACAAAGCCTAATTCCCGTTCTTCATCCGATGAACATCACACTACTTTCCATCGCTCCATCCCTTTATAAGTTATGCATTTCAATTCTGAGAAAAAGAAACAGGCAAAATATACAATGAATGAGCCCATACTGCTGAAAACCTGTCATAAGGCGTCATATTGATCGATTGAGTCCTGTTCTACGTACTCCGTGCGTATAATCCAGTATCACTCCCTCAATTAGCGGCTCCCGAATAAGAAAGTGAGGACATGTGAGCTTCATGGGTGCGCAGTATAAAGAATGATGCTCCTACACCTGAGAATCGCGAAGTGCATGATGACCTTTCGATGATAGTCAGCCTGCTTCAAGGAGACTTCATAGATCTCAATGATAATTGGCACGTGTTCATGATATTTCACTCAATTTCGTGGTAGTGAATGCAAATTACTGAATAAAAAGCAAGTCACTCTATGAACTTGTGTTCCTCCACGCTGAAGCTCAGATGACGCATTGAAATTGGTTCCGCTATCTATGGTCTTTGCAACTGCATGACTTGCAGTCCCAGTATCAAAATTGCACATCTCTATGTCATTATAATAAGATTTTTACTGAAGGAGCTGCACACGTCTGAACATGATCGTCACTACAGTTGTCCATACCTGGGAAGGACTTTAAGTATTGAAATCCCCTATAACTTGTAACGCCAAGAGAGCATGTTGATAATAGACTTCGACCATAGATATCGGATAGTCGTTCAATAGTAGGAATACTCCTATTATGCAATCATTTAGCTTATGAACATGACCACCTGCATCCCACATGTTGATGTCAGGTATCTCTTCAGCTGCATTGTGAGCAGTTGTTTACGCAATCCGAGGAGAAAGACTTCGATTTGACATTTCATAATACATGTAAATCCGATACAGCCTTAAAGCAGTAAAACTGGTTCAATATTGACATTTCCAGGCCTGTGATTAGCTTATGAAACAAATTGAGGATTTTTTGTGAAAAATTTGAGAAATGGAAACGGAGCCAAATATGATAATTGCAAGAAAAATTATAAATTTTAGCACGGAATTTGGGCCAAACTTCAAATCATGAAAGTCACAACGAAGAAGATAACCCAAGGGTTGACCACACCCCACTTTTTGAAGCTGTGTATATTGCAAAGGAATACTGACTTGATTCGTCATAATCACTTCCCGCGTTGTTACGAAATCAATTTGTTACCTCAAGTATTATCTGCTTAGAATGTGTCGAACAGAGGATGTCAGATCAAGCTGCTGATGTCGCTCTGCTTCACGCTATCGTCTCCAATTCAATGATGCTTGTCAGATTTGTATACTGTAATTTTTTGAATGTAGGATATATCCTCAACTACATGCATCTGGGGCTTTGCAACGATTAATTTTTACGGACTTTAGACAAATTTGGGAGGAGAGTAACCCATAAGTATAGAAAGATTAAAATCGTTGACGGAATGCTTGTGACTTAAAAAAGTCAGTAATAAATTATGAAGGATACACCACATTACACACTAATTTATTAATTTTACTTTATGCTACATAAGTTTTGGTGGGTTTTGTCATATCGCTCTGATCTACATTCAAATGAACATGAATTCTCTCATACAACACAAAACAAGTGTCGGGAACAGGCTTGCCAGTTGAGTTGTTGGTCTCATACAGGCAAAGAGTGAAAGATTATCACCTCTATTCGCATGAAGTTGCGCAGAGATATTGACGTTCACATCTTGCAGTAGACCCAGGTTGAAAATCTACCAACCCAGTACTATGTGGTTCAATGTCTTAATTAATCTAAGTTCACATACAACGATAAGCAATGTGTGCACTAATTTCACACCAACTAGTGCTCAGCAAATTATGAAAACGATCTATAAGTGAATAATTCATCCAGGATAAGTGTCGGTCGGCAGACCCTGGAAAATGTAGCTACAAAAAGACTCATGAGATAGCAGAGCTTCATACGCTTCCAACCCCCGCACGCTAGTGACCAGGAGGCAGATAGACACTAAATTTAGGGACCATCCGCTTTACCCAGGGTTGCCAGCGCAAAATTTGAAAAAAACGGACGCAAACAAAAAACAGACTTCAGCTGCCGTAAAACGTGTAGGCTTGCTAAACTCGATATGAATTCATTCACCTGCTTGCGAACATAATGTACATACGTACACGTAGGTCCACTTCAGGCAAATATGCTATGATAAACTTTCTTATACTTATCTCAAATAGTAAGTAATTTGCATACACTGCTATAACACGCTCAGTATCTGAACGAATTTAAAGCAAATACATTTGAGTAAACAATCTTTTATTCAAATCTTCGTAGAACTTATTCAAAACGAAGGCAAATCTCCATGTACATGTATGTTGATTGTTGATAGAAAAGCTTGGAAGTCTACTTTGCATAGAAAAAGTCAATTATCTTTCGGTTTCGAAACGTGACAAACTTCATTCAAGCATTCGAATTCAACACAACTTGAAATTCAAATAGGCCTAGAACATCATTCACACATACGAAAGTGAGCAGCTTACTGTGCAGGATCTACAAGATGGAATAAAATACTTCATAAACTTATTATTCTATGAAATACACATGAAGACTAATCAGGACCGTAGAAAGTAAAACAAGATCACAAGTACTATAATGTAGTGGAACTTCGACCATCCGTTTTTAAAAAACGGACGCATTTCGAAAAGACGGACGACTGGCAACGCTGTTTACCCCGTCGGATGTGTTCATGTTCAGCGGAAATAAAATGGAAGAGAGCGAAACAAACGCTTCAGTTGTTAAGAGCACTGAAATCCAAGTGGGCTGGGCTGCCTATATGTTATCATATAATGGATATGGAAGATCGATATCCTTCAGTTCTTTAAGAAGTACAGGCATGCATTTAGCAGCCATATGGTCGCAGAAACATATAAAGAAGGTTGTGACAAAGGTCAAGATAATTAATGAAAATAATTGAATGTGCATTTTATTGTTGGAATTCTAAGCAATATTATGAAGTCAGAAGTAAAAAATTGCAGTGTTCAAATATACAATTTCTGTAGGTTGATCGCAGTGTTTCACTCATTAGATACGTGAAAGCATTTAATGAGTGAGTTCGACAGACAATGACTTCGGACAACTTCTCTGCTTAGCAAAATAAGTCCGGACGAACCGGAACATCTGCAGCCCTGAAGCTTGCAGAAATGAAAACGACATTCAACGTAACAAAGTGCGTCAAGGTAACAAAATTAAAAAAACAAGTTAACGACTGGTCAATTTTTGATGTGCTAAATATGACATGGCTAAAAGAAGATCATTATATCCTAAAATGTCTAGAAATTTATAAATACTTACTAGAAAGACAAGCAACGGTTCTCCTCTCCTCATGTGGAACGAATTGGTGAGTAATTCGCTCTTTTCAAAATTATGTTTATCACTTATATATTGAAAATATTCTATTTAACAGTCTGCCGATTCAGATGATAAAAGGACAGGTCTGTTTCCAATCAAAATATCAGATCTAGCTAGCACAGCGGGATTACGCTATCTAAAATCTGCCAGGTGTGTGAGAGAAAAATTATTAAGTTATAAATCATAAGAGAAGAAAAAGAAAAGTAATAAATCATGAGTGATTCATGATTAGCAGCATGGATGTAGGGTACGTACGTACATGTTACAGGATTCGATCTTAGCTTCTTGTTTGGAAGTTTACACATCATCGCCATTCGCCAAAAAAACAATACATTATCCGACATTTAGTCCGTAGTGTGTTGTATTTGAGGAATTTCTCATAGTTAAGCTATATTTGAGGAATTTTTGAGGATTTGAGGAGCAATAAACAAATTTGAGGAATCTGAGGAATTTGAGGAGTAATCACAGGCCTGCATTTCTACAGTTCGACCTTGTTTGCGACGCAACGGCACCGACCCTTCAAGTTCCCTCAGTGCACCAAAGTGCACAAACCTCGTCACAAAGATGACAAAGATATTATTGGTATGTTTTTGCAGAACCCGGTGACTTTGACGGTCACCATGAATATCTATGGCTGAAGTCTATGATCAACATGTTCCCGTGGCAATGCGAGATAGAGGGCTTCAAATACTGAAAGTCCTCACCTGGTGCATATACAGAGAAAGTCTTATTCAAACGTGTGCAGCACCTGAAGTAACGTTATATTTTGATGACATTGGGGGAGGACAACTTTGCTACTTGGAACTGTATCTTAAACTTGCATGCGTTAGAACTGGACTAGCTCCGGAAAACCTCTACTAGTACTGTTCAAAATAGATCAATTAAGTAACGTTCTTTATACCCGGAAGTACAGTAGGCATGGACCCCTTTTCCACGTGGCCGAGTTGTTACTTATCCCACTCTCATTCCTTTTGTGCTGAGTGTTTAGCAAGAATGCAGAGTGTATCAATTTAAAACGTCTTCGGTTTGACCCGACCAAGGTTTGAACCAAGGTCTCCCGGACGCAGAGCGAACACTCTACCACAAGGCCACAGTACCGGTGCTACTTTTGTTGCAGTTCTGTTATTGATTGTTTTCACATCGCATTAGGAAGAACAGTGTGTGAGGCGTCATTAGCGGATCGTATGTGAGATGTTGTGTGAAGCGAGTGTTAGTGTATATTAAATATCCGCCTGTTTCTCACCTTGTCGACGTTCTCATTAATACTGGAAAGTTCAAGTTGAAGGTTGCGAAGATCCAGCTCCGCACGTTGTTTCTCTCTTTGTTCTCTGGAATGGTGATGAGGAATTGTGAACAAGATTCTCATGAATATCATCAATGGATTTGATACTCACTCGAAGTACAGCTCCTCCTTCACCTTCAGCTGTTGTCTCGTCTTCTCCAACAATCTCTCGGTATTCTGACGTCTTTCTTCCTCCTCTGCGAGCAGGAACTTGGCGCTCTGCACCCTCGCTTCCAATTCCGCTTGTGAGGCCTCCAGTTTCGTCCTCTCTCGTTCTAATTCCTCCGACCTCGTCTCCAGCTCTTTCTTGTCCACTTCGAGAAGTCGTTTTCGACTTTCCGCCTCTGCTCGCTGTTCTCGCTCACGATCGAGCTGCCGTCGGACTTCAGACAACTCATTAGCGACGTCAGTCATTGCTGGCTCCGCTTCTGTACTTGTGTATGACAGTCCGTCCTCTTCCTCTTCAGCGGCACGCCTCGCCTGCACGAGATCTGGATGATCCGGACCGCCCAGCACACCGTGGATGTATGCGCCAGTGGGTGAAGTAAGAGACGGACTGCGGAAGTATAAGAAGGAATGCTTCAGTGGTGTAGGGGGTGCGGCAGAGGAATAAGGATCACAGGGAAGGAGGCTCGAGTTCGCCTGGGAGCACCAGTGGGTGAAGTAAGAGACGGACTGCGGAAGTATAAGGAGGAATGCTTCAGTGGTGTAGGGGGTGCGGCAGAGGAATAAGGATCACAGGGAAGGAGGCTCGAGTTCGCCTCGAAGCACCAGTGGGTGAAGTAAGAGACGGACTGCGGAAGTATAAGAAGGAATGCTTCAGTGGTGTAGGGGGTGCGGCAGAGGAATAAGGATCACAGGGAAGGAGGCTCGAGTTCGCCTGGGAGCACCAGTGGGTGAAGTAAGAGACGACTGCGGAAGTATAGGGAGGAATGCTTCAGTGGTGTAGGGGGTGCGGCAGAGGAATAAGGATCACAGGGAAGGAGGCTCGAGTTCGCCTGGGAGCACCAGTGGGTGAAGTAAGAGACGGACTGCGGAAGTATAAGAAGGAATGCTTCAGTGGTGTAGGGGGTGCGGCAGAGGAATAAGGATCACAGGGAAGGAGGCTCGAGTTCGCCTGGGAGCACCAGTGGGTGAAGTAAGAGACGGACTGCGGAAGTATAAGGAGGAATGCTTCAGTGGTGTAGGGGGTGCGGCAGAGGAATAAGGATCACAGGGTAGGAGGCTCGAGTTCGCCTCGAAGCACCAGTGCATGAAGGAAATGATGGTTGAGATTTTAGGGGGTTGGAAGAACGAAACCAGGAGAAAAGCGGAAGGAGTTCTTCAAAGTAGCAGTCCACAAGCAAAAGTAGAGAAGTTCTGGGACATCTTCCTGTGGTACTTACATGAAGGAGAAGAGGAATAAATCAAGTGCAATACGAAGCGTGGAGGATGCTTACTCGTTGGTGATGTTGATTCCTCTTCCAGGATCCGTGTCATTCAGCGTGCTGTCAGAGTCGTAACCACTCTGACTTTCCCGGAAATTATTCTTGCCTTTATGATGAGATGCATTGAAACTGGAATATAACAGCATTTCAGCTTGATATTGGGACAACTTCGTAAAGCAGTTCATACTCATGCATGAGATAATTACATTGATTTCGGGAGCACCACTATAGATGAGAAGAGCCAGGAGTTTTTGTGGCGTCATCATTATTCTTTTACATACAAAATATTTCGACTGCTGTCCAGCAATCATCTTCTGGTACAGAAGAATCTATTGATGTCAGTAGGAGCCTCAGCATGAGATTAGTTTGAAAACAAAGCTCACAATGAGGATATATGGAATGATACAAAGTACTCTATGATCAAGCTGTAGTGGGTCATCACCACTTAGTTGCCATACATACACTAGTTCTGCATTATGAAGCGAAAAACCCTTGTTATTATAATTCTAATTTCAATGTTTTCAATACTTCAATAGTGTATTCCAACTGCATTTAATTTGATTGACAGGCGATAACTCTGCTTGTTGCTCATATGACAAAGATTTGAATTCAAGCAAGCTGGACGTCCATCCTGGTGATCAGAACAGCAGAATAGCAGTTGGAATGTTGGCTTCGGTGTGGACTCAATAGATTTCAATTCTTTTCATGCAATTTGCTGGTACTTCGCTTGTCTTATTACTATTGGTAATTCGGACATTTTGTACTTAAGACCCACAATAGCTCTATGATAGCGTGAGATAATTTTTCTAACTTATTGGAATTATATTTACAAATAATTACGGCCATGTGACCGATGACAGCCACTTACATGATATAAAATAGAAAAATAAAACATAGAAAATCAAATTAGCATCCAGCGGCCATGATGGAAGCTGTATCCCCACATACAAACTCATTGAGTCCGCTCAGTAATGTGTCTGCCTATCTCGGCAACAGGACGAGATGTAATTCACCAGGCCTGGGTTCGAGACGACAGCGTTCATACAGATCCGCATACATCGCCTCGGTGTATTTCATCGTTCACTTAATAGAATATTTACTGCTGTCATTATTTTTCGGAAATTGAAATGCATTTTGAGACTACCAGTGAAAAGGCAAAGAAGATACTTCCCATACCAGGGTGGTTATACTTATTAGCGTAATTTTCTGAACTCTATAATATCGTGCAGAAGATCAACCGCAGAACAAATAACTTAAATGAATACATACAGGTTGAAATATATTGTTTTCCGATAGATTTATAAATCAACGTGGTCATCAAGAACATTTTATTGATGAGCAACGTGACTTTCAATAACGTGAGTGATTTCGAGGCCTCTTGTCATGTGTAGGCTTTCTAACGATTACCTTTTACAGGAGACTCTCACTGTAGTGTCATCATAAAGTGCACCTTTTCTTATGTTAAATAAGCTATTCCTGCCGCCAAGCCTGTATTCCTGTCTGATACTGAATGCATCCTTATCTGCTTTTTAAAAGACCCTATACCATTTATCAACCGCTCTCATGTTATACAAAATTTTCGATGTGACTGTGGAGCCAGTTATGTACGTCGGAGACTTTGAGAATTGATTTATAGCCTATCGTTACCTTGGTAGTTCCGTCCATTATTGTCTGACTGTCTTCCAGACATCTTTATTTTCTCCAGTGAATACTTCTCATTTTACATTATCATCTCGGCCGTTGTACACATGACTAGAGGCTTCGAGAGTGCTCACGTTGCTGAAAGTTGCGTTGCTCATCAATAAAAGTTTCTGGGCAACAAAATTGATTTTTAGAATACCTGCAGGCCTTCACAAGTTTATGGCTATTGCAGACCAATGTAATTCAAACATGTTCACAAAGATCCTAGAAAAATTCACAGATAATAAAATGCAAATGATGCACAAGTCTGCGTTCGAATTCATTTCCTTTGCAGTGTACAAAAGCTCAACATCATGACGATGAAGACCAATGCATCGCTGAATTGTCGGAGTATTAATTTTAATAATTGGAGCATTATTGCTTAGAGGATGTCTTCCAAAAGAAGATGTAATTAACAAAAGAAATGTTCGGCTTACTTGATCTTCTTTCTCAGGTCGAGCAATCTCATTGGTAAACTGCCCATAGCGCTTATTGTGAGAAATGCAAGATTTTCTCCAATTCCAAAGTCAATAAAGATGGTAGTTCACCTCCTTCGTCAAGTGATCACTTCACAATTTTAAGAGGACGGATCTTTAACTGTTTTCAGCAAGACAATGGCAGAACTGATGAAGACATGCAGGCAAATTGCCATATTGATGACATGAGCATTAACATATTGATAAGATCAATCATTGTGCAGTACAATGTCTTCAACCTAACTGTCTCCCATCCAATTGATGAAAAGTGCGAAATTAAGATTATCTATAAATAACTAAATAAGAGTGACAGTACGTCTTTTATCCACTAACACCAGTAGAAAGGCACCGGTTCCAAATTTAGTTGGAAAATGTCTGGTTTTGGACAAATTCTGTGAATTAACCGTCCAGATGAAAGACATTCATTTAGAACATTGGATTTATCAGAAAACAAAACTTAAGATTTGCGCTAAAGAGCCCTAAAGAATGTAAGTAGTACAGGTCAAATACAAGTCTCTGGAATCGATCAAGAAAGGAACAGATCTGATTAGCGGGTATACAAACGGTATACCCACCAATAAACGGTTGGCATACGAATAATATCGACTTATCTTCAATTCGATACGGCCTCATTAGGGTCATTATGGCCATATTAGGAACTATAGGAATGCACGCATAGAAGACATTCTACACATCCTGTGAATGTGTCAGTTGGAAATATATAATTGATTATATAATTATGTCCATAAGTTTCGAAGCCTATTATAGCCTGAAGATATGAACTCACACCAAGCAATAACATTTTTGGGGTATTTCTAATGTTCTCAATATCAAATGTCGCTTTCAGTTGGATGCATGCGACTCGGCTCCTCCCATCTTGTTGATGTGTGCTTCACACGGGTTTTCTCTAGTCTCTACCAGGCAGGAAAATCCCCCATCCTTCTCCAAAATACATGAGCACACTTTCGATTTCAATATGCGCTTTGGAGGAGCCATCACACACGATTAACGTGAGGGTAAGAGGATAATGTTCTCAAACAAACTAATATTTTATTTTTGTCTCTGATGTGACCTTTGGCGGGTAGGTGTGATCGAGGCTAAGACGGCTTGTCTTCTCTACTAAATCACCGAGTGAAAACACAATCCTTTTTTCACTATCACGGTTCATTCCCTCAACTATTACAAGCTTTGCATGCACTGCTGTCTCTGTACTTTTGTTTGACGGAGAAAGTTGACATCAAGACAGTGACAGCTATGCACGAGGATGAATGATTTGTTAGTATTATATTTCGGGTCTAGCAGGGTTCCCAGCGCTATTACCGAAGAATAATAACGGAAAAAACGAAAAATAAAGGAATACGTTAAGTTTGTCACACAGCGTCATTCATGTATTTTCAACCAGTTTGACGCTTTACGCTCATTATTTGAATATATGAAGCCATCCATGGTTGAAAATCTTGTTAATATTTCTAATATTGTCCATTGATTCACCTCATCAAATCACATTGTATTTTGTGTGTCATACAAATTGTACATAAAGTATCTAACGAAAGGGTTATGATTTGCATTTGACACATAAAATTAGAACACAAGTGAGACGCTACCAATCAACTGTCAACATGAAGGAAGAAAGTACTATTCAACAGTGCGCGTAGACTTTCATAAAAATGATAATGTTTGCCTTCGTATCACCCCCTCCTCCGTATTATTAGCCTCCGTCAATCTGAGGAAGTGGAGAAACTGACTGTAATAACAAAGTAGCATAATGAATAAAGATATAGATATTTATGTATATCAGAAGTTAGAATCTACTGAAGGGCCATCTTTGAGAACCAAGGGTCATGTATATGGAGCCTGGGTGCGACAAGCTATGATTTATGGTTGCGAGTCATGACCGCTGCTTTCATCCCATCAGAAGATGCTTGAACGTTTGGAGATGTGAATGCCAAGGTAGATGTGTGGTGTCAGTTTATCGAGCAGGAAATCGAATGACAGTATCAGAGAAGCAATGGGTCTTGATAACATCACATACATCGTGAGAAGGCAAAGACTACGTTGGTTTGGCCACGTGGTAAGAAGGGATGAGACAGAGTGGATCAGAAAAATGATGTGGATGGAAGGAGATGGTAAAAGAGGAGCAGGAAGACAAAAGAAGACCTGGGAACAAGTGGTGAAAGATGATCCAAACGTGTGGGAGCCCAGGAAGCGGACGCCCGTGTTCGACCGAATTGGAAGTTCATACAGTTATGCAGTAAGCGCATAAACCACCATCTTCTGGAAAAGGACGCAAAAAGGGATGAGTGAGTGAAGTCATTGTCATTTTGATTCACACCATCCAATTCCACTTTAAGTTCCTTCTTTCTTTTCAAACTCGTGTGAATTAATTCCTGTCCATGCAAGATCTTCTTATCTCTTTGTATATTTCTACTGTCGAGAGCAGTCTCCAGTCGAGAGTTTCCTTTTTCTGTCTGAAGATCAGCAATTTCGATTCCAATTAATATTTCTTTCCTTTCTTTTTCCAAGCTTTGTCGTTGGTGATAGGCAGAAGACGCTTGCTCATCTCGTCGAAATTCACCGTTCGCTTTTTGCATCAGCTCTACCGTTCTTCTCAACTTTGAGCAGTTCACTCGTAATGGGCACTTTGATAGCGCCACCTCTACGATTGATTTGAAAAAGATTTTAAATTTTATTTACAGATTAATTCACACTAATGCGGCAAAAACGAAGAATATTTGAGTAGTTGAATACATAATGTAGAGCTAGACTTACATTTCTTATTTTACTTAGCGGCAAGACAAAGTGTGCACCAAGACATACTGACACATGGTGGTGCGAAGAAGTAGCCGCAGCAGTGGAAGAACAGAGAATGCGATTCGCGATATGCAAAGGCAAAGGAGAATGCCCGCAAGATCATTTGGCAATCTCAAGAGAGGAGAAGGAAAGAATTGGCGCAATTATTGACAAGTGAAGAGGGCAAGAGATGCTCAGGTGCGACACTGTTACCCGTTTCTGATACTTGGGAGACATGTTGGATTCCGGTGGTGGAACGAATGCAGCTGTGACTGCGCGAATTGAGTGGCTGGGGGGGGGGGGCTATCATCTTCCGAGAGCTATCATCGTCCAACCCAACGGAGATGGAGAAAAGGACGTGTTCACTAATTGAATTTCATAGATTTAAAAAATTTCGAAACAACTAATTTCACCATTCATGTGAGCATGTTATGATAATATTATGCAGACAGGCACCAAACTAAGGTTTAGGTTGATCGTCAATCTACTGAACGTCGCTGAACTTCGTAGAATAACGATTGATGATATCCTACTGAAGTTGGAAGTGAATATTTCTATCATGTATGAACCAATTCCTCTGATTCAACCAATGCGGAGTGGACTTTGACTTCTTCGACTGACCAACGCCACATACCTTGTAGAATATCTTTCAGACTGTCACTTACAAAACACAAATGCAGTTTTTATTGTGGCAATCCTTCACTTAACCAAACGGACTTTGACCGTTGTGACTCATAAAAGAACTTCCGTAAAATGTTCTCTCAGACAACTAAGCACGCCTGACACTCAAACAGAACCAAGAGTTTAATTATTGTCTTCCGAAAATCTAACATTTTTGTACATTAAGTGCTGACTTATGCAAAGGTACACAGGTGTGCCGAATATGATTGTAATGCGTGTTTGACATGACCGAAATTGATTTTAGATCTGAAATTCTAGGGATAGCATAATACTTAAAAAATGTACATGGAAAATATATTTCATCAAGATATCATCATTTTTGAAGAAGTTGCAGTGTTTCAAAAAAAACATGTCGTCTACACAGGTAGACAGGTGTGGCGATGAGGGTTAAGATGTAGCGTAGGACTTGATACAGCAATACTGCCATAGACCTATTGTTCACTAAATGTGGATGCATCTGTAAAATGTACTTTTGTACTAAATGATGGATTACACAAACATAAAAGACAGAAGCACCACAAATATTTGGTGCATGAAAGTACGAGCGAAATATTTTAACGAAGTGATCAGAAAATGATAAAAAGCTGAAAAGTAGGATTACATTGAGTTTTGCACCCTTAAACGGATCTGAAGAATTCAGAAGAAATTTGTACATTCAAAGCTTGTCCTTCTTTTTGTTGAATTGATCTCTACGTTTCTACAAACAGCCCAGATGTGATGATGTGATGCAGGAGCAGCAAAAATAGAGAAGATTTTTCGATTTCATCAGAAACATCCCATACGTATAAACGCATACTAGAAATGTACCTAAGCCGAGCCGAGCCAAACCGATGGCGGCTCGGCTCCACTTGTTCGAGCCGGTCGGAGCCACGGCTCTTCGGCTTGGCTTAAAATATATCGTTTAAGGTGCAAGATAGATTTTTATTTAATTTTTTGATGTAGGCTAACTAAATTTGGTAGTATTTAATAAGTAGGCCTATTTAAAGTCCTAACTATTAGGATAATGATTTATAGAATTTAAAGACCTACCTCAGAGTACAAAAATATTTTTTAGATAATATCGAATTCGATATATTTAGATGAATTTTTGGTCATACACGATATTTGTGGGTAGGCCTAATCGCAATCGCAGTTATAAAACGAGGTTTATAGCTTTACACCGGAATGGGTTTTTCCAAAATCTTATTTTTCTTCATTTTAACTGATTTTGTAGCCTGCCAAATGAATGAATTTGTAAGTCAAACAATATGTCTAATGAATTTTTAAAAAAATCACATCGAATTATTTCCCGAATTTTTGTGACTTAAATTACATCATGAAAGCATGAATTTATCAAAGAATTAAAATTCATTCATTTAAGAGACTTTAGAACCTTTGCATAAACTCAGCAATGGACAGCTTTGATATTCTTATCCTAAGATTGATGGACTAGAGGCTCTTTATTATTCGTCAAGGACCATCATCCTCAAATCATAACTTGCGCTGCGATAAATGTCTTTCTCAAAATTTATGATAAAACTGATGCGTAATTATATTAGCCAGATGCATCAGATCGCTAGAGAAAATGAAAAGTAGAAAACTGCGTAGGAAATTTGTAAGAATGATAGACAAGGAAAACCATAGCCATGTATAAATATTGCGTCAATACAACCAGGAATTTTCATAAGACAAGGTAATCATTGTAATGTTACCATGTTACTAACTTTATCGTCAAGTGAAGAATTCCTTCACAATCTACAATTGATGATGCAACTGTAATTATATCCAGTAAATGTTCTGCAATCAGCACTTGTTAACAAACCATGTGTATTGACACTGTACATTAGGTTGAATTTTAACTTTGTTTTACCCAAAATTAAAACGGCTCGTCAGTTCGGCTTGGCTCTAGCATTGCGCGGCTCGGTTCGGCTCGGTTCAGCTCGGCTTGAATATTTCAAAATCACATCGACTCGCGGCTCGTCAGGTCGATCCATGTACATCTCTAACGCATACGTCAATATTCCCTTTGTAGACCCTCCTCAAAATCACATTATATTCACACCTGGGGCAAGAGATTAAGATTATTGTACCTAAGAGTATTTCACTTTAATCTACTTATTTGAATGTTACTATGAAAGTTCCAGGAATACGATAACAAGATTCAGTAGCATTTTGCAATTTACATATGACAATTTGAAGAAAAAAGGAAATAACGGAAAAATTGGTAAAAAAACGAGAAATAAAGGATGTATCTCATTTTATTCATCGCTAAATGAATAATTATATTGAACATTGCAAATACTCGACTTTCCCTGGAAAAACAAGTCAAGGCATCTTTTTGAAACTATCTGACAAGTTACAAGCACTAGTGCATCAGCAACTCATTGAGTAATCTGCGTGCCGTCTGCTTTCTGTCACTTTCTAAAACGGGCTTCTCTCTTCTTCTTGCAATGTAACAAAACAAAGTCACGTTCTGTACCACGTCTCTCAAGGAACAGCTGACAGAAGAAATCAGCAATTCACATTCTCGGCGGTAATCTTTCTGTTTCCTTAATATTCGTCAAGAAAAACGAAGGAATCGACTTGCACAGACGAGTCGTGATTTTAATTCGGATACATCCGAATGGATCAACCTTTAGGCATTCATCCAACTTGAAAACTTCTCTCAGAGCAACTTCACCTAGAAACCAGTATTTTTACTGTGATCACTTTCATCACAGACGAAAATGCAATGTCAAATGCGGATAATATTAAGAATCGAATATCAAAACAGTGAAAATCCATTTTCAAATGCCACTTAAAACAGCACTTTTCCATCAATGGAAAATGAAGCAATGAAGATGTTCTTGATTGATGAGAATGCGTACCGTTGCTACTGAAATGCGACTAAAATACATGCTTGATAGGCAACTGCTGATAGCATTGTCCATGTGACTTTGTATGACATCAGCTTGCTACACATCAGACCCTCTTTCCTCACTCTACACCAGGGGTTCCCACAAAGTTTTATATGCGACCCCGATTTAAAACTTTGACAGAGCATGACGACCCCGTCAACCAAGCCCAAATATATACGACTGACAACCATACAAAAACTATATACAAATATACAAACAAAAACCACCATGCAAACACTAGCAGAAATACTAAGAATACTGATATAATAATACTGTATAAACAAATAAAATATAAATATTATATTATAAATAATACACAAAAACGTACAACCCTCTTCGAAATATGTATTTCAAGCATACTATAATGAAAGCATATCGATAAATTACCACTGATCAATTTATAACGTGTTGATACTTAGTCAGAGCGACTAACAAATTGTCTCTTAAATGTTCGTCGGAGAGGCAGTTGTGGTATTCGTCTTTGATGCGAACCATGCATGAAACCCGCCTCACATGAATATGTGCTACCAAATTGCACCAAGATGCGGTTAGCATTGGCTGTCAGGCGTGGATATTGGTGGGTGTTTTGGATAAATAACATCACGCCCGCAGGCGGGTATTTCTTTCCACTTGTGATGAAGGTAACCTCTAGCACAGGCGTTTTATTCATACATCCAAGGAATGCCGCAGGCGACTCACAATGGGGTCACGTCCCGCATTTCGGAACCGCTGCTCTACACTAAAGAGCATAGATAAGTTCAAATTTCAAGAATTTGCTAAAATATCCTTTTTACCCGTGAAGCGACGTGATTAGACGAAGGACAATAAAGACAACATGTAAGCAACAAGGCTACTTTCATGTTTTAAGAATGAAATCAGCAGCATTGAATCCCTGATAATCTGAAGATTTTCTCGATGGATGAGAATGCGCACCTTTGTCATTGTGACGATAATGAAATAAGCGGATCGTCAACGCACACAACCACATTGAATGCATTCAAAATGCCGATACAAGATGTTATGCTACTGCATGAAACAATGAATTCTGTCAGTCTGATGGAAATAAGAAAAATATTTCAAGATGACTATTGAGACTTCACTCAATCACCAAATACGTTCCGGTCATACTTGTGATCAATATTAATAGCAATTATCTGTAAATATTCTTCAAGCTATAAATGTATTCATTGGATGTTCGGAAAAGTTCAGTTTTGTGTCAACCAAGATATTCACACATAGAAAAAGAGAGGGTCAATTCTCAGTCAATATTGCTGAAAGAGAATTCGAAAATTCGGTGCTTCTATTGACTGTACTGTACTGGCGAGAAGAACCGACGTCAGCCGGACACCGTGGAAAAATAGATAATAAATAAGATCGATTTTCAAAGACCAATTTGTCAAACAAAAACTATTTCCTTTATTTCAACAATCTCAAAAACAGCAACTGCACTATGATGAAATACTAGATGTACCACAATGGGTACGAAACTTGTCTAGTACTAGAATGTACTAGAACTATCTATTCCCTTTTTTGGGGCCTCAACCCGCATGCTATCCTTACTGCCTCACGCTAGTTGTTCCTGATGACTAATTTCACTTGATTTCACTCGATTTTAATAAATAAGATCGATTTTCAAAGACCAATTTGTCAAACAAAAACTATTTCCTTTATTTCAACAATCTCAAAAACAGCAACTGCACTATGATGAAATACTAGATGTACCACAATGGGTACGAAACTTGTCTAGTACTAGAATGTACTAGAACTATCTATTCCCTTTTTTGGGGCCTCAACCCGCATGCTATCCTTACTGCCTCACGCTAGTTGTTCTTGATGACTAATTTCACTTGATTTGTAATGTTCAATGAATTTGATACGCTTCACATTGAAATTCGCACTCAATAGCAACTCTCTAGTCTAAAGAAGAGCTGTATGTTATTCACACGGCACTTGTAGTAGTTGTTGATCTAAGTACTGTAATAGAAATAAGTGGTGATGGAGAATTTGGTCGATTTTTAGACCTTGAAGCACTAGCCTCCAGAAACAGTTAATTCAGAAACCGGTCACCTCGGGAAAATAAATAATTGACCGGGTTTTTCACCAGTGCAGCATTCATAAGTCACAGAATGACGTATTTGGGGATAAAAGTGAACATCCAAATATTCAATGACAATGATTTTGGTCACACGCATAGCTGAAACATTTGAGCGGATTGAATAAAATCAAAACAGTGAAATTGACTCTTAAAAACAAGAATAAATTAAAGTGAACATCAAAGCAATCAAAGACACACTTAAACGTCTAGAAATCTCTACTTTTGTTATGATAGGCGCTTCAAAGCATGAAATTAGGTGAATGACTCCTCTTTGCGCATTCAAGATATATTTCCCCTGATATACTGCATTGAAAAGCAAAGCGTGTTAGATCTCAGAAGCTCCTACACCAGTTCCCGTAAACCTCTTTTATTCAACTTACTGAGGAACAACTCTTTTTTTCTGATGTTTATGGTGAAAACTGCGAAACAAAAATCGACTCTACAGTGTTGCACAATTGAAGTTCCAAAAATTGATATCAAACAAAGCTATTATCAACACACGAATTTTTGTGAACAATGGATTCAAAGCGCCAAAGGCAGCAACAAAAGCATGGATTATTTACAAATTTGTCAATTCGATTGCGAATTAAAAAATATTTGAATTTCAACATGGTTGACAAAGGAACAAAAACACTGTTAAAGATTCGCTCAGGAAATAATGGCTGTAGAAAGTGGTCGCCATAGATACAACAAAGCATATGATGAATGTTTGTGTACTTTATGTGACGATGAAAAAATAGAAGATTTACGTCACTTCATCGTAGAATGTTCACGATTTGACGACATTAGGCAAGCAGATACACCTTGATGAACGTAGAACGAACCCACTTCTATAGTGTCATGAAGAACATGAAGTTTAACGACTTTGTATAGCTAAGTTCGCTAAATTGGCAAATGATATCAGATGCAGAAATCAGTGAGAGATTTTGTTAAATTAACCCAGCAAGTGATTCTAAAAATAGATAGCTGTTTGTCTCATAGAAATAAACTGTTTTTATCTGTTGATAGAATGAATGAATTGACTCTCAAGGGCGCATCCAGGGGGGGAAAAGTTGGGCATGAAACACCAATTAAAAGCTTCGATTTACTCATGTGACTGATTCTAACCCAATGATACAGACGTTGGCAGGTGCATCTAAGTAAAAATGCGTGCGATTTATGTGCCGTTATTGTGCGTTGCATGAAGCTTAATTTCCATTCTAGAGGTTTTATTGTTGTCAATTTCTATGATTTGTCTCTATTGTGCAGCGATCTTCCCACTCTGAACACTATTCGCAATCACGATATCACAACCAACGTTGCAGTTTACGCATTCAGTCGAACTTGAGAACCAGCAGGGAAACGTTGTGCAACGAGGATCAGCATTTGCGTCTGCATACGAAACTTAATTGTTAAAACTTAAAGGTGAGATAGTCTTATTTGACAAAAACAATTCTTTTTAGCATGTCATCGTGCTCTTGTTGATCCTCGGTTACTAACAGGACTTAATAATATGATAGGAAAATTTTTTTAAAGATAAATAAAATAATCTGAATGAATGCTTTATTGAAATTACTTATTTTTCGTGTTTTCTATGCTCCTCCTGTCTGTTTCATTTTGACCGTGCATGATGATGCATTCCACTCTGCTAGATACATTCATTTCCCTACAACAATTGAGCATTATTTCAACAACATCTGTTTATCATCGCAGTTATTGATAGCCGGGACAATGGCCTTCTGGTAGAGCGTCTGATCTTGCGTTCGAGGGATCTAGGTTCGATTCTCAGTCTGATCAAAGCTATGTCATATTCAAAATAGATATACATTGATGTTTATGAAGATGTGGGTGTGACGGCTGCAGTAAAGAGCAGAATAACAAGATGAATGTGTCGTGTATCTCGCCAAGTCGCAGTGACAGTATCGTGAAGTAGTTGAACTTGCAGGAGTTAAAAAAAGTCATGCTGGTTTGTTAATATCAATGGCGCGGCATTGTGATTACTGCCTGGATGTAGCATGTACGGAATGCAGTCAGAGAGGGCCTCCAATGAAGACCTTGGAAGAAGCTCTGCACACTGTCGGCGCCCTCATGAGAAGAGAAGCATCATGCGACATCCCTGCCAATTGATTTTCACAATGAATAGTCTATTTTCGTCCCGTACAAAAAGTGGAGCCATTAACAATCAGAACATCTCAATACGTTACAACATGGACAACTGAACAAGTACTCACCCTGTCGCAGAGACGACTTCATTGGTTTCTAATGATTGTTTCTGAAAAATCAATCACAAGTGTTAGATGAAAAAGATGAATTTCTCAGTCAGATCACAGCTTACACGAGGATAAAAGTACAATGATGACATCAAAACTCAAATCAGTGAATTCTCTAACAAGAATGAAATCTACGTCTCCCCGGCCGGATGTATTCTCGCACTCTTCCTAAGTGTAGAAAGTATGTAGACTTAAAGCGGTGACGGTAACAGCAAACCAATTCCAATCAATTGAAAATCGATCGTTCGTCACAGAATTAAACAAACAGATTATAATATACAATTCCTCTGTCTCGAGGTGAGGCTCCCAGCACAATCTGTTCACAAAAATTCTCTCCTCGCTGAGATCAAAGATAATCTCAGCACAATGTTCTCGGATAATTAGCATACGAGGTCTCTCCAGAGAATCGTCCTTGTGTTAAGTTAAGTCTTCGCCTAAGGCTAAAAGAAGAAGGGTAAAAGAAAGCGTCCACATAAGTTTGATAAGGGTCTTGTTATCCAGAAATGTTGTAGGTCATGTGAAATCAATTAGTTTGAGAAAATATTTTATGCCTTGTGAGGAACTGAAAACAATTTTCAATTACTCGTGAACCGACCGGATTACGGCAGATTTAAAAGGCAGAAAATAATGAATAGAAAGACGAATTCAATTTCAAATTCATTTAACTGGTGAAAGTGCACGACTGAATTATGTTGAAAGTGATTCGACTATTCCACGGTTCTTCTCTTAGACTTTACGTACGTCATGTTTGCGCACAATTATCAAGGTTGAGTTGAAACTTGGGGGAAAACCCAAGTCCAAGTTTGAATAATACAGTGAAATTGAATGAACAATCTGCATACGATGCATTTTGTGCATGGAGGTTCTCTGTCGTCTTTTACGATAATTGGATTACAATACTGTTACACAAAATAGGAAATGTAGTTTTCCTTTACATACAATTTTTGTTGCGTATCTTATAACTTGCATTAGTCCAAGGAAATTTGAGGCACTAAATAGCAATTTAGGGCGGCCTTTTGTTGAATCATAAAGACAAGAAAGTTGCATTTTGTTGCAATTGAATAAAAAACATTCTCTGGGAAACATGCGCTTGTTACAATTCCATGCATGTAGGACACACCACAAACATCATATCCTTCACAAAAAACGCTCTCAATGCCTAACGGGTAACGTTTATAGTACGGTAAAAGACAGACCTTGTTCCAAAATGCTTTTTAGTTGAAACTACCAATCTTTAATACGAAATTACTAAATCATCGAGAAACTACGTTCTACAGAAATCGCAACCCTTGATAGTGTTGCAAAACTAGTCAATCTGGAGTAGCAATCACGAATAAATCGGAATTATTTTCTCTACGTTTCTATCAGATGCGATCTGACGTCATTATTGACGTTAGCTCGGCAAAGTCGTGGCTGCTTCTGAGCTTCGAGGCTAGCTCGGCAAAGTCATGGCAGGGTCTGAGCTTCGAGGCTAGCTCGGCAAAGTCGTGGCTGCTTCTGAGCTTCGAGGCTAGCTCGGCAAAGTCATGGCTGGTTCTGAGCTTCGAGGCTAGCTCGGCAAAGTCGTGGCTGCTTCTGAGCTTCGAGGCTAGCTCGGCAAAGTCATGGCTGCTTCTGAGCTTCGAGGCTAGCTCGGCAAAGTCGTGGCTGCTTCTGAGCTTCGAGGCTAGCTCGGCAAAGTCATGGCTGGTTCTGAGCTTCGAGGCTAGCTCGGCAAAGTCGTGGCTGCTTCTGAGCTTCGAGGCTAGCTCGGCAAAGTCATGGCAGGGTCTGAGCTTCGAGGCTAGCTCGGCAAAGTCGTGGCTGCTTCTGAGCTTCGAGGCTAGCTCGGCAAAGTCATGGCTGGCTCTGAGCTTCGAGGCTAGCTCGGCAAAGTCATGGCTGGCTCTGAGCTTCGGGGCTAGCTCGGCAAAGTCATGGCTGGCTCTGAGCTTCGAGGCTAGCTCGGCAAAGTCATGGCTGCTTCTGAGCTTCGAGGCTAGCTCGGCAAAGTCGTGGCTGCTTCTGAGCTTCGAGGCTAGCTCGGCAAAGTCATGGCTGGTTCTATGCTTCGAGGCTAGCTCGGCAAAGTCGTGGCTGCTTCTGAGCTTCGAGGCTAGCTCGGCAAAGTCATGGCAGGGTCTGAGCTTCGAGGCTAGCTCGGCAAAGTCGTGGCTGCTTCTGAGCTTCGAGGCTAGCTCGGCAAAGTCATGGCAGGGTCTGAGCTTCGAGGCTAGCTCGGCAAAGTCATGGCTGGTTCTGAGCTTCGAGGCTAGCTCGGCAAAGTCATGGCTGGTTCTGAGCTTCGAGGCTAGCTCGGCAAAGTCGTGGCTGCTTCTGAGCTTCGAGGCTAGCTCGGCAAAGTCATGGCTGGTTCTGAGCTTCGAGGCTAGCTCGGCAAAGTCGTGGCTGCTTCTGAGCTTCGAGGCTAGCTCGGCAAAGTCATGGCTGGCTCTGAGCTTCGAGGCTAGCTCGGCAAAGTCATGGCTGGGTCTGAGCTTCGAGGCTAGCTCGGCAAAGTCATGGCTGCTTCTGAGCTTCGAGGCTAGCTCGGCAAAGTCATGGCTGCTTCTGAGCTTCGAGGCTAGCTCGGCAAAGTCGTGGCTGCTTCTGAGCTTCGAGGCTAGCTCGGCAAAGTCATGGCTGGTTCTGAGCTTCGAGGCTAGCTCGGCAAAGTCGTGGCTGCTTCTGAGCTTCGAGGCTAGCTCGGCAAAGTCATGGCTAGTTCTGAGCTTCGAGGCTAGCTCGGCAGAGTCATGGCTGCTTCTGAGCTTCGAGGCTAGCTCGGCAAAGTCGTGGCTGCTTCTGAGCTTCGAGGATAGCTCGGCAAAGTCGTGGCTGCTTCTGAGCTTCGAGGATAGCTCGGCAAAGTCATGGCTGCTTCTGAGCTTCGAGGCTAGCTCGGCAAAGTCATGGCTAGTTCTGAGCTTCGAGGCTAGCTCGGCAGAGTCATGGCTGGTTCTGAGCTTCGAGGCTAGCTCGGCAAAGTCGTGGCTGCTTCTGAGCTTCGAGGATAGCTCGGCAAAGTCATGGCTGGTTCTGAGCTTCGAGGCTAGCTCGGCAAAGTCGTGGCTGCTTCTGAGCTTCGAGGCTAGCTCGGCAAAGTCATGGCTGCTTCTGAGCTTCGAGGCTAGCTCGGCAAAGTCGTGGCTGCTTCTGAGCTTCGAGGCTAGCTCGGCAAAGTCGTGGCTGCTTCTGAGCTTCGAGGCTAGCTCGGCAAAGTCATGGCAGGGTCTGAGCTTCGAGGCTAGCTCGGCAAAGTCATGGCAGGGTCTGAGCTTCGAGGCTAGCTCGGCAAAGTCATGGCTGGTTCTGAGCTTCGAGGCTAGCTCGGCAAAGTCATGGCAGGTTCTGAGCTTCGAGGCTAGCTCGGCAAAGTCGTGGCTGCTTCTGAGCTTCGAGGCTAGCTCGGCAAAGTCATGACTGGTTCTGAGCTTCGAGGCTAGCTAGGCTGTGGCTTGATTACCAGCTGTGGTTGTGATCGCGTGAATTTGATAAGTATGGCGATGCTATATAGAAATAGTGGAATATCGCATCAGCAGAGGGCAATATCGATTATATTCAGAGTTATCGTAGAAATGGGGATGTCTACCCAATAGGGCGTGCAAGGGAACACGATGATAGCGGGATGCAGCAGGCCTGAATTCGTTGACAGAGCACAACTTCTTCACCACCAAATAGACGTGAGTGCGGTCAAATGAGCGTGAAAGGAGTGTCCACTTGCGTGATGTAAATGTGCATTGTAAGAACAGGAATGGGTTAAAATGCAAATACTGAATACCAAGATGCGAGGAAATAATGTTACAAGGAGAGCAGATGTGCTAAACCGCAGAGATTGATTGCTTCAGTCTGCATGTTGACTAGAGATGTCATCTATTCGATGATAGCAAACGATATCCTTGCCAGTGATGAATCATCTGTTCAACGAACGCATTGTAGGGCTGATGTAGATCACAGCATCGTTCTGTCGGTCAATTGTCTGGTTGATTGTAAATGGAGGCTTTGTCCCCTGCTCAACGTCGATCTTCAGGCAGAATAGGAGTTGTTCCGTTTGCCAGTTTGAAATCATCATCTCTCCTAGAATCCAACCCAGTGACTGTTTTCTTTCTAGATTTGAACGTCTTACCTCCAGATCTCTAGTCCATGCCCTTAACCTCCAAACCATGGGAACTCTAAATGAAGTTAATGATCTTAGACAGAGTTCTTCTTATGATGAATACATCAACCAATCGTCGAGTCGTCGGCGCCTCACAATCTTCAAAACCTGTTCCACGCGATCCAAGTGAAGTATCGACAGAACAATCGATGTAAAACATCTAAACGCACTGAAGCACCGCACTCTGTGTTTAACACATTTTATAGGGAAGAGAAACTTTGAGAAAGAGTTCCTTCATGACCTATCAATAAAAAATTAAAAGAGATAAAGAGCCGATCGTGCGAATTCTGTGAGAACTCACCCTTACAGCGACATACGGGGTGACAGGCTTGAAGAATGAAAGTTGGATTACTTCTATTCAAACAAACAAATTAAATGCTAACTTTCAAAGTGTGTTTTTATAAGTGGGAAGAACAAAGGAGATTGTAGGCGCTATATTCCAACCTGAACTCATAGGTTATCTTCAAGCATGCCTATCTCCTTGATTATTTCCACCCATTGGCCAGCCAATGCATTTATATGAAGTATGTTTCGAAGCTAGACACTCGAAAAATGATTTGGTTTAATTCAAATACAAATATCAATCCAATCAAACAAACTGAATGATAATCTTACTTTCCGGTTATATATTAATAACTTTTCATTATTGAATTTTGAAACCAAGTCATTCACAGTGTAGGTGATTTGATTACTGAATATGATAATTTGTTTCCAAGATACAGAGAAATCATGAAACTCAATAAACATCACCAATCAGATTCTAACTGCGCGACTGCATCACTACAAAGCTGTGCTTTTGCTGTTGATACCTTCAAATTGCTTCGAACAAAACCTCATAAAAAACTGAAGCTCATGCAAGCATTCTTAGTTGGAATTCTGAAAACACTATAGAAAAAAGGTCGAGAACTATCGATTACTTGAGTTCCTGTGTTTGAATTTTGCAGTATTTAGACTACAGGCCGCCCTATCGCCGAAAGCTTGAAATATCAATTCAGCAGCCTTGTCTTACATTCAAACTTCAATTAAATCAACTATCATGCTGCAAGAAACTCCTTCATAGAGTGCGACCTCAAGTCAATGTCATTAAAATGGATTTTTTCCTAATAAATTATAAAAAATATATTATACAACTGTCATCAATATTTGTGCACTCGTACATTCTGCATTTTATACTCCATGGTAATCAGATTTATAATTCAATTTTAATCATATTTCTTCTTCAGGTAATTCAGTAAACCTTCATTATTTTCACTCTTTCTCTCCTTTATCTTTGCTACAACTTTCATTCATTCTTACCTCTCAGAGTGAATTTCAGATCTTATTATGTGCAAGATATGACATGTTGCATGAATGTAATATCTGACGATAGCTGTAGCCAAATTAGTTGACACCCTTCAACCTCACTGCTCCTTTACTAAGAACTTGGAAAATACATACATGGTCAGACTTCAGCTGTAGCGGTGTGATGATTTTAGCCCGGATGACATCCTCCCGACTCCCAATGACACTTTCGGGTCTCGACCTCTACACCGCAAGGTCGCTAGACCAACCACTTCACCACTGCGCCACAGAGACAACACGCCCGTCCTCCCGACTCCCAATGACACTTTCGGGTCTCGACCTCTACACCGCAAGGTCGCTAGACCAACCACTTCACCACTGCGCCACGGAGACAAGACGCCCGTCCTCCCGACTCCCAATGACACTTTCGGGGCTCGACCTCTACACCGCAAGGTCGCTAGACCAACCACTTCACCACTGCGCCACGGAGACAAGACGCCCGTCCTCCCGACTCCCAATAACACTTTCGGGGCTCGACCTCTTGACCGCAAGGTCGCTAGACCAACCACTTCACCACTGCGCCACAGAGACAACACGCCCGTCCTCCGACTCCCAATGACACCTTCGGGTCTCGACCTCTACACCGCAAGGTCGCTAGACCAACCACTTCACCACTGCGCCACGGAGACAAGACGCCCGTCCTCCCGACTACCAATAACACTTTCGGGGCTCGACCTCTACACCGCAAGGTCGCTAGACTGACCACTTCACCACTGCGCCACGGAGACAAGACGCCCGTCCTCCCGACTCCCAATGACACTTTCGGGTCTCGACCTCTACACCGCAAGGTCGCTAGACCAACCACTTCACCACTGCGCCACGGAGACAAGACGCCCGTCCTCCGACTCCCAATAACACTTTCGGGGCTCGACCTCTTCCTCCCGACTCCCAATGACACTTTCTCTTACTCGACTCTACAAAACCGCAAGGTCGCTAGACAACAACTTCCACTGCGCCACGGAGACAAGACGCCCGTCCTCCGACTCCCAATAACACTTTCGGGGCTCGACCTCTGACCGCAAAGGTCGCTAGACCAAACCACACTTCACCACTGTCCACAGACACACAGAGAAGACACGCCCGTCCAATGACAACCCGGGTCTCGACCTCTACACCGCAAGGTCGCTAGACCAACCACTTCACCACTGCGCCACAGAGACAACACGCCCGTCCTCCCGACTCCCAATGACACCTTCGGGTCTCGACCTCTACACCGCAAGGTCGCTAGACTGACCACTTCACCACTGCGCCACGGAGACAAGACGCCCGTCCTCCCGACTCCCAATGACACTTTCGGGTCTCGACCTCTACACCGCAAGGTCGATAGACTGACCACTTCACCACTGCGCCACGGAGACAGGATGCCCTTCCTCCCGACTACCAATAACACTTTCGGGGCTCGACCTCTTGACCGCAAGGTCGCTAGACCGACCACTTCGCCACTGCGCCACAGAGACAACACGCCCGTCCTCCGACTCCCAATGACACCTTCGGGTCTCGACCTCTACACCGAAAGGTCGCTAGACCAACCACTTCACCACTGCGCCACGGAGACATCATGAAAAACTATTAAAATCAATTCCTTGAATGCACTTGAAATCTGATCCCAAATCGCCATTATTCAATTTCACTATAAAAACTGCATTGAAACAGCGACGACTTTTTCCACACAATCTGGGACACACGCACTCCCACGGTCCCTTGAATAAACAAAATGCGACGGAAATCGAATGCGAATCAATAATCCAGATTGACTTACTTGTTTATGTGTTTTCGGAGCGACTTTGTACGGCAGGAGCGAAATATATCTACTGGCGGTGCTCCGCTTTTTTGCGTTCATTTCAGAGGGAGATCGGTGCAAAGTAAAGTTTGCGTAATTGGGCCAATGTTCTCTAAATAATGGAAAGCGTAGAAATACACTGTTGTTCAACCGCAGATCGTCGATTGAGTGGCGCGGCTTATAAATCTGCTGCACCGGCTTGTAAAGACGATCTAGAAATGAACGTCTTTCCTGCCAACCAAGCGCGCGCTCTCAACATGTTTGCAGTTACGAAAGGGGGAGCACTCACCAGTAAAGGAAATGAGATACAAGACAATGGAATGAAGAAGATTGTTATTCTACAAATTTCTTGAATTGTTTACTTGGGTCAAGTCTAGTGCCGTGAAGATGAGGGTTCAAGAATTCTCACACATCAGCGGACAAGAAAGCTATGACGCCAGGATATGCATGTCTTCAATAACTGAGAAATCTATGAATTGTACATGAAATGCGAGGTACACTCTCACGCAGTTCGATAAATACAAGATGACTGGTGATGTACAGTGCACGATAGCAAGTTGGAAACTTGGCATAAATCTACGGACACGTATTTTTTCCAACACCTAAAAATTGTTTACTATTAGGAAATATCGACAAATTTATAATCATCTGAAAGAGAATTTTCCGATCTATCATTTGAATGTTGTTGAATTAATTGTTTTTGAGATAGGTGGTTCCTAGAGGCCTATAAACCCGAAAGCCCCTAATTTTCTTTGACTTGTTTCGACAAGCACATAAATAAATTTGAAACATTCTCCTTGTGATATTCAAAACCGTCACAAAATAGGCTTTCAGAAAATACATAGTTTGACAGTGTTTTCTCGAAGTATATAGGCAATATTTTGAAAGTAGTATAAAGGTGGTGATTTTTTTCATTTTAAGAATGTGTTGCGATAATAACAGAAATAACGCTGTTAACTAACTGGTGAAATTTAGTTACCTCAAAAATAGGGTTTTCTGCTTTTGTTGGGTAAATTTAAGGCCCTTCGAAGAAATATTCTGAAAATGAAAAAAATCGCCACATTATCTATCTATACTACTTTCAAAATATTGCCTATAAACTTCGAGAAAACACTGTCAAACTATGTATTTTCTGAAAGCCTATTTTGTGACGGTTTTGAATATCACAAGGAGAATGTTTCAAATTTATTTATGTGCTTGTCGAAACAAGTCAAAGAAAATTAGGGGCTTTCGGGTTTATAGGCCTCTAGGAACCACCTATCTCAAAAACAATTAATTCAACAACATTCAAATGATAGATCGGAAAATTCTCTTTCAGATGATTATAATTTTGTCGATATTTCCTAATAGTAAACAATTTTTAGGTGTTGGAAAAAATACGTGTCCGTAGATTTATGCCAAGTTTCCAACTTGCTATCGCGCACTGTAAATGATATTAAGACGCAAATTTAGAAGCAAGCGGCCCAAAAATACAAACGAAAGTAAGTTACGCAATGCAGTGAGCGGTAAAATCAATATTGCACCCCGAAGCAACCAGTCGGAGACGAATAAAGAGTTCGCCACTTGGTTTTAATAAATGTGATGCTGAAAACTCCAACTGCTAATCTAATCACGCGGAAATCCACAAGCATACAAGAATACTAAATAATTCTATACAAAACGCTACGCGTTACAGTGCGCCTGCAGTAATTAACAAATGCTGCTTTTTGAAAACGCAATGTAAATAGAAAAATCAAATATTGAGTTGCATCCTCTGTTGAAAAATGGGAATGCTGCCATTTCCTCCAATAATAATAATAATCAGCGTATATTTATAGAAAATTACAACAGCCCCAATAATAAGAATCGTAGGGCCCCAAAAGACATAGACTTTCAAGTGAACCGAACACACAACAACAAATAAGAATGTTCGCTTACAAAGTTACAAGGTAAAGCCAGAGTTATAAAGCTTTGACATGCTAATGATGAACGTCCGTTGGTTTAAGGATGGTCGTGAAATGGGCAGTTGGAATTGACCAGAGTGAATCATTATAGGCAACAGTAGGTGACGAGGCGGATGCTGAGAATCTTCTACAATAATCAAATCAAAAATAATCGAAATGCAATTGTTTTCCGTCGATACAATAGAGGGATAAAGTCGCTGCAGCTACAATGCCAAGTGTCACATATAATTCGATGAGCACATCGCTGATCCTTATCAAGTTTGGTGGATAGACCAACACTTAATTCTGAGAAGAGTGGCGCAATATATTCCATAATGTTTCCATGCAGTGTTTATAAATTTGAACTAGTTCTTTGTTGCTTAGAAAACTCTTCAACTGACGCAATATAAAAAGCTTCGTGGATGCCTCCTTGCAAATGTGCTCAATATGAGTATCCCATTTCAACCTTGAATCAAAAATCAAACCTAAATTTCGAATTTCAGCTTTCATCGGAATGTTTGAAAGAGCTATCGATGAGCTAGGAACAGTCAATCGGTTTGTAAATATAACCTGCTGGCTCTTTTCTCTTTGAAAACCATTTCATTTTCCTTTACCCATTGTAAGACATTGCGATACAGCTGAAGAATATTAGAATCAGAGTGCTGAGAATTGATTTTGGAAAGAAGAAAAATATCGTCAGCATATTTGACGCTTAGGTCAGAGTCATCACACTCAGGTTGCAAATCGGAAACAAAGTAGCTGAAGAGAATTAGTCCGAAAGATGAGCCCTGTGGAATTCTGCATGGTACATGTCTGAACGAACTGCAGGTTTCTTTCCATCTTATTCTTATATGACGTGATTTTAGATAATTATTAGCAAATGCTATTGTGAATCCGTTGAATCTGTCTTTCAGCATCTTCTCTAACAGAATTTTTTGGGAGACGCGGTCAAAGCCTTTGGAAAGGTCAACAGAAATCATATGACAAGCAGATGTTCCTGGACTTTGGAACGTAGACACTAAGAAATTCTCAATTTCGATAAGAGCACACGTTGTTGAGCTTTTCTTGCGATAAGCATACTGCTTTTTATCAACTCTTGAACTGAATTCATTCCCAATGCGTTTCAGCAGACTCTTCTCAAAAATCCGCTCGGGGATGGGCAATATTGGCCCGTGCATATGCAGAAGCAAAGCACGGCCGTTGGCATGCTATAGACAAAGATTCAGTCTTCCATGAATACCTCTGTCTATTCCATCACGTGAGGACACAGTTTGAAGGGATAGGCGAGAGGCAATTCTTTGGAAAACTGATCGAGAATTCTTCCCCCAAATGCCGTAAACGGAAAATGCCAATGGCTCACTGTGCCACCCCAGTTTTAATGAATGCCGTCGAAAATGTCACTAACGTGCGAATTGCAAAGCTTAAATTTACCCGGACATGGCTGCATCTTCTAATGTCGATCGATGAAATTTGTTATGATCAAATTAATTATTGGATGAAATAGTAACTATTCAGGCCTGTTTTCATTTTTCAACGGAGGATGCAACTCAATATTTAATTATTCTATTTAAAATTGTCTTCAATCTTCATCAAGACAAGGGCTTCATGTACAAACTTGGAACAAATGTTGAATTCAAACTCAAAATGAGCTGAAATGATTTTACTCGGATTACATGCATTAGACTGATCACTTTGGTTTGATTACGCGCCACTACTCCTGTTGAATTTGATCTACTCGTCAATGGAAACGAGCATTAGAATGAAATGCGCTGTCTGAGAAATAAGGAGCTCTTCAAAATATATAATTGATTTTGAATGTTCCTTATTTCTATTAATCATATGGCTGATCAGAAAAGGAAGCGCAGTTTTTCATTTCTTTCAACATACGACGCAAAGTTCGCTCCTTTTTTTCATTGAAACTAGGAACACTTTTCATGAGCTTTTCATTCAAGATATATTCATTTTTCACTACATCTGACATGCATATGACACACAAGACAAGCGATAACACGAAAAAAGAGAAAGTCATGTAAATTATGTATGTGGTGTAAACTGAGGTCTGAATACCGGACGGTTTCTGTAAATGTGACGTTTAAAAGTCAATGATAGACGGACTTTTGTACTTTACTTGGCGTAACGTCTCGGGCACTTTGCTCCAAAAGTTAGTCCTATAACTTCTTACATCATTTTGTCCTATCTTCATACTGCGAACACGTGGCTGCACAAAAACATTGTGGTGACTATTGTCACTTCAAATGAAGAGTTCATTGAACACCAATGGTGCAAAACCATCGCTAAACTGGAAGTTTTTAATGAATTCTTCTCTGTAATGGTTTGCATTCGAAAAAGTGGAGAACATGCGAATACTAGGGTTGACCTTTTCCGCTGACATGAAGTGGAATCTTCATATTGACTCTATCATCAAGAAAGTGTCTACGAGAATGTGTATTATTTACAACCTTAAGCGTGCAAATTGTCCCTCGAGTGTCATCTTCAGAACATACGAGGCACTCATTCGATCTGTTATACTGTATTCGTACCCCTGTTTCTGTAATATTCCATATTATCTGAAAGAGAAGTTATCACGTGTTGAAAAACGAGTTATCAGAATTATAAATGATCCTAATTTTGTTTATGTATCACTTTTTAATGCAGCCGAGAAGATGTGCCATTCTCTTTTCACAAGTGTCCTCAATAATTCAGAGCACCCGATCCAAGAACTTTTTGAACACCGACTCAAAACTGCGAGAAACTCCTGTAATTTAAGACCTCCACATACGCGCACAAAAAGACTAAAAAGATCTTTCATTTCCTTTTGCAGACACTGAGCCTTCTTGTATTTGTAGTTTTTGTGATTTTTTCATGTAATGCATGTACTGAGCCTGTACATCAATAAAGTCTTGATTTTTATATTATTATTATTATTCAGCTCAGTCTTCGTTTTGGCGATAGCTTGCATTTCACGGAGTCATGTGCCATCAGACAGGAATTTGGGCAGCATCACATTTGGAAATTTTCAACCTGAACAGTCAGATTATATCAAATTGTACTTTTATTACATAGAAACACAGTCATCTCTATAAAAACTTCATTTTGAAGCATCTCCCGTAAATGTACATTTCAATTCATCAAATTATTGAATTCTCGGATGGTTTGGTTCAATAAATGCTTCTCCCTGTGACAGTGCTATTTCTTGCCCAATGAAGGAGAAAGCTGTGTATTTGGCACCGAAATAGCTCATTTCCGGCGCATACTCCGCTTGATATTTCATTCTGCAAGGTCAATACCAGATCTGAACTATTACAGCAACTTCAATAGAATCATGCATGCAATTACGGCCCTGTATGTTTGTATTGAATTTCAAAGAAGGTATTTTGCATATGAGGGCGTGCGGAATAAGACGCGTGTGATTATTGCATTTTTATTGTTGACTGGTATGTGCGGGTGAAATGCAAAAATTCAGCTGGCTGTTTCAAACCATTCTATTGGGATCACAGAATTAAATATTTTGTTTATCTGCTTTGGTTTGCTAGAAGTGTGATTAATACGAAATTGACGGCACATCGAGGAACCTATTAAGTGGGCAAAAAGGAATTCCTAATACCTTACAGAGATAGGAAAAAAAAGTCGTGCGTCGCTTGCGGATTGATGTGAGTTCCAGCAAAGTGCTTCGATTACCAAAATTCCTTCAGATTCGAAGAATTCAGATCATTGCGCACAAGTTTTCTCCATAATGTTGGCCCTTCCAATTATTATTAAAAAAAGTAGGAGTCGTACGAAAATCAGTTCACTTGATGATTTCACATCCTCTCCTCGGCATTTCTCACTGTATAGCGCATACATTGAATCGAAGCCACGCATCGACGTGTGTTTTGGTGTGTGCGAAGTGATATCACAGCACGCACGCATCTCTCACTAGCTCTGGTGTCCTCTGCTGACAGCTTATTGTTTGCCATTTCCAATAGCAAGCGATACACGAATTATCCATTCGAGAAGGAGCAAGTTGTCTAATTCGGTGATGTGCACTTTCGATATTAAGGTTACATACAATTTTTCCTTTCTAGGAAAACGAAACGCGCGCAGATGAATCTAATTCTGTGATTGGGATATTAAATGAGACTTCAGAAAAGTATGAAGATGTAGAATTGAAAAATGCGTCAGTCCATAAGGTTTCTAAGTTAACAATTTGAGGATGCGCTGCAGTGCTGCCTCTCAACATGTAATATCACAAATGAAAGGATAGAAATATCCGCAAATTTCATGAAGTCCAATTTTATTTGCTTTCAGTGGAGGATGCTGCCGTTTCCGCAAACGTTTCTTTAAGCAATAAAATCAGCATCGAATATGTATGAGAATGTTATCACTTCAATACAAAATTTACATTGCTGAAAGGAATATTGTAAAATACTCTACTACTTGTGACATCTATAAGTAGCAACGAAAATATTTTATAAAAAAACAAAAATATATGAATAAGAATGAATTTCACATTAAAATGCATGGAAATCGCCATCTTGAAAGGTGAATGCATTGGTCGAGATGTCAAATTTCTTCAAAAATCAATCTTTTCACGTCTTTTCTGCTATAAATCATGATTTATTAGGGTGAAACCTCCTCAAAATTCCAGGCTTTTGGAGTTACGTGTTTCGAATTATCAATTCATTGAAATCCAAGTCGATTTCTAATGTGCCACAAATTTCGGGTTTACATCAATTTAAACAGTGAAATCCCCGCTTTCAAATGCTTAAATACCTTTATTAAAAATGAGAAAACTGCCCAACAGACAGAAAATGCAAGACTCAATTGAACAGATAAAGTAAATCTTATAGCAAAATTCAAACTTCTAGCTTTTAATTATGCACAACATCGCGCTTTAGTTTGGTGATTGTAAGAGTGCTGTCTTTGATACGTCATAAATATTCAATAGAGAGTTATCATTAGGTGAAACTAATACTCTGCTTTATGACACCACTTCTGCTGATTGCCATAAATAGTCCTTAATTCTTCAAATATAAAAGCTGAAATACCCACGCTCAACAGAAACACATGAGCTCTGTGAAGCAATAATCTGGACTTCATCATTACACGCATTCATCTACACGCAGCTGACTTCATGCACCACACTTCCATGTAAAGTCAAAGCAAACCAATGATTACTGTCTATACTTTCATGACGCATCGAAAAACAACTCGTGCTCATCATTCAAGCTTTAAGACCAATCTTTCTACTCAAAGTTTGAGGGAAGAGAACGCGCCTATCTCAGCTGAAGATGCCTAAATGGAAGAAAAGTGGGGATGATGAAGGACTTGCATTGAAACCGTGAAATTCAAGGCTTCTCAACATCCTGTCTCACATGTCATCAGACGTTCTCTTACCTTTTCTTCATCGCCGAACGGAGTCACCATCTGTTTTCCGCTTGTGAAGGGCTCTAGCAGAGTGTCATGTATTGGACTGAAACAGAATGAAAAGATGATGCAATTCAGATTGATTTCAGGACTGATGAGCACATGAATGGGAGATGAAGTGGCAGTGAAGGAATTCCATCTTCAACTCTAGTGCCCTCTGACTGCTATCTTGGTCTGTCGGCTGTCTGGTAGACGGAGTGTCATTTCTATGCTGAAAGTTCTTATCCTGAATGAGAAAACGACAGCATTGGGTGTTTCCGAAGACGTCTATCATCACAAATCTTAGCACTCAGATCCTAACAAATTCTTGCTTCTCTAATCAATTGTTCTTTGAAGCCTTTTGAAGCTATATAGTGAACATTCCTCAATGAATCATGAGTTGAACGTTTATGAATACTGATTCAGTCAGTTACACGTATCTTAAGCTCTAATATTCTAGAATTCCCAAAATATTTACTTAATGCCATCAAATAATACAATAGTGACATATTAGAATCATTAACAATAGTTTTATTCTGTGCACGTAGATGCTGTCGCTAATTCACCGACGCGATGATGTTTCAGACTTTCAGCATCTGCAAAACTACATGCAAGTTTGTTTGAGCTGAGATAACCAATTATTACACGTACCTTCAGAACATCAGAAATTAAAAATTCAATAAATGAGAAACTAGGTCTAAGGAAGAGCCTTCTAACAAGTCAAAAGCATCGAGTTCAATAGGGAATCCGTCTTCAAAGATAATCAGCTAATGTGACCTTAACTCTTATATATTAACTAGAATCAGCTTAATTACCTTCCAGTCGGAGTTCGGTCATCTTCGTTCAGGTCCTGTACTTTCTCCTGCACGGCTCCCTGCCATCGTGTTTCTTCTGCCAATTTGTTCTCAGTTTCGTTCTCGATCCTTTGTTCATACCGTTCCTGTTCCAGTTGTTGCAGACCGTCCATACTGGCGGCGAACTTCTTCTCTTCTTCTGCCAGAGCTCTCGCTGTCCTTCTTTCTATCTCCCATTCACTCTCTTCTTCCTCCTCTTCAGCGCTGGAGCCCATGTCTCCGGCCGCACTTGGAATCGGACACGAGGAGGCCAAGATTGCAGACTGGACTGGAATCACTGGTTCCAAGTTCACGGCCGCTGTAACTCTGGGAGACGCTTCCGACAGGGACGAGTCCCAATCCGACTGCGGAGTAATAGTTATAGAATAATGGTAGTAATGAAATAATTGCAGATATTTTGTTAATTTCATTTATTAACCATAATCATTTCAGCAAAGCAATGACGGTTCAGACGATCAGAATATTCCGTTCATGATATCACAGATACATACAGGAAGCGCGGAGAAACATTTCTTACAGAAGTAAAAAGGTTTGGAAAAGGTCACTTTCGTATCAGTCTCTAAAGTGAGCAAAAAAAACAATATTTTTGTGGTTTGGAATGAACCGAGAAGATTTGAGCTCATGAATACTTTTAGGCGATGTCATTCATCTTATTTGTTCATTTGTTTGAAATAGTCCCTGCTAGGTGCAGTGCCTGAAGATAATATACAAAGGGTGAAATACATCGCTTGAAATTATTTATATGATCAATCTCCTTGGTTCTTCCGAAACAAATAAGTTAGTGACCAACGAAGATACATTGTTCTTAACCAATGTATCTCAGATATTCACACCATCATGAAGAAAAGACTCAGATAAGCAAAACGCATGATACTTGACGGTATTGATATTTTGATCTATTGTAAAGAATCTAAGAATCAATGGTATTGACTTAGAAACATGAATGATATCTATCATGCGAAGAATGGACAGATGTCTGCTGGTAATAATGTGCTGACAACCCATCTCTCCCCATCCTTTTATCCAAAACTTCGTTATACAATGTATAAAATAAATCGGTTTTGATAATGGCTGTGGTGTGAATATCCGAAATGCATTTATCAACGTTTTGCACATATTACAGACTTAATACAAAGCCTGACTTTTCCGAACGGAATTGATAAGAATGAAAAGAACTCAAATTAACAGACAGATAAATTGACGAATTTGCAGGAATATTGAAGCGAAATGGGTTATGATACCATCTTTACACAATTAAAATGGTTGAGATGATAAATGAAATAATGCGAATGGTGGTAATACAAGAACCTTCGTTGAAGAAGTCAGCAGGCATGAGACTGCATGAGGACGAACACCCTCGAGCAGATTCTCTATTGTAATTGTGTGTTTTTTCCAACCCTGAACCTTCAGTTCTCTAACTTGCCTATGAAATACTATTTAGAAAATTTCGTCGACAGAAAATAGCTGTGTTTGTCTATGGAGAGATATCTATGTCCGGATGAAGTCTTGCAGAGTTCCCGAAACTGATGTTCTTCAATTTCATTCTGAATATTGCTACCGGTATCAAGTGAAGTTTATAAATGTCTTGCGATGCAAATCTTTGATAGAAATAAAAATTCCAAATTGATATTTCGACCATCTTACTGTAGGTGCTCATCATCAGAATTATACTTAATCATAGGCATTTACTGAACTATACGAAATTCAAAATACATATGTAGATATTTGATGACAGATACTTGAAAATACATGGTCGGATGTGTAGGTATCACCTACAATATACTCCTGATCATTCATACCTTTGATCGTGCATGCTACACTGTTCTTGTTTCATATTGCTTCTTATCCAGCATTGATCATCAGGCTTCAAAGCATCGTGATTTCCAGGTACAGTTATCTCTAAGACATGCATGTACAATTGTACATAGATATAATCATTCTGCTGTGCAGCTGCAGAAACAAATTTTGGCCTTTCTTGGACTTCCAATTAATCTGCTTAAGAGTGAGATAGGCTACGAAAATGAGATTGTTGATTACCTGCGTTAACAGAAGAAATTCCTTAGTACAGGGTTATACAGGGTTTTAAATCTGACCCATTAGAAATGATATGAAAATCGTTGTTCTTTCTTGACGACATGTAGCAAAAGCGATAATTTGAACAAATCAAAATTTTTAAGCGATGTTAACAGAAGTAATTCGCTTTATATCAGGATGTATAAGCGCAGCATTAGTCAAAAGAGGATGATACATTGACAGCATTAGAATTTCCTGTAATTATACATCGAAGCTCGTTCATCAAATATGAAAATTACAGGATCTTTAAACATCTATAATTGATTAAAATTGCATCCTGTTTCTATATTGGAACTTACTGCTGTTGAAGTTTCCGTTTCATAACTCTACAATCCAACAATGATATTGTTTGTGAAGATTTACTCCAAGAATGACTGATTTCAATGAATACGGTTGAACATTTAGCTCATATATTGAAGCATAGTGAATAGGCTTGAAGCAATCTTATAGCAGATAGTTCACAGCGATCATGAGCTCGCTACATCCATGCAATTCTGTTATTAAGACCGATACACTAAGAGAAACCAAAGAGAAAGTTGAAGAAGATGAAACGTTTCGCATCTCAGAAGCAGGTTTGCTACTTCTCTATGATTGGTGCCTTAGATAAAGAACTGACTGTTGTGGCTAATTTCGAGAAATTGGACATTTCAATATCACCTGTATTCTCATGAAAAATTTCCACATGAACACATGACACAAAACTTGTGACATCGAATTTAATGGAGGTGAAAGTTCATGTCAAGGAAGTTAAGATTTTATGTTTTTACTGATAATAGCTTTATAATTGCAGAACTAAAGATATCCACAAAGTCATGAAGTCATTAACTAAAAAAACGTTTCGTTCCGATTTATGAAGTGCAATATTCTCGTTAATAGAAGTTGATGGATATGATCACCAGAGTGGAGGCCAGCATCATCAAGCAGATAGCGTCCAACCTGCCATCTTCTGGGCCACAAGGACGTAGACAAGAGATGAGTGAATAGACGAATAAGAGATTTTGACAAGAGATTTTGACAAAATAGTATAGAATGCTAGCCTGCTGCATGTTTTCTACAATTCACTCCCTAGATGCTATGAAATGAACTATAACATGCTCGTATACGAAATGGTGGTCTTAGTTGCAGATAGCTGTAATGGAAGCTGGGAATATTAACACGTATTTTGCGAATTGGAAGGGCGCTATGGATCGAAACTTACTGATGTTTCTTCAGATTCAGTCTCTGTAGTTTCTGTGGTCTCTGAATCACTTTCAGTTTCTGTTGTAAGGCTCTACAATCCAGCGCAAAATCAATGGTTTGATGTTGGAATGCTGCACTGAGGCAAGAGTGACTTTTATTGGAATCCCGATTGAAATAATTGGAATGAAGAGTAATTGCAGTAACAGGCTCAGTTTATCCTGATCGGTGCGAATGGACAGATTATTCTGCTTCCGCAAATAAATAAGACATTGTCAACGACGATACTGATATAAATACATTAGTAGCATGATGAAATCGTATTTAAATAAAGAGTGAGACAAAATGGTAAAAGCAACTTAATGCTATTTATCTCTCTTTGGTGGAACTCAAATAGTATTTACTTAATAACTGAATAATTTACCTTATCAGTTGGAGTTGCTTTCTTCACTTGTCTTTTTGGCGTATTTTGATCCTTTTCACTTTCACTCTGAAAAAATAAGAAATGAACATTTGGAAAGGGAATTTGAAAACATCAATGATTTAATCTACAATCTTAAAACTTCAACCATGGATGACGAACATAGTCGCTACATATCGCCACATCTTGCAATCTGTCTACTTGAGTTTTACAAAGGCTATGATGAGAATCTCATGACGACATCAATGAAATGGCTAACAGACTTACTGTGGGTCTGAGGCTTTCTTCCTCGATAGCGGAGAGTTGATTGTCTTCATCTGATTCATTCGCATTGATCTCCATGATGGGCGTGGCTTTTGTAGTGTCTACCATTTGTTGATGGAAATCTCTTGGGCTTTTTATGGACGCACTGAGGCTGTCACTGTCCCAGTCGGAATCTACAGTCTGAGCAAAAGAGAAATGTCGTCATTATATGTTTGAAAAATGAAGAAAAAAGTAGTAAGAAAGGTTCATTTGCAATTGAAGAAATTGGATGATAGAAATGAGCAATAGTGCAGAAATTTCTGTCTGCGAAAGAAAGTGCATTGATAGGCGTACTACTAATAACCAATAAAATAGTAATCTTCTTCTCGAAATCAGTGAATTTAGTGAATGAGTAATAAACTTAGGCCCTTTTTGAGTTGCCAAATCGATGTGACCTTGGCAACTCGAAAAGGTGATTATTTGCAAAAATGTGTGCTTCTTACATGAACTTCGTCAAGGTCTCAGCGGAATTTTTAGTCGGTCAGAGCCCGCTTATTTTGGAAAATTCATGTTTAAATTCAGAAGGGTTTTCAGAAGGGTTCCATGTTTAGCCTCTTCTATTTGTCTATCAAATGAAATACTTTAAACATGAATTCCTTCTGCTAGAAGCGAGAAAACTCGAGAAAGTTATGTAGAATTGAATCTCAAAATTATTTTGGTTGGTTAGGTAGGCTTTTGCTCTAAACGATTTATGAGAAGAATTTGGTTTCAACTGGAAATTGAGAAAGATCCAATGAAGGATTTAAAGGATTTATGAACCAGCCAACCGATAATTGAACATGGTTGTATGAAAATATCTAAACTAGAGATAGAAAGTTAGGAGAACACTAGAGTTTTTACTCTGTAACATGAAATATTCTACAGCCAGCACGTGCATTGCGTTATTTCAAACAGTATCGATGCAACGACATGCAGTAAAACAACAGAATATTAAAATTATGTTTTTACTAAATATATTGGTTGAAACTTAATCACAACTTACATGCGAGTGCAATTTCCTAATTTGTTTACAAACTTAGAATTGCCGGTTTTTCCAAAATAAGCGGGCTCTGACCGACTAAAAATTCCGCTGAGACCTTGACGAAGTTCATGTAAAAAGCACACATTTTTGCAAATAATCACCTTTTCGAGTTGCCAAGGTCACATCGATTTGGCAACTCAAAAAGGGCCTTAGATTTTAATTGATCAATGAGAATGAATACAAGATGAGTCGATCTTTGTTAGACTTGCATCATTTCAATTCAGGTTCACAAGCACATTAAATATTACAAGATTAAATTTGGTTACATTGACCATTTAAGTTCTCTATCAATATGAAGTTAAAGGACACTTTGCAGGGATTGATCTCTATCAAAAATTGATTGATGTCAATAAATTTAATGCTCAGATATTCAAAATTTCAATTAATTGATTGGTTCACATTTAATTTCCTCACGAAGAATTTCCTGTTGGATGTGATTGTGTGGAATTAAGCTTAAATCAAGTCCACATCATTCCTACTCAACTGTACGCCTCTACTATCGACTCTGAAGGACCATCTCAATAGACCATACTCTCAAGGACGCCTGCATTATCTTCCCCGGCAACATGACGCGACACGCGCACACCTATTTTGTCTTGGACTCCGGCCACTGTTCCTTAATTCTCATCTGAGTGAAGAGCAGGTCAGCTATACATCCAGCGGGTTCTTACTCCATTCTCAACTATATAAACTCCGTTCACCATCGGTTGTGAGGAAGAGATTGTTGTTGAGTTCAAATCTTGACCTGAGGCAAATTGCCACTCCTTAAGTGCAGATGTTCGCTTCTATATTGAAGTGTGAATGTCTGTAAATGTCAGAGCTACTCATGTTCATCAGATGTTATTTGAAATGTCTGAAAGTAAGTCACATCGTCATTGTGTCACTTGCAGGTTGCTATGTGCAGAAAAAGCATCTTTTAGAAGTGCAGATAAGTGCGCAAGGCCTTCTTGCCATTTCCTATCCTTACAATACGGAGATCTATAATCATAGGGGCCGACAGAAATATGCAACATGTATATATCGAGTACGTACTATGCAAACGTGCTTGATGCTGTATCAAATAATGCATTGCTGCGGTGTATGAGAATTCCAGCAGGATTCCCATAGAGATGAAAACGCGCGTCCCCGGCAACTCTATCTATTAGCAAGTTAGTGACCATTAAATGTCACTGACTTGCTATTTGCAAATCTTATTTACTTCATTGTCTGAAAATTGTCTGACAAGAAAAGTTCTTCCTTCCTGTATTTTCCAGCTCTGTAGCGACTTTATGCCCTTTATGCGACAAAATTCGCTGCACTTCATTATCGGTCATCATTGATAGAAAGAAAGTAGTAATAAACCTTCACTACCCTTTGAGTGCAAACATTCACTCCCTCGGAACAGTTTCGGGCAAACATCGACCCTGTAAACTTGAGAACTTGGCGATGCAAATGAGAGTTCAAATATGTGTTGACACCCTATCATCGTAAATTGATGGCAAACATGACGGATTAGGCTTTTAACAATGATGCAATGCTTTTTTAGAGAGAATGCTTTTAGATACCATTCATTGTAGACATGGAGTTGGAAAGACTAATGGAATTTGATGAAGATCGTGTCCAGCCTTTGATTGAATGCCTGACGATGATAAGCAGATTTTGATCGAATAGCTTCGAGGCCTTTATTTTCCGTTAACATTTTGTTACGAGAAAATGTAAAGAAGCTCGAGGCTGCTCCTTTAATTTTATTGACCAATATTTCGGTTTCTTAATCAGCATCAGGGTCAGATAGCACTGCAAAGAAGGTAAGTTTACTGGATGGGAAATTTAAAATCCAAGAGTAGGAATCACAGAGGAATTAAGAAATACATGTACTATGATGATGATATTATGGTTACAACAATAAAAAGTCACGCAACACCTCCTTATCCTCCCTTGAGTTCATTACTGGACACACATCTAATGAAAATGGCCTCTCTCCAATACTTTTGTGCTCACTGAGTTGAATGATTGCATACTGATGACTGTGGTCGGGTTAGATGTAATTTCACTCTGATATGTAGTGGTCTTATTGAAGATCCGACGTATGAGGGAAAACACTTGAATTGCCTCTCTAATTCTGAGATTTGCAGTATCAATGTCTTTGGTCAATGCTTTTGTGCTCACTCCGTTGTTCTGAAGCTCACTAAACTTTACCTTCTTTGTAACGCTCCCACCCTGATGCTGGTTGAGAAACCGAAATATTGGTCAATAGAATTAAAGTTGCAGCTTAGACCATCTTTGCATTTTTCTCGTAATTTGATAGAATACTGCAAAAAGAAAATTTCAATATCTTAGCTAATATTTTGACTTCGAATTATGGTTGCTGTTCCTTGAATTACAGCACGAGCGAAGACTCCCTCTACTTATTGGCAAATTTCATTGAAATTGAGTAACAGACAGGCTTTCGGCGAAGTCTCATTTTAGGCCTCGTTCGCTGCGGAAACTTGTGCTTGTGGCCGGATTATTCCGTGACCAGCGCCTTCAAGGTTCGACATTACATGCTCTATTATGCGATCGATACATATAAAGTATTATTACATATCATTTCATCCACAGAATTAGACAGGTCGTCTCTTCTTCTGTTTGACTAGAAGGGAAGCATTGGAACATGTAACGTTAATGAAATGGCACAATCTGTTGACACAATACCATAGCAATCGAACAATGAGCAGCCAGTTCAACATTTAACACGCCAAATTGTGCAAAGTTTCAGTGACTGTTATCAACCGGATCACACAGCAGAGAAACACAGACGATGTCAAGTTCTACAGAGAAGTTTGTGAACGTTTTTTCATGCGCCTGCTAACTTTTTTTAAAATGATCGGAGGGCCCAACATCATCGAGAAAACTTTTGCGCAATGATCTGAATTCTTCGAATCTGAAGGAATCGTGGCGATCGGAGCATTTTGAAGGAATTCAGAGCAATCCGCAAGCGACACACGACTATTTTTCCTATCTCTGTAATGTATTAAAAATTTCTTTTTGCCCACTTATTAAGTTCCTACATGTGCCATTTGTTTGAATCAGTTTGCACTTCTAGCAAAGTGATACGATTAAACAATCTAATTCTGTGATTTCATCATTAGATGTTTGCAGTTCGATATCTAAGTCATTCATCCTCCCGAAAACACATGGCGCTGACGTGACGACAGCAAACACGTCAGCATGGAAAGCAATTTTCGATGATAACTATCCTATCTCGTACGCTTTAAAAATTCTCACACACGGAAAATTGCAGGTCTAGTCCATCCTAAATTGTGATTGCTTATTGAGGTTTCATGTAATAAAATGCAAATAATTTCAAAGAAGATCATATCTTCAGCTCATTTCTGCAATTTTCACTTCTTGATCATAAAATAATGAAGGTCATATGAGCTAGGATACACCAAGATAAGCTTGCATTGTAACTTAAGGAATTCGAGAAATGAACACAGCTTCAACATAATGCTCTCAGTAGCATAAAGTACAATACAAATGTTAATATAAACGGGAAATAAGAGAAAACATGTTAGAAAACAGGTCATGAGGAACTTTACTGAACATCGAATTAATATCTGAATAGCAAGGTTAAGAACAACATGAATTAACACATGATCTTCAGCGAGAGTAAACTTGAGAACATCTTCAACGACTATCGACTATATGTCTGAAGATGACTACAGTGTGTGCCGAAACTGATTGCAATAGGCAGTGATAAATCTCAAATTGCACATCGAATCATAAAGAATAATGCTAACAGAAGATACTGGTCTGATTTATGGCAACTGATCATTTTGATATCCTTTCAGGTGTAATCTCCACAAAGGCGAGATATCAATGAGAGATACGAATGAATAGCTCTCTAGATCTACAATGTGCGATCGCAAGTTTCCAATTTTCCGAATATTTGCTTGAAATATAATGTCAACCTTGGTGTATGACGCATTTGAAATGTAGATAGTTGATCTATAATTTTAATATTCCTATGACACTCGAGCTTCGACCACCATACCGGCACTCAACCACAACATCGCACAACTTGGAAACTTACAAAGCACATTGCAGATATTACATTGAACTATCTTAAAATCATATATACGTATTAAAATCCGAGATCATTCTAACCACAGACCAGCATCGAAAGAACAAATAGCCAAAAAGTTACTTTATGCCAACCTTGTCAAGCTCGGCGTATTCAGGAACACGCTCTATGACCTCTGTTTTTTCTAAGCTGTCTGAGTCCATCTCCTCGTGAAAGTCTTCCACCGAGAGGATGTGAGTTCGGTTCGAAGAATCAATTGACTGCTGTTGAGGAATTCGTGAGGAAAAACATTGAATCCTACCAGGTTTAATCGCAGTACCATCACTACCAATCAATTTGTTTGATATCACTGGATCTATGATATAAGTGTGTGTTTGAACTTTCACACAAGTATCATCGCTGTTGGAACTGGAGCTCAAAGGGGAGATGTCATAAGTTGTAGCCTCGTCATCTTCAGACACACTTACTTTATTACCTGATGTCTTAAGTTTATAAGTCAAATTCACAGTCGAACCTCTGAGCAAAGGTATTTTTGTCTATGGGATGCAAAATGAATATGATAATTACAAGGACAGAGTAACAACGTGTGAGAATTAAGAGATCGTAATAAGAATGTCATTAAGTATGTTTTTCTTTCAACTCAAAATGTAAAAATTAAATTTCTTATTTAGTAGAAAGGTGAATCTTCCTATTGGTATTAAAATGTTGTGAATTCTCGACTTACAGGGGAAAAATTGGCATTTTAACTTCAGACATCGACAGAACACAAGCAAGTTAAATGCAAAATAAAAGATCATCGAAAAATACATGTAAGTGAAAAACTTTTTCGTCAGCTGCATCACATTAGGTCGGATATCTATTTTTGTGGTGCTTCAGCTAAACTCTGATGTTTAGATTTATTTGACTCCTTCATTTCCATTAACGTTATGGTATTGCATGCACAATAATATTGGTTCATTGATCAAAGCAAAATTTAAGTAACTTCCAATTGACAAATGGGACGATTAACTTCCATTAACTTCGGTGCCATCTTTGATAAAATATTACACTTGTTATTTGAGTAGCTGGCAAAGTAATTCAATTAATGAACACTCTTTTAAGGGACGTATATGCTCAGATCAGCTAAAAATCCAGGTGTGACCTTCCGTGAAAAGACCGACGAATGCGAATTTAAAAAAAGATTGAAGCTTTTAGTCGAAATAGATTACGTTATATTTAAGCTTATCTCACTCCAGTAGAACCTGTTCATATCTACATTCTATCATATCATATCATTGTAAATATCATTTTCAAATTCCTTATATTTCAAACTTCTACTTACCCTAGTCACTTGTACCTGAAGATGATTACTGGATGGTAATCGAAAAAGTTTGTACATCTTAACAAAAACTAATATTTGACATCCTAGAAATTCCTGACATTTTCCAACTCAAAAAATGTTACAAATATGCTGTTGTATGCAGTCTGTTCAACATTCGAGACGCAGTTTTTGTTCTTCTTGGATAATTCTGATCTTGTTATGTATATATAAAGCCGAATGAAATTTCTGAACGAAGGTTTTCTCGCATCCTTTTAGTAGTAATTAGTTTGAAAAGCTCCATCCTTGATTTTAATCAATTAACATTTTTCAGCAGCCTGGCTTATATCTCTGAAGTTATCAAACACTGAATATTCCTCACCGTCAGCGTGGCCTAGTGAAGAAGGTGCGAGCTCGTCTCCACCGCGGACTTCGGTTCAATTCCTGGGTCAGGCGAGTGCGGTCGGGGAATCAAGGGTGTTATTGTCTTGTATTGACTTAATCGTTGTCATTCTCTTTAGATATTGAATACCGGTATTGCAGCTTAAAATCAATTATCAATTCTTACATCAATTATTCATTTGGAATTATCAAAGTTGGAATATTCGGTTCATATCAAGAAGCAAATAACCGTCATGTCATTTGTTCGGACAAGTTGCTTGCTAGGTGTTTGAATTATGATAGTGTTAAACAGATTCAGAGATAATACAGACGGTAGCGCTGAACTTTCAAATCATTTCATGAACTGGCGAAGCTGACAAGTCAGCGCACACACCGTCACCAGTAGTACAGCAAAAATTCGCAACAAATGAATAGTGTTCGCTTGATATCTTCATGCATCGGAAGATTTCGGCGGTAATTGCCACGGTGTATCCTTTCATAAACTCATTGAAATCAACGACAAAGGATGCATGACATTTGGCTGCGAATCAACAATGGAATGATCAAAATCTACAATTTTCATAGGTGCGAATTCACTCTCATTGAACATGCATGGAAACCTACATGTACATGACTGTGTATATCACACGCACGCACGCACGCAGACACGGACATTTGTGCACATTCAAACCGCTATTCGCACATGAGCTTCATCAGAAAAGCACTTAGAAACGCCAATTCCACAAGATGTCAATTTTAACATCATCACAGAAACTGACTACTGTATTAGTCATTGCGCAAATTGATATGCATTGAATTAATAGCACAACCAGGAACTAAGTAACCAATCATTCCAACAAGTTGAACTCACTTTTGTCTCCGTCTGAGGAAGAAACAGTCTCAACGTTAGACAATAAAAATATCGAGCTTCAATAAAGGTCTCATCTGATGCTAAGGTAAAGCAGGAACGCAGAAAATATGGCGTGGAAAGTAAATTCTTTATGATTATATTCTTAATGATTCAAGTGAAATGTAATCACTGATAATAGCAGTCACCGACTTCATGCTACCATTGATGGTGATGACAAGATTTCCTGAATAATTTGGAAAATGGTCTGTGGAAGCGGTCAAGTGGCTCAAGATCTTTCTTTCTCGTAGTAAGTCCTATTTGATAGCAAACCGGGCCGGTCGTCAAGACCTATTGACATTGACTTATCAATATGCTCATTCACCGAAGCACGCCGAAACGAGAAGGTCAGTGCTTCACATTGCATAACCATCTCCACGGAACAATCCTGTTTGAGTACAGCGAAGACTTCGTCATCCCGATGTCCGAATCATGGCCGCAACAGAGAACAACATACTATGTGACAATGTAAAATATTTCAAACATCAAAATATATTTTGTTCTTCAAATAATGAAACAAATTGTAAAATCATTTCAAAAACACACCTAAGACACAGGATTCAGTCCTCAGGCCGGTGTTATTTTCCCTTATGGACATTATTCCCCTTGTAAAGAGTTCTAACCGGACAGTGCACGTCTTTGCAAACGATATTGAAGCCTATGTCTCTAGCCCTCCCTGTGGAATATCTCCGTTACATGTCAAACTGTATTCGTGCAGGAATAATGGCTGAAATCCAATGGTTTACACCTCAACACTCTGAAGACAAATTCGATGTGGGTTGGTAGTACCCGACAGCGCCTTGGAGTTTTCGTGAAGAGACCTTTTGTAATCAGCAACCACAACATTCCTCCTGTCCCTTAACTTCGATGTCTTGGAGTCATGCAGGATTCGACATGGTCATTTTCGCCCCATGTCTCATGAACAGGTGCCTCCTGATTTGGTGGTCTAAGACAACCGTGCTCTGTTCGTCCTTCCATCACACGTCCTCTCCCATCATCTCTGGTTACTGCTCTGGTGTTCCCCAAGTTGGACTTTCGTGTCTCCGTTTTGTCGGGTATTTCGGAGGACCAGCTACCACGGCTTCAACTAGTAATTAATGCCAGTGCTCGTCTCGTCTAAAATCTCCGCACAGCAGCTCACATTACACCTGCTCTCAATGAACTGCGATGCCCATCTGTCCAATCGCTCCCATCCACGTTCGGCATCAAATAACTGAATAGAGATACCAATATTCCGTCCAATAATGTGACTAAAAAGCACTTCTCTGTCTACTCTGCTCAATGTTGGAATAGGCCACCCACTGAAATTACAACAGTTAAATCTCTGCGTCTTTAAAAAAGATTCAGTGAGAAATTTTTATGACTGACCATTCATGCGCTGAATTTGTGTTTTCGTTTTTTATGTACAGTGGCCTTGAAGCAATATGTCATAATGTTACTTTATAATGGACTCGTGATCTAATCAAATCACATCCACAAGATGTGAAATGGTGCAGTATTCCATATTTTCGTGGAATGAATGCGTTGATACATCAGCGCTTAAATCAGACGGTCTAGAGAGCATTTGTTTCAAGCATCATATGTGGGTTCTATCAGCACAGATTGATGACTGCCTAATTATTATTGACCTCAGCAATGAGAATCTCCGTGTTGGTAAATAACATCAATCATTCACTATCGCCAATTCACAGCATCCTTTAGCTGAGACCGATTCAGTGATCTTGTTGCTAAAAATAATCTGTCGAGAGCTGTCACTATAGCTACAAGCATGCTCGTGGCATTAAAGAATGTTAAGGTTGAAAGTTATACGCCATTACAATCACAATACGATACGACAAGATTTGATTGCCGAGTTAAATTTCCGATCCGAGTAAGATCAACATACTCGAGTGACAGTTTGCGATGCCGATGATTTTATCATGACATTTATGGAATTTTGATGACATTTTATCGCTGTCTTTGACAGCATCATTCGAACATTTACTGCGGTCTAGATCAGGTGAAAATCGATGTTTTGTGAGTTTTATACAGCTGAAGACCTCAAACAGCTGAATCAGGTTGGTATAAAAGGTTCTATCTTGAGCTAGAGCAATCTTATGAATCGCTATCAAAGGTGAAAAGTCAGCTTGGGTTTCAGTCTCATCTGGAAGTCCTCAAGGATCCATTTTGGGACCCTCATTGCTTCTTATGTACAAAAATGACATCAGTTCGTGTTTCCAATCTGGTAAATGTATGTTATCCGCAGATAACTTCGAAGCATTTAAGCGCATTGATTATTTGAATGATTTCTTCGATTCACAATGTGACCTAAACAGTCTTGTACTAATCTAAGTGTTCTAAATGGTTAATGAAACTTAACATACAAAAGTGGTTTTGAAGATAATTTTTCATTGATACGTAGTCGCCTTGTCAGTTTTGCTTATGTGCTCAACAGTAGTTTTCTGCGTCATGTTAAGGCGATAAAAGATCCCTCAAACAGTGACTTTTCTTCTAATTTTGTCATTTCATGCACATACTACTGTAGTATACGAGTATACGAGTATGTAGTATTATGTAGTATATATGCGCATACTGTAGTATGCTTATAAAGAGAGCACATCCAATGTTAGGATTTGTAAAAGAGTCATGAAATTGAACGAGCAAATCATGAACGCCGTGGTCTTCTTAAATATGAGTTCAATACTGAACAGAAATCCCTGCATATTTTGAACATTCAAACAAAAGTGCGCAAAGAAAGGATATAAACATCAAATTTGGACACGCCGTTTCAAAAATGTAAAAAGAAATAAATGCAAAACCATACCAATGAGATTGGCTTTATGGGAATTTGAATTCCAAAGCCATCTTACAATGCTTGTGCACAAGGTGTTGCAATGCTCCTTACCTTGTGTGCTAATGTTGTCGGCTTGATCCCATCAGAGGCATTCGAACTGGCATCTGAATCTTTCCGTTGTAACACGCGTGGTGTGACCTCAGGGTGAGACGAATCCCAATCGAAATCTCTGAGGACATTGCCATCACGTGGAGTCATTTCGGGAATTGTGGAATCCCAATCCGATTCACGGGCAGAAAGAGGAGGCTTTGGAATGTCAGTAGAATTGATGTCCCAAGTTGCATTGGCTCCCTGAAACGTAAATGTCGTTTGGATATGAAATTGTTGCCGTACCGGAGATATGCGTCGTTTTTTTATTGAATCCCGTCCTACCCAAGGCATGAAGTTATAAGCAGTTATGGAAGGAACAGCCTTCAGGACTTCTCACCAGTTTATGGTTAGTTGGGCACAGCGGTGGCGCCTCCCCAGGGGAGAGACTCGATCTTACTTACGTCGACCTCGAAGTGCTAACTGAGCTAAGGCTAAGTAAAAAGTGCAACATGACAAGGTTTCATAAAGTTTCAAAGGTTTTTCATCAATATGACACAACAGCTCCTCATATTGGGCGATAGTATCGAAGAGGCTGATGCATTCCGCTACCTCGACACTACCCGACAGTCAGATCGAAGTCTTCAAAGCGGCTGTAGCCATATGGGCTGTGTTATACGGAAGCCTGGTCCCAATGCAACCTGCTTGCTACCGCATATCAATTATTCCTCATGCACCACATGGCATGATAAAAGCCGCATCTTCTTGACAAGCTTCATGACATCCCTAGACCGATGTGTAATGATGCACACTATCGCTAATGAATGACCTGCACTCTACGATGCATACAAGACTGGCTTCAACTCACACGGGTATAAACATGCTGCAAGTCAGAAGTATCCAGTGCATGGGTCACTGAACTCATGGACAAATACCTCAATTCAGATAAAATTCCACAGTACAAGGATGAAATGACATCGCTGCGTTTGATCTCTACACAAACATCATTTCATCCGTTCCGTCGAAGACAATCACTTGTTAGAGTCATTAGATGCCATTGTTTTACATTCAAACATTTCCAGGTCACACTGGAGAGATCAACACCACACTCGCTTCTCTGTGAAGCATCAATTCACTAATAGACATGTTTACGACTGCGTCAATAGAGAAGAAACCATGTTGACGAATGACCCAGTCATTAATTGAGTTGAAATCAGGAGACTAATATCCGATAGGGAAGTGCTTCTCGGTGAACTATTCACATTTGAGACATTGATGTGGATTGGACGCTGTAGAACGTCCGAATGACTTGGCAATGAAGTATGTTGACGACTGCCAACCTGACTACTTGACTTGCAAATTTCCTTCAGCGCTGGACATTTGCATTTGACTTCAGGTGATGATCGTGTGACCTTCATCGCTCTTGAAAGTCAAACTACGAAGGGTAGAAGTTGAAGGAATAGGCATTGTTGAACCATCAAGCGGTTCGCACCATGAAAACAGAATTCCTCTCCTACACAGGGTGTCCCCGGCTTTCCGAGGCCAGAATTCTCGGAGACATGTTGTTGCCAGCTCAGTCACACTTCATCCTGCACTTACGAAACTTATTGCATCAAGAGGTATATCGTCGGAGAGATCTAGTCAGGCCAGCCACGATAAGAGATGCAAAAAGTACTAGCATTATTCTCATTTCTTAACTACGGTCTCCGTCTTACCCTGCGATGCATCCACTTCCACAACTTTCAGCTAGCTATGCATTTAAAAAAGCAAATGTAACCATTTTTGAATTACACTATCCAAATAGCCTTCATAAAACGCCTGTGGAGTTCAAAGCAGAAAAGAGGGCATGCGCTTGTATTTCAATTCCCGTGCCTTTTACAGTGTATATTACTCATTCAGAGCAGGTAGCGCGCCTGTCTTTCTTTAAAATTTCCTTTATTTCATCTTCAAACGATTATTATCTTTACGTTGCCCTTGCTTTAAAATAAGGATTTACCTTTCTCTGTTGTTGACTGCAAAAACTGAGAAAAGAAAATTGTTAATTCTTCTTCTACTCTTGCTTCATGTTCATCTCATATTTTTCTGCATTCAAGCGTGAAATAAAATCTTACAGCGGTGTAATGCGTCCAACAAACGTCCGACCACAACGTCACCACAACGGTTCATCAATAATCACATACGTCAAAGCAGCGATGTTGCGAGACAGGCTGAATCCGGGTTAGGGCTTGTACTCGGTCACCTCGACCTGAAACACCCGGACGAATTTTACTTCGATCACAATGACCCGCGTAAATATAGAGTCGGAGTCATCTCAAATTTAAACGAATTGACCAGCAATAAGCCTTATAACTAACCTAAACTCTTAATACTCAAGCTACTCAACGGAAAGGTGATTATTGATACATATTGGAAGGTGCTATGAAGGCCCTTCTTACGTTACAGTCCATTTTCGTGGCCATAAGCGGAGCTGAAATTATTGAATCAATTATTAATGAAAATATTACTATACAAATCATACATATCACATATATTATTAAATACATTATAATATATTTTAATACATTATCATTATTATACAATCACATTCCTTTTTATGGCTGTATGCTTTTATCTGTAATAAGGTACTTTTACTTGTTTTTCCGCGTTGAGCACTTCTCCACAAAAGAAGCGCAGCTTCCAGAGGTCGCCACAAGTGCCCCAAGTCAGTTTGCTCTCAAGTCTGATGCATATACTATAAATATTGCCACTGTGCTATTGAAACAACCTCCATTTCAATTACAACACTCACCAATGAGACAGCATTCCCGAAAGTGTTTTCATTCTTCTTTTCTACTTTCTCCTCCGGTTTCTCTTCCTCCTCGCTGTCTTCTTCCTCTTCATCGTCATCGGGATCAAGAAAAGAGAAGCCTGTTCGAGGAGAATGTTTCTTCACCTTTCCACCAGATGACTGCAATTTCACGCTCGGCAGCGGATCCTGAGCGGTACTGTCCCATTCGCTATCGTCATCATCAGATTCACCTCTGCGTGTCGCGCTCATGATCAGCACTTCACCTTCCGTTGACTTATCCGGCTTGGAGACTTGAGGTGAGCCCTGCATCAAAACGGGATTAAGGAATAGATATCGCATTCCTGCATCAAGGTTTCTGCAACTCATACTGCCTCATTGCAGTAGTACAACCTGTCGATCTACTCATACTACCTCAATGCAGTAGTGCAAACTGTCGATCTACTCATACTGCTTCATTGCAGTAGTACAACCTGTCGATCTACTCATACTACCTCAATGCAGTTGTACAATCTGTCGATCTACTCATACTGCCTCATTGCAGTAGTACAATCTGTCAATCTACTCATACTGTCTCATTGCAGTACTACAACCTGTCGATCTACTCATACAGCCTCATTGCAGTTGTACAATCTGTCGATCTACTCATACCGCCTCATTGCAGTTGTACAATCTGTCGATCTACTCATACCGCCTCATTGCAGTTGTACAAACTGTCGATCTACTCATACTGCCTCATTGCAGTAATCTACTCATACTGTCTCATTGCAGTACTACAACCTGTCGATCTACTCATACAGCCTCATTGCAGTTGTACAATCTGTCGATCTACTCATACAGCCTCATTGCAGTAGTACAACCTGTCAATCTACTCATACTGTCTCATTGCAGTTGTACAACCTGTCGATCTACTCATACTGCCTCATTGCAGTAGTACAATCTGTCGATCTACTCATACTGTCTCATTGCAGTAGTACAACCTGTCGATCTACTCATACCGCCTCATTGCAGTAGTACAATCTGTCGATCTACTCATACTGCCTCATTGCAGTAGTACAATCTGTCGATCTACTCATACTGTCTCATTGCAGTAGTACAATCTGTCAATCTACTCATACCGCCTCACTGCAGTAGTGCAACCTGTCGATCTACTCATACTGCCTCATTGCAGTTGTACAACCTGTCGATCTACTCATACCGCCTCATTGCAGTTGTACAATCTGTCGATCTACTCATACTGCCTCATTGCAGTTGTACAACCTGTTGATCTACTCATACTGTCTCATTACAGTAGTGCAAACTGTCGATCTACTCATACAGCCTCATTGCAGTAGTACAATCTGTCGATCTACTCATACTGTCTCATTGCAGTAGTACAGCCAGTCGATTTACTCATGCCACCTCATTGCAGTAGTGCAAACTGTCGATCTACTCATACTGTCTCATTGCAGTAGTACAATCTGTCGATCTACTCATACTGCCTCATTGCAGTAGCACAACCTGTCGATCTACTCATACAGCCTCATTGCAGTTGTACAATCTGTCGATCTACTCATACCGCCTCATTGCAGTAGTGCAAACTGTCGATCTACTCATACTGCCTCATTGCAGTAGTACAATCTGTCGATCTACTCATACTGTCTCATTGCAGTAGTACAACCTGTTGATCTACTCATACCGCCTCATTGCAGTAGTACAACCTGTCGATCTACTCATACTGCCTCATTGCAGTAGTACAATCTGTCGATCTACTCATACTGTCTCATTGCAGTAGTACAATCTGTCGATCTACTCATACCGCCTCACTGCAGTAGTGCAACCTGTCGATCTACTCATACTGCCTCATTGCAGTTGTACAACCTGTCGATCTACTCATACCGCCTCATTGCAGTTGTACAATCTGTCGATCTACTCATACTGCCTCATTGCAGTTGTACAACCTGTCGATCTACTCATACTGCCTCATTGCAGTTGTACAACCTGTTGATCTACTCATACTGCCTCATTACAGTAGTGCAAACTGTCGATCTACTCATACAGCCTCATTGCAGTAGTACAATCTGTCGATCTACTCATACTGCCTCATTGCAGTAGTACAATCTGTCGATCTACTCATACCGCCTCATTGCAGTAGTGCAAACTGTCGATCTACTCATACCGCCTCATTGCAGTAGTACAAACTGTCGATCTACTCATACCGCCTCATTGCAGTAGTGCAAACTGTCGATCTACTCATACTGCCTCATTGCAGTTGTACAATCTGTCGATCTACTCATACCGCCTCATTGCAGTTGTACAACCTGTCGATCTACTCACTGCTCATTGCAGTAGTACAACCAGTTGATCTACTCATACTACCTCATTGCAGTAGTACAACCTGTCGATCTACTCATACCGCCTCATTGCAGTTGTACAATCTGTCGATCTACTCATACTGCCTCATTGCAGTTATACAACCTGTTGATCTACTCATACTGCCTCATTGCAGTAGTGCAATCTGTCGATCTACTCATACTGCCTCACTGCAGTAGTGCAACCTGTCGATCTACTCATACTGTCTCATTACAGTAGTGCAAACTGTCGATCTACTCATACAGCCTCATTGCAGTAGTACAATCTGTCGATCTACTCATACTGTCTCATTGCAGTAGTACAGCCAGTTGATCTACTCATACTGCCTCATTGCAGTTGTACAATCTGTCGATCTACTCATACTGTCTCATTGCAGTAGTACAACCTGTCGATTTACTCATGCCGCCTCATTGCAGTAGTGCAAACTGTCGATCTACTCATACTGCCTCATTGCAGTTGTACAACCTGTCGATCTACTCATACAGCCTCATTGCAGTTGTACAACCTGTCGATCTACTCATACTGTCTCATTGCAGTAGTACAGCCAGTAGATCTACTTATTATACCTCATTGCAGTTACACAACAGTTGATGATCTACTCATACCTCATTGCAGTAAGTACTAACCTGTGATCTATCTACTACTACCTCATTGCAGTAAGTACACCCAATGTATCTACTATACCTTACTCATTGCAGTAGTACACACCAGTTGATCTACATACATACACTAATTGCATAGTTGTAATAGTACAACAGTTGATCTACTCATACTGTCTCAATGCAGTAGTACAACCTGTCGATCTACTCATACTACCTCAATGCAGTTGTACAATCTGTCGATCTACTCATACTGCCTCATTGCAGTTGTACAACCTGTCGATCTACTCATACTGCCTCATTGCAGTACTACAACCTGTCGATCTACTCATACTGCCTCATTGCAGTAGTACAACCAGTTGATCTACTCATACTGCCTCATTGCAGTAGTGCAAACTGTCGATCTACTCATACTGCCTCATTGCAGTAGTACAATCTGTCGATCTACTCATACCGCCTCATTGCAGTAGTGCAAACTGTCGATCTACTCATACCGCCTCATTGCAGTAGTACAACCTGTCGATCTACTCATACCGCCTCATTGCAGTAGTACAATCTGTCGATCTACTCATACTGCCTCATTGCAGTTGTACAATCTGTCGATCTACTCATACCGCCTCATTGCAGTAGTACAATCTGTCGATCTACTCATACCGCCTCATTGCAGTAGTGCAAACTGTCGATCTACTCATACTGCCTCATTGCAGTAGTACAACCTGTCGATCTACTCATACCGCCTCATTGCAGTAGTACAACCTGTCGATCTACTCATACCGCCTCATTGCAGTAGTGCAAACTGTCGATGTACTCATACTGCCTCATTGCAGTTGTACAATCTGTCGATCTACTCATACCGCCTCATTGCAGTAGTGCAAACTGTCGATCTACTCATACCGCCTCATTGCAGTAGTACAAACTGTCGATCTACTCATACCGCCTCATTGCAGTAGTGCAAACTGTCGATCTACTCATACTGCCTCATTGCAGTTGTACAACCTGTCGATCTACTCATACAGCCTCATTGCAGTTGTACAACCTGTCGATCTACTCATACTGTCTCATTGCAGTAGTACAGCCAGTTGATCTACTCATACTACCTCATTGCAGTAGTACAACCAGTTGATCTACTCATACTACCTCATTGCAGTAGTACAACCTGTCGATCTACTCATACCGCCTCATTGCAGTTGTACAATCTGTCGATCTACTCATACTGCCTCATTGCAGTTGTACAACCTGTTGATCTACTCATACTGCCTCATTGCAGTAGTGCAATCTGTCGATCTACTCATACTGCCTCACTGCAGTAGTGCAACCTGTCGATCTACTCATACTGTCTCATTACAGTAGTGCAAACTGTCGATCTACTCATACAGCCTCATTGCAGTAGTACAATCTGTCGATCTACTCATACTGTCTCATTGCAGTAGTACAGCCAGTTGATCTACTCATACTGCCTCATTGCAGTTGTACAATCTGTCGATCTACTCATACTGTCTCATTGCAGTAGTACAACCTGTCGATTTACTCATGCCGCCTCATTGCAGTAGTGCAAACTGTCGATCTACTCATACTGCCTCATTGCAGTTGTACAACCTGTCGATCTACTCATACAGCCTCATTGCAGTTGTACAACCTGTCGATCTACTCATACTGTCTCATTGCAGTAGTACAGCCAGTTGATCTACTCATACTACCTCATTGCAGTAGTACAACCAGTTGATCTACTCATACTACCTCATTGCAGTAGTACAACCTGTTGATCTACTCATACTACCTCATTGCAGTAGTACAACCAGTTGATCTACTCATACTACCTCATTGCAGTAGTACAACCAGTTGATCTACTCATACTACCTCATTGCAGTAGTACAACCAGTTGATCTACTCATACTGTCTCAATGCAGTTGTACAATCTGTCGATCTACTCATACTACCTCAATGCAGTTGTACAATCTGTCGATCTACTCATACTGCCTCATTGCAGTTGTACAACCTGTCGATCTACTCATACTGCCTCATTGCAGTACTACAACCTGTCGATCTACTCATACTGCCTCATTGCAGTAGTACAACCAGTTGATCTACTCATACTGCCTCATTGCAGTAGTGCAAACTGTCGATCTACTCATACTGCCTCATTGCAGTAGTACAATCTGTCGATCTACTCATACCGCCTCATTGCAGTAGTGCAAACTGTCGATCTACTCATACCGCCTCATTGCAGTAGTACAAACTGTCGATCTACTCATACCGCCTCATTGCAGTAGTACAATCTGTCGATCTACTCATACTGCCTCATTGCAGTTGTACAATCTGTCGATCTACTCATACCGCCTCATTGCAGTAGTACAATCTGTCGATCTACTCATACCGCCTCATTGCAGTAGTGCAAACTGTCGATCTACTCATACTGCCTCATTGCAGTAGTACAACCTGTCGATCTACTCATACCGCCTCATTGCAGTAGTACAACCTGTCGATCTACTCATACCGCCTCATTGCAGTAGTGCAAACTGTCGATGTACTCATACTGCCTCATTGCAGTTGTACAATCTGTCGATCTACTCATACCGCCTCATTGCAGTAGTGCAAACTGTCGATCTACTCATACCGCCTCATTGCAGTAGTACAAACTGTCGATCTACTCATACCTCCTCATTGCAGTAGTACAATCTGTCGATCTACTCATACTGCCTCATTGCAGTTTTACAATCTGTCGATCTACTCATACTGCCTCATTGCAGTAGTACAATCTGTCGATCTACTCATACCGCCTCATTGCAGTAGTGCAAACTGTCGATCTACTCATACTGCCTCATTGCAGTAGTACAACCTGTCGATCTACTCATACCGCCTCATTGCAGTAGTACAACCTGTCGATCTACTCATACCGCCTCATTGCAGTAGTACAACCTGTCGATCTACTCATACCGCCTCATTGCAGTAGTGCAAACTGTCGATCTACTCATACTGCCTCATTGTAGTAGTACAATCTGTCGATGCTCACCTGTAAACTGGACTCCTTCACCGTGTCCATGGGTTTGAAATTCACATTTCCACCATTCACGATATCTTTCATTTTCGGCAGATACGGTAGGCTGCTTGACTCGCTCTCTGACTGCCATGAATCTTCTAAGCCCAGTTCGCTGATTTCAGACCTTGCCGAGGTTGGAGGCAGAGGTTCTCGCTTCTCGGAACTGCGGCTTCTTTGGCGAGTGTCTCGAATTTTAGGAATCTTCGTCACCCGGGACCGACCTGTGTTGATGGAAAAGATAAAGATGTGAACGTCTAGGTAATGCAACGATTTCCCATCCACCAAACAGAGTAATCAATGAACATTCGCGTGTAACATTAAACGTGGTGACCAAACCATCATTCTTGAAACACAATCATCAATCAAGTGCGTGAATCAGGCGGAATAACCGAGGATTGTGAATGAGTAACAGTGAGATGATTAGCTGACAACAAGATGAAGAGTTTCACATTAGCACGACCTTCTCAGGATAACCTCAGAATCCGCCTATATTCACATTTCCTATTGCCACAGCTCATGCTGGATTTATCCCACAGTTTAAACATCCAGTTTAAAGGTGCTTCAATAAAAAATTTCAATCTCTTCGACTACAAAACAAGAATAGACTTTTGTTTATACTTTTGACAGGAAATAATTGATAAACACCGATGGAAGAATTCAATCGAACAGTGGGTTTACTTCAAGAACACAGTGTGATGGTCATCAGTTCAGTATTTCCCAATAGCAAAATGATGGAAATTAAAGTCAACCATTATTCATGTGTACTCGGACACGTATACGAGTCGGTGACCATCCTAATTACAGAATCATCTATTTCTATGGCCAAGTCATTCAAGAACATCTTAAACGGTGCATCAATTGCATACAATAAAAATGACTCATAGGGTCAATGTATGTTACATCGAACTCGAGGACAGTGCTCTATATTCCCAGCAAGAGAGCGCACTCCATTCTCTTTCAATTATTCTAGTGCTCCTTGAACAAGATCGGAAAACTAATCGAGTCAATTTAATCCACTTTGCTTTACATACAATTAATTTCGAAGACTATGAAATAAGAAAAACTACTTAATTATTGACATAAACCATTTGCGCCACATCAGAAAGTTACAATTCATAATTCAACTAATTTTTCTGAAATAATCTATTTTTCTTCAGCTTGATTTTATTGTTGTTTATACTGACCATCCATCATCCTTGACAATTTGAATTATAAGAAAATATGCTGATTATAGTGCTTTGATTAATCTTCTCATGTGCCATGCAAAAAAGCAGGTCTAAGAATGAAATTGACGATACAGATATAATGAATAGGATTGGGAGATGACCCAAAATCCGCTGATTGCTACGGAAAGGAGGAACACAATACCGAGTAAGACGCAGTGGTTTCGACATAACAGTTGATGAGTTTGTATAGATATTGTCTGCTTTCATTACCAGGAGGAGATCACCAACTTGATTCTTCCTACACTCATCCACTACGGAAAAACACTTGTTCTGCAAGTATTTTCAAAGCGCATCATATCAGCCCGAAGATGAGGCAATGTGCGTGCTGAAAGTCCGTGGAAGACATTCGCTTTTCCCATCCGTTGCAACCATCGAATATGGATCACAACCTATTCACTGCGATTCGACAATTACAAAAAGCTTTGCTGTTGTTCTTATGGCAAGTATTGCCAAAATGTTCGCCTACTCAGCTGCTTCAGGGGGATCTTTTACCCCTCAGGGGACTTCAGGCAAATATTTGGGCAATGCACGCCCTTAAAGCAACAGCAGTGCGTTTTTACTATCGAATGACAGCATGCTGTGAGGCTAGAAAAATTCTATTCAGTGACGATTTTGAATAACAGGAGTCGCAATGATTTTCTAAAATACATACATTTTTTTAAATTCAACACAACACGAAAACGTGTCTAAGCCCGCTGGAAAATTCGCCCGGTTTTGATCCGAATTTCTACCAATCTCGGCCATGTAAAAAAACCGGTCGACTTCTCTGGAAACGTAAACAATTTCCACCCGGTTTGACCCGGTTCTACCCGAATTTCACCCGATAATATTCGGGTGTAGGACCCGATTATAGGAGCGCTTACTTTCATCCGGTTAAGTCCGGTTTAGTCCCGTTTAGCCCAATTATGATGCCGCTATTCTTTGACCCGGTTTGCACCGATTTCACCCGATTCAGAGCACGATTCAAAGTGCCTGTGACACCATATGCGAGGATACCTGATGGGTGTTGTGAGAGCACGAGATGAATAGAGGCATGGAAGGGTCTCATGGAAGTATCGCAATGATATCTGAACGTGTTGCATTTCATTTTGAGGAGTGCCATCGAATGTCAGCCAAAATAATGCAGAGGACAACAGCAGGAAGTGCTGATAATGATCTTCAGGTAAGAAAGTTTGTAATGGCATAGGAACATAGATATACAGACACATTTCGAATTCATGGCTACGAAAGTGCTTAAGCTCTTTTAAAGGGCGTGGTCCTCGACGTTGTACGATGCGTGGTACTTTGATAGCGTCAAGAAAGACATTTACGTCATCAAGCTGAGAGAAGATGTCCGGACTTCTAACATCAGGGTCAGGCTTCTATCGCTGTATTAAAAATAACTGATAAATTATCCACTTCACTAATCCTGAAAATAATAGGTGAGAGTAGCAGGGTGGAGAACCTCAGAAAAAGTCAAAACCTGCTAGTGACAGAAGTGGTGATCTTTGACACCCAAGTTGTCGGTTGCGTTTGAAGCAGTTCATGCTCTGTTCATTATGTGAGATCACGCAAGTTGAGCTGTATTCAGCATGTTGCGAAGTCAGGCTGAGCACATCCCCGTCTTTCGGCCGCACGAATATCAGAACGGATAGCAGAAAATAGGAACAGACGGCTATTAGCACGAGGTTATCGTAACGTTCTCATGTAACATTTGTCACAATCGTATACAGTATTGAACCGCTTCACTCCCAAAGCTTCAGCGCGGGCAGGTGCATCGAAGATAGTGAGCAGTGGATAAAGACGAATGACATGGGAGACACATCAGTAAGATACGTGATGCCTATCTGGCTAAGTTTGTAGAGTTGTGCAACAAAAATTGGCAAGAAGGCGGCTGCATGTTCCTTCTTCTTGCCCGCCCAAACTCCACACATTACGGCATATCGGCACTTTGAACGATTTTCCACTTCATTTATGCCAAGATAAACTGGGCAAACTTCATAATATGTGGTAGCACATGCTCAAGCTTCATTTATTTGAGTCAATTACAATCTAAATATACAGTGTTTATGTGGGATGGCTCCTACTAGCAGTTAATTGCACTTTCAAACTGCCGAGAGGCGTCTTTTTATTGATTCAAAGTATCTGAAAAGGAGACAAATATGAATAATTAAAAAGAACCATTTTTCTATAAACATTGAACCACCTTATGATTTGTCGAACAGGTTCTCAGACTTGATAAAACAAAAATTGTCAAATTGTCTATTAGCCGATCGATTTCTTGACTCAAGGAAAAGTGGGGCAATATAAGGTCACAGACCTGATTCCGTGTATCCGTTTTTCTAATAAATACTGGTTATTTACAGTTTTCAACCAACTGCATACGGGATAAACTGGGCGTTATCGAGGCATGTAACCGATTTCGTTATCTGGACTTCTCCTCAAAACCGATCGAATCATCCAGTTTTCATCCGGTTTTAATTCCGGAATAAACCGGACATTAAAAGGATATCAAAATTTAACCCGGTTTACCTCATACCAGTGAAAGTTCGGTCGGTTTAGCCCGACTTCATTTTCCGGGGAAGACCGGGCTACAATCCGGCTATATTACCCGGATATTATCTTTGGTCCGGTTTTGACTTTTAAAACGGGCCCGATTCCAACATTTCCGGGTCAAAATCCGGGCGAATTTTCCAGCGGGATGCCTAATTCATTTACACAATCATTACAACAAGGTAATATGCTTACAAATGAGATTCATCACGAAAGCAAAAGCATCATATCTTTCATATTTCGTACATTGATGCACCCGCTGAATGACGCGGTTAGAGAGCTCGTGTAAAATTACAAGTTACAACTTTGAGTCCTCCAAAATCATGACGATACATCACACGTACTTCTTGTACATCAGAGACCTTGTTCACAATAGCAACATCATTTGCTACAATGCGACACACGTATAACTTTCAGAGTATAGACACGTCTAACCGGTATAAGCAAATTGTTCTATATTCACACTTCCAAAAGATTTATATCACTGCAATAATGAATAAAATGATCTACTTCGACTTAATATATTTGCGATAGTCAAGCCATTATAATACAGATATAACACGAAGATATACAGGACTCTACCCTTTCGAGGAGGTGCAACGGGTGGATTTGACACGGTACCTGTAATATCAAAATGTCAGAAATTCACCCTTCCTGCCATTTTTCATATTCAAAAAGCAAAACTTTCATTTCCATTGATTATGTAATGATTAAATTTATTATAGCGGCAAAACTTTTGACTGAAGATTTGACTTGAATTGTAAATCCCACATTCTCTAATAAAAGTGCACCATTGAACATGTTAGATGAAAGCCCACCTCCCCAATAGACGTCTATTTGTAAAAAGTACTTGTAACATTCTACACTTCAACATGCTGGATATCTAAATGGTGGGTTCATCCTAACATCAAGATTTAGACGACAACTTCTATCTCAGGTTTCCTCGGATGCGTCAGGGTGCGATTCTGAAGAACTACGAAAAATTTAGCTCTCGAAATGCATTTTTGAGTCATATGATTGTGGTTACAGCAAATTTTTATGCTGATCAAGCGATGAAGGGAATGAATGACGTGCGCCTTTATAAAACAGTAGACTTGTTTAGGTAGACAGTAAAGCACGCAGTTCAGCACTAGTCTTGTTTGGCTTTTCATGTTTACACATTATAATCTGCAACTTCAGATTCGAATTTACTCTTTCAAATTGCTTGAAATATGTGGTACTATTACATACGCAACAGTGTAAGAGTTACAACACGAATGTATCCACTTTATCATAGAGTTTAGAATATCCACGGACTGAATTAGTAAATTCATTACAATTTCGATGTAGATATTGCTAGCTGTGTCAGTGATTTCGACAAGGCGTTGCATGCATGAAGCTCAACGGAAATGCAATTGAAAGCGCAAAACGACACCGGAAATCAAAAACTAGCAAAATGTGAGACGAATTCCAAATTGGGCATCGATTGGATTCATTAGTGACGTCATAACAACTACAGAAAGCTGCCAATCAAGGCAGTACCCACTCGCGTGTTCACTTAATGAAACGTCCGAAGCTGTTCCTGTAATAAAACATAAGGAGAATGTGACCGACCAAGAAGTATCCAAATCGATGTCTGCATTCTGTAAAGATTTTACACTACATAAAATTGTCGGAAAGTCTGCGCTTGGGGCAAACTGCGCTTTAAATTAATAAACAAAACTTAGACACACACGGCTTCTCAACAATGATTCAAGTCTCATGTCTGTTCTGATTCTTCAAGATTTAAGGAAATTAAAACGAAAATTCCCGCCTTTAACACCATCGCGGCTTTACCACACGACCGGAACATCAAAAGACCAAGCACTTAATCATTGTGCAACAAACGAACATGTAACAACACTCATCAAATATCTAGGGAGTTAAAGCGTAATGTTATTATTCTTCATTTCGTTGAGGAAACATGTTGAAAATCTGCCTCAGAATTTAAAGGGAGCAGTAAAGACTCGAAAAGTTGCTAAGAAAGCTGAAGATACTGATAATTGGAATATCATGAAGATAGGATACACTTATATTATATGCAACTTTTCAAGGCTATTACTTCCTAATAGAAAGAAATATGCACACTAAGCATATCATTTGATGATTTGTTCCCATCTGTATATTCATTAGATGATGTTGGTTTAACGTCACTACTTCCACATACTGAAGGCCTAAACGGTGCTGACATAGTCAGACTTGGAGTGTTGTGATCTTTTAGTCTGGATGCTCTTCCTGCCGACTTCCAATGACACTTTCGGGGCTCGACCTCTAAACCAGAAGATCGCTAGGCCAAGCACTTAGCCACTGTGCCACGGAGACCACAGTTGCTTATTCATTAATTCGAAGAAAATATGGTTTTAGCGATAAGAACTTGCATATCGTCATATTACTTTGAATAAGTGTTCCCTTTACAGATGGCAGATCGAACGTCGGAGAAACTAGGACAATGTTGGACCCGTAAATGCTAACTAAAAATAAATAATGAATCTTCAGCTGCAAGAGAAATCAGAAGTCATTTTTAATGACACAATCCGAACACTGCAGAATTGACACATAAGCGTACATCATGTCTCTCTAAATCACGACTTGTGTTGCAGTTATTTCGATGCTTCACATTAACTTCTGTTGTCAATACGAAAATTAAAGTCAAACATAATTCAGTTTGCAGGACCATAGCATCAGATGTAGTGGATTCAGCACATCGCTGCATCTCGCATTTGAAATTCCACGATTATCATGAGTGATGAGCAAACAATATTGTATGGTTGACGATTACAAATATTGACTTAGTCAATTCTGATGAAACGTCAACACATTCACACACATACAAGAGAGCAGTCAATGGCCAAAAGCCGGTGAATATCAGAAAACATGAAAAGATTTATCTCAGCCAATTATCGGTGTGAAATTGTGTGAATTTGTTTCAATAAATCAATTCATTCAAATAAATGCAATATATTTCCATCAAGCACATCACCCAATTCATACAAGATGTCACACATTGTGTGAAGTGAGATAACTATCAAACATTTGCAAAGGGTGGCAGCAATGGCCTTGTGGTAGAATAGTTGTTCTAGTCTTATGTTCGGGAGACAAAGGTTCGATACGTTATCGGGTCAGGGTCATCCTGAACAGTCAGCAACAAGTGTTGAGAGTGAGATCAAATGAAGCCAAGATACCAAGCTCTCTGATAACGGGCTCTCTCTCTCTCATTCTTAATTAAGTTAAGATTCCGATGGGGTATCTGACGAAGGACAAAATCCGATGGGGTATCTGACGAAGGACAAAATCCGATGGGACATCTGACGAAGGACAAGGTTCGATGGGGTATCTGACGAAGGACAAGATCCGATGGGGTATCTGACGAAGGACAAGATCCGATGGGGTATCTGACGAAGGACAAGATCCGATGGGGTATCTGACGAAGGACAAGATCCGATGGGGCATCTGACGAAGGACAAGATCCGATGGGGCATCTGACGAAGGACAAGATCCGATGGGGTATCTGACGAAGGACAAAATCCGATGGGGTATCTGACAAAGGACAAGATCCGATGGGACATCTGACGAAGGACAAATTCCCGAATCTGACGAAGGACAAGATCCGATGGGGTATCTGACAAAGGACAAGATCCGATGGGACATCTGACGAAGGACAAGATCCGATGGGGCATCTGACGAAGGACAAGATCCGATGGGGCATCTGACGAAGGACAAGATCCGATGGGGTATCTGACGAAGGACAAGATCCGATGGGGTATCTGACGAAGGACAAGATCCGATGGGGTATCTGACGAAGGACAAGATCCGATGGGGTATCTGACAAAGGACAAGATCCGATGGGGCATCTGCCGAAGGACAAGATCCGATGGGGTATCTGACAAAGGACAAGATCCGAAATCTCGCGATAGATGATAACTTAATGTCGAGCCCAGCTACATGTATTCCTACTGAATCACTGACTAACTGGCTGGATGGAACCTCCACTCAAGGCAAAGTCATGCAACATTACTTAAACATTTCATAAAATGGCGAGACGTTAAGATGATGAAAGCGCATTTTGAATGTATAAAGCTCTGTTGCAGACTATGAAGTTTGATAAGCTGCTTCATCACACATAGAACACCTGATAGAATTAGTTACGGGCATTACAGGTGGGTGAACATGGTGCACCAGTTTTAGTGTGTCGTATTTGATTGAATCTTCGTGTGAGGATTCATTATTTAAGGACTATCAGTCCGTCAGCAATTTGATGACAAGAACTAAGTCGCAGAAAATCCATCGCCGTTCCAGGTTATATGTAGACACAAAATATCATAATATAATACCCATAGGCCTTTTCAACTTTAATATCATTCGTAAATGTAGCACAGACTGTGATTTTGTGATTTTCAACATCTTTGTGAAAAATACAGCAGTTTCGTGATTATTGCACTTTATGATGACGACAGACACCTAATTCCCTCAATAACATGAGATAACTTTGTTGACTGGCTGTGAAATGCTTCTATTTCAAATATTAACTTTGATTCACACTCCATCATACATTCTAACTGATGCAGGATGACATTTTCCGCATGGCATTGTTTCAGCAAGACAGATCTTCAAGTTTATTCAATTTCTGGCACAGAGACTTTGGTTCTATTTCGGATCTATGAAGTAACGTTGTAATACAACAATGTACACTGCCATGCCAGCAGGATATATACTCTGTCAATGAAGAAATCGGCCTAATTGTCTTCTTTTCTCTGCCTTAAGAAAGGTAATTCAAGTGTCCTCCGCTGAAATGTGATGATGATGACTGTAATTTAAGTGGCTTTGATATTGAAGTCAATTGGTTAACTCAACACAATGGGAAACTCATATGAAGATAGAAAGGTTCGAAAGTAATGTCCAATAAATAGAGCCAGGAAAAATGTGTGTTTATAGCTATCGAAATATGTAACATCAAATTTACTTTAAAATGTCTAAATATGTGCTAGAATATGTAATAAAAAACTTAAAGAAACCGTAAAAATAACACTAACTGATAGCTTTTATGATAGGGAAAGGTCAGTCAGATTGCATAAAATCTCCTGTTGCAATAGTAAAACTGAAGCTTTTTCAAGTGACTTCGTCTTTTATCCGACAAGATATTCTTGCATGATGAAGAAAAACGCTGTGCAACTGACTTTTTGGCAATCACCAATATTTTTCAAATCAAATAAACTCCAATTTGCAATAGGCCTTTATCCAACTTGCAAATCCGGAAGAGTTTGACGATCACGAAGAGCATACATGGTGGCTTTGAGTTGCTTATATCCAGAGATTTTGCTAAAAACACTGTTGAATTTCCCCTAGTCTATTGGATGATTTGCGAGTGATCGCTAGATTTTTCCAAAGTTTCAAGAGAGTCGCTAGGCCTCAGTCTCCCCTCAAGATTTTGAATTGAATCACACAATGATTTCAAATTCAACAGGCATACGTTATGCAAACTTTCGCAGTTGTCAGCCGAATGACGATCCTTGTCTACGTCATCCCATTTGTCGACTTTAAACTTAAACATGAACACAACTTTGAGGCTCAGTCGGAACAGAATCACCCGTACACAGTCAGTTACAACGGAACTTTCTTCATTGGGTGCTCAACAGGGTTGACTATGTGCATACATAAACAGATATTTGCCTATGTAATAAAATGCAAAATATGGATGCAAGTATGTTTTATGTAAATTCTTGGCTCTATAGTAATAAATTATTTTGATAGCGATGACGAAGGAAAGAGCGCAATGGTCATGCGGTAAAGTGTTCGCTCTGCGTTCGGAGGATGAAGACTTGGATTCCAACCAAGGACGGGTCAAAACTTTTCCGCTTCAATTATACTTAAACGCTCACGATAGGAAAAGTAAAACTTTGTCTGCAGATGCATTCGTCTTAAGAAACCAATCGTTGTATATATCAATGACTACCAGATTTCTACTGGATAAAACTTACATTTCCTTAGAGCTTTCTTGCTTGACAGAGCTCAAGACTGGCGTAAAAAGTTTGAAAGTTGTTGAGTGAAGAATGATTTCACCCCTTTAGCTCACTTGGAGAACTCAGGAAGTTTACAACTTGAATGAAAATGCTCTAAATGCAGTCAAAATTGTAGTAAAGATCATCTACAAGCTTATTGCAAGCTTGACTCATTGGTGATAATCTAAATGTTACATTTTGTTAAATTCTCTCTGTGAACATCAGTCAATAAAATGACCAAATTTATATATTTTCAATTCTTCAGACCACAAATGACATAGAAGGTCCTAACTATGAAACAAAACCTTCTACATGGTAAAATGTTCTTAGAAATTGAGCTACCCTTTCAATGAATATAGATGCCTCTGAGTTTTACGAGTTATGAATATTTTCCTGCATTTAAGAAATCTTAAAATACATCCGTCATGAGAAAATGGATGAATGGATCATGCTGTTAGTCAATTTTCAATAAAAACATCTGTCGTCTTCATGCTGAAATCCTGCGTCAAAGAAAGCCTTTTCTTTTGTAAACCCTCTGTCAAATTCATCTATGAGGCATGAAGTTTCACATGGTAAACTGTTTATTTCCACTGAACTGAGACTTCAATACGAATGTGCTGAATTTTCATGCAATTACTCTCCTTTATGAGATGTCTCCCGTTCCCTGGTGCCGTGTGAGGGCTTACAATACATGTAGACAGTGATCAGCAACGTCTGTGATCAGAGTTCTCACTATTCAAAGCAGCAAGACTGACATAAGTGTTCATTCTGGTCATCAGACAGCACCCCCGTCATCCGAAGTCATTAGAATCAACACTCCAAACGTCTTTTAATCAATTTTACACCTATGAATGACATTTCACACTGTCGGCTTTCTTCCAGCAGATTCACACGAGTTAGAAGCGGTTGGTAAATGGTTGTTGAATAAAAACAAAAACACAGAAGGTGTTTTAATCTTCTGTGTCGGATTTAATCCTATTGAAACAAATCGTCATAAGCATGTCCTATTTCATCGCAGATCATTACAATGGCGTTGAGAAAGGTCATTCATTACCAATTCCTGTAAAACATTGCGCTGTCAAGAGCACTTCTGATATCAAGAGATTGTGCTATGATGTTACTTGTGCAGTATTTTTCAGTTTAGTCTGATTAGTGATTCCTTTGATAGTTTTTAAATAAATAAATAGATCTTGTTTATACTCGGAAGTACAGTAAGCACGTAGCCTTTCTTCCATTTAACCGAGTTGTTATTTATCCCACTCTCTTTCTTTTTGAGCTGAGTGTTTAGTAAGAATGCAGAGTGCAGTCTTGTGTCTGACCGACCAAGGTTTGAACCCAGGTCTCCCGGACGCAGAGCGAACTCTCTACCACAAGGCCACAGCACCGAATATTTGGCGCGCAGCATTTGGAGTACTTCAAAATGTGACTTCAGTTGTTTGTTTCTTGCATTCGCTTACATATTTGCATACACACAGAATCACACGAAAGACATGCGCAGAGTTATCATGTATGCTGTGATTGCACAAGTATAATCCAATGTTTGTTCGTAGGGTCTTTGTTCATTCACAGCTTTGGAGTCAGCCTCTCCTGACCTATATAATCTTGATATTTTTCCGATATGTGCATGTTTATGATGATCAGAGTGATATTTCTTTAAGGAGATGAGAACATTATTTCATTTAACTCATTACGGAAGCTGCAAGCCAGGGTTGAAACCAGCCGCCGGCCCGGCCCCGGCCGCAAATGTTGAAGACCGGCCGGCTTCTCATCATGCTGGCCGGCGGGTTGATTTAATTAAACCCATGTCGACTGCTGACGACATTCAGTCTAGAATGAATTGCTTAGTCAATCATAACAACATTAACAGCATGTAAATGTATCATAATTTGAGGGTATCTACGTGTATGCTTTGTGATATAAATATTGGCAATTGTTCTTTCAACAGTCAAAAAATAATTGCCGGCATCTTATACATGTAGATGAAAACCTACTCAAATACTTTATCTCAAATGAAGTTTCCAGAATCCTACATTCTAGCCAGCCTGCATGAATTTTGGATGCATTGTGTATTCGACAACCTATCTTTAATAAAATTATTACCGAGATTATGTTATATTGGATTGTAATAGGTAGCTCTCGCTTATATCAAAGTCTTTACCAACCGTTATAGAGACGCCAGCCACCGTCCCATCCCCAACCGACCGGCTCCAACCCTGCTGCAAGCGTTTCAGGCGTTTCAGCCGTCATCAGTGCAGTACACCCTACTGCTGATCAGCTATCTTTTTCTTATCTCATGATTATGCTCCTTCCGAAGTCTCGGCAAATCTTGGGTATTAATTATTTTCACTCGCCCATTATCCATGCATAGAAATCGCTTGAATTGTAGCAATTGCTGAGTAGAAGTTCATTACATCTTAAAGGTATGGAATAAATACTGACTTAGAATAATAATTAATAGAATTCAATACCTTCATCTCCAATGGACACTTCCTCGAAATGATTGTCAGCATGTAAAATAATCTCAATTCTCTCCTCACGATTTACCGCTTCTATCGAAGCCGAAAGCTCCTTCTTTTTCTCTGGACTGGCAGCAGCCGCGGCTTCAGAATTGTTAAGCACTTTCTGAAGATTTAGCCGCGGTTTCTCTTTTTCTTTCTGCAAAAATGAAAAGACAAAATGGTAGGCTTACGTTCGGTGGTCGCGTTGGACGGTTTGTTGATTGGTTGAGTGTTTGTCGGTTGGGCAGTGTTGGCTGGGACGGCCGTCTGCCTCACAGGGATACGCGAAGGACTGACTGAGGTCTGAGGGTTGTTCTGCGGAGGTACATCCGATGATAAGTCAGGCGTAGAAACAGCTCGATCATTAAACCGAGGGATTTTGGATATTAGAAATCGTGCATTCGTCACATTAGTCGGTTTCTTAACTTTCTCAGCTGACGACGATTTTTCAGGCGGTTTCGAGACAGGGATTCGCGACGATAGATTCGAAGTACTTCCTCCGAATGAATAATTCGACGGTTGACGAAGTCGTGACTCGCCAGAGCGAATGTATTTCGGCGGTGGAGAGTTGTGTACATCCTGAGGTTTAGTTTTACCACGATTCTTCTTCGAAAATAATTCTTGAACTTTCTTCATTTTAATTGACTAACAGAAATTCACTGTAATTTAATATTATCGCCCATCACTGGCCCTCAAAGAGAGCTATTGTCAATGACGGGTCGGCTCGGCCACTTATAGCGTCGTCGTATCGATAGCTAAACAATAGACAAGATCTGATTTGACGAGACACTTCCATTCATGGTAAGCGGTAGAAATGCAAAACATGCGGTGATGCAGTCATTATGTACATTTGGATGATGTGTAATGTCGATCATTACGATGAGTTTAGGAACCACAGCAGGACCATTCACTACTCCTGAACAGGGCATAAAAACCATGTTTTTGGTGTTCAAAGACAGAAAATCATCATGATCTGAGGGGTTATCTTGTCATTCTTTTTATCAGCACGGCCAAATCAGCATTTTTGGTTTTCGCCGCTTTGAAGAATAAAATTTAATCTAAATAAGCTGCATGGGTTAATTATTCCCGATGACCAATTTTGAACACAATTGCTCCCAATATGGCTCACCTTCTGTCCTATATTCCACTTTATTTGTATGCGCTTATCAAATTTTCTGTTACATTTATTTACCGTTCATTCACGTTTGTCATTGACTTTCTGTTTTTGACTTTAGAAAGAGAGCTGGTTGGCGTTTAACCTGGAGCAGGGGAAGTTTGAGATGTAGAAATGACTAACTGCACTTGGAGCATCTTCGAATGAGCGGTCCGAAGTTGTATTTTTGTGCGGTTATCCATGAAGCCCACCCTAAAGACCCTGAATACCCAAAAAATGAGGCCTCATCATAATTTTGTGCAACGGCACCGGACCAGCGGTGATGAACTCATTAAACTGCTAATAATGAATCAACAACTTCAGACATCATTATATTGTGCGAAGGCCATTTCAGACGCCAGTTGATTAGAATAATCATGCTAATTAGGATCAAAATTATGCATTTTGATGTCAGACGCGTTCAAACAGGCAAGCATCATGAAGCTGCGATTGAATCAACAATTTTGGATTCTATTACAATTCCTCTCTAACGCGAATTCGAGACAGTAGGAATATTATTCCGTCTTCAACGCTAGGTGTACTTTGCACCTTTACATAATATTGTCAGTACTGGGGCACAAAAATTTCAAGATAATGAAACTTCGCTTCAACAGCATGCTTCCATTGAATAAAAGAATACGTCGATGTTGTTCTGATATTTACTAACAATCAAATTTTCCCAAATTTTCACGTACACAGGCCGCGAACTAATCACGCCAGTAACGACTGCTCATGTTCAGATTGGCCAGAATCAGTATGAACTTACTCCCCAGTTTTGTTATCTCGGAGACATGCTTAGTCAAGCGGGTGGCTGCAGTGACGACGAGAATTATGTGTGTGCATGGAAGAATTTTCGAGAGCTCTTTCACATTCTTACGAATAGCAGCATTCCCTTCCGATGTCGAGGCCATGTTTTCAACATGTGCGTGCGAAGTGTGATGATTTATGCAAGTCAGACGTGGCCAATCACTATGGAGGACCTCAATCGTTTCAGCTACAGTGACAATGCGATGATGAGGTGGATCTGTTCTCAACGGCTAGTTGATCGGGTTCCTACTGAGGATCTCAGGAGAAGGTTTGACATCCATCCATTGGAAGCTGCCATTCGATGTGGAAGACTGCGCTGGTATGGTCATGTGCAAAGAATGTAAGAGGACTCCTAGCCAAAGACAGTGATGAATCTGAAGGTAGAAGGACGCAAGCCAAGGAGACGACCGAAGAAGAGGTGGTGCGACAACGTGCGGGCCGACTTCAAGGCGCTAAACCTTGGGCGTATCGACGTTCAAGATCGGAACGCCTGGAGAATCGCCATCCGACCGGACCGACGTTTGCCGACGTCCGACACTCGAAACACGGGGGAAATGGACGATAAATCGTGGAATGAGTGAAGTCATGCATGTATGCAAATATCATCAAAGTTGGTAGCAAGTCAGATGAAAGGGGAAATATATCGAATTATACATGATGGTGAGATATAGAATGCATAGAAGTTTAGAAGTAAGGAATCATAGTCATAAAATTTGAAATTTGATGATATTTGTATGCATGATCATCCGCTATCCCCTGACGCGCCTGTGTATGTGGACATTTTGGGTATAAATAAATATCACATCAGCATCGACTTTTTATCACTAACTTGGTGAACACAGGATTATCTAAAAAAATTGAAAGTGATGTAATTAAAGATTTCCTTTAATGAGGTATTGATAATAAAACGGGAAACATTGTCTGTATCAGACGAGCCTGGCAAGAGCGGATCTACAAGCGCCATGACATAGGAATTTTGTTACCAGCGGTCTTCCCTCCCGCACCGTATCAAATTCACTATGAAAACAGCTGTTGAAATGAAAATAACATTGTCTCCGTTTGAGGCGGCGATCATCACTTCAGAGTAGCGTCGTTTGGTCCTCGTCGCCGTATTTCAACATCATCGATACGTCCAATCAGTACAAATGTTTCAAATTGTTTCAACAGAGTTCACTGCGCTAACGTAGATTGTCATCAAGTCTTGTGTAACGTGACACGGAGAAGAATGCAGACATTAACGACAGAATCTGACCTCCCACTGTGACCCACATCCAAGATCACGGTCAAATCCTTCTGATAGTGAATTAAGTGAATCCCTCTCTTCAGCCGCCAGTTCTCGCCCTTGGTATTCTAACTAAAGCAAATCAATGTGAACCCATAGTTGATACCACTCTGCGTCTTAATCCTCCTCAGATGTTTGTTTTAAATTATTACTAAGTGCGACTCCGTATTAAGTCCCTCTCATCAAAGCCTCCTTGCAAGCAGCGTAGAGAAGACGTATTTCGGACGGCGTACCGACGTGTGGCTGAGGAAGTCGGCTGCAGTCAGATAGGCGGGTCATAGACGGACTGGCCGAAGTCAACCTTGTCAGGTATTGGCGACCTCCTGCCAATACCTCCGGGCAGGAACAAATCGTCAGACTGCCTAATTATGTTCCAGGCCTCCAGCTTTCCTTGCGAAATTCGTCAACGATACAAGGAATGAAGTCGCATTGTTTTACTAATTCATGGGAAACCCTGGATTACTGCTCGTCTGGAAACATTTAATAAGTGTTTACAACTAGCATTTAGCGAGTAGAGACAACGCGATGCAAGGGTACACGGATTGATCTCATTACCCAAATTCTCGAGATTATTCGTCAATTAACAAAACTAGCTGCATAAATATAGGCACAAATTCTGTTGCTAAAAACACAAATAAAACATACATGCTGGAATCCGACTCGCAATTCGAAGGGAGTGAAGGGCATGTTTTACGTTATTTCATGCGTTCTGTCTTGTTAAAGTAGTGGTTGGATCTTTTGTGTGCACCGGAGTTCGAGAGGATTGCTTTATAATTAAAGTTTACACCTTTTATTTAGCACATCTAAATCGATGGCTGATAATGGCCTATCTCCTTCACGCGTCTTGACTGTATGCTTGCCCACCTCTATGACGCAAGTCCACAGTGGGTCCCCAGGGGAAGTCCAAATTGACGCCTTAATGTCACTACTCTTCCATACTTGAGACCTGGACGACCCTGACATAGTTAGACTTTTCTGTAACGTTGTGGTACTTTTAGTCCGGATTCCTTTCCTGTCTTCCACTGACACTTCTGAGGCTCGACCTCTGGACCAAAGGATCGCTAGGCCAATCACTTAACCACTGTGCCACGGCGGCTCGACTGCGTATTCAATCAAATACCAAACCTACATGCAGTTCGATACTTTCTTAATAAGAAGATCGAAGCGCCTAAAGCATCAGCAAAATTGATAAAAAATTCAGAAAAACAGCAATTTGGAAATGCTTTACTGTTCACTATCTACGAGGAATAGCTTGTTTGTTCATTCCTTCACCAGATGCGAAATATACTCCTTCATTTACTATTTCATATCGGTTTTTAAAATGCACACTTGTTACCATGTTTCTTCGAATAGCAGTCGCGGGGAATGTTTAAAAAACCATCGCTTTTGCGGCAACTACTATTGGAAGACGGTACTTTTGGATAGTACTAACCGGCTCATGGTGATTAAATTGGATATTAGACATTTCTGCACATAATTTTGTGGAAGCGACATCTGTAGAGAATGAAATATAATATTGTACTTGATAATGTCATGAAAATTGCAATTCCGGTTTCTATGCCTACTTAATTTGCATTGCTTTGCATTATAAAGACTATTTTTGGAGTGCACTGCGCATCTCATTCGAATTCTTCTGTTGATTGTAGTCTGTGGGAAAGTCTTATCAAAATCATCATATTGGATAACATGTAACAATATAGTCCTCGAAGCGGTAGTGGCCAACATGCGACTTTGTCCAGCAGTCTAAGTCTGCGGCGTTGAATAGCTGTAGCCTCGATTACCATTACCTTTATGGGCAGTTTACAAGTTTCTGTCGGGAGATAGGCCGATATTCGAAAAAAACAGCACCTGTCATTGTAAAGGAATGCAAACAAAATTTAAGGTCATGATTTAGAAACTTAGTCCCATCAAATAGTGAATTTGTAATGTCATCCGCATGGACTAATGTGTATCTAAATAACTCGAAATATCCAATGCGAAACAAATTTGGTCAAGAAAGTTAAGAAACTCAAAGAACGACATCTGGAATATTGTCAACACCACATTGCAGAAATCGACCTCAGGAAATGCGAATGACCTGCACTCAATTACTGATAAGTATCATACCTTGACTGATGCTGCTTTCTGGTCCACTTACGCATTTAGTGAACATTTCAGTTCAAACTGGCTGCGTTCTTATGCAGTGGAAATTGGCAAATATTACACCAGTGCCCAAGACAAAGAATCCCTCATTAAAGGACCTGCGACCAATCTCGCTTTTGCCAATCATGAGCAAGATTCTTGAGCATTCAGTTTTGAATTTTGTGAAAGAACGCCTCCTTCGATGCTATGGAAGTTACCAATTTGGTTTTAGACCGGCTTCATCAACACTACATGCTCAAATTTGCATCCAAGAGTTTCTTGCGTTCAATTTAGATTTGCCTGAAAATTCATGAGTTCTTCTGATTTCCTTCGACATGAGTAAAGCTTTCGACAGAATTTCGCATGAATCCATCATTTTCTTGTGCTGCGCTCCTTTCCTCCGAGCTTTGTTTCATGGATTTGTAACTATCTTCAGGACAGGAGTCAGCGTGTCTGTCTAAATTGCCACATCTACAGTCCTATAATGAAAGTTTCATCCGGAGTGCCATAGGGATCAATCTTAGGTCCGTATTTATTTAATGCTGTACTGGGCTCACTCCGACCATTTGCAACTTCAGCATCTATGATAAAATATGCTGATGATATAATTGTACTATTACCGTACCGCAAGAAAGATTCTGCAGATAGTCTAATTGATTATGAGATGACAAACATGACTAACTGGTGTATTTCACATGGGCTCATGCTTAACCATGGCAAAACGAAGTGCAAGTTTTTCTCCAGTTGCATCTGTCACCTTGTTATGCAACACAATGAAAATTCTGGGAGTAACATTTCAAGTCAATTTAAAATGGGACCAGCATGTAGAGCGCATTTGCAAGCTTGCGGCTAGTCGAGTAAATGTTCTTAGGATCCTTAAGCATTTGTTGTCAAAGGAGGATCTAATTACGGTGTACAAAGTGTATATTTTGAGCATCTTGGAATATAGCTCTCCACTACTGGTTGGTATCAGCAGGAAAGGAAGCTAAAAGATTGAAGCCATCAGGAAGCGAGCTCACAATATTATTTGTGGAAAGAGCTGTACTTGTTCATCATTTGCTCCTTTGTCTGACAGACGTGAGGCTAGAGCCATGAAGGAGTTCAAAGCTCTTTTAAGACTTAACAGTACTCTAAACTTTCTTTGTCCTCAGAAAATGACCTATTCCGGCCACCTACGGGTTTCACTGGTGAAGTCTAAGCGAAGAGCCTCCTCTTTCATTCCTTACTGTACAAATTTGTATAACAAACTATGCGCCAAATCGACCGTTTAAATGTATATTGAAATGTGCACTTACTTCCTTTTACTTGACTCACTTGTGTAATGTTTGATTTTCAATCTATCTGAATAAAGACGCTTTATTATTATTAAATTCAATGTGATCACTGACAACAGATTATTGATTGATTTAAATCTAATGAATAATACAATTGTTGACCTATTAAGACGGCTAGCAAACATAGGCTTACACTAAAAGTACTCGTAGTTCTGACAATATAGTCACACTTCGATATTTGAAGTAAACGCATGGAGTGATCATACAACACTCAGCACAGGAGGTAAACAAGTCGAGCATGACCAAAATTCTAGGCTCGGTCGTTCTAACAACGAGTATTGCAGATAGATGAGTTCAGAAAAAAAATGCCATTTCATCACAGCCTGTTAGCCTTCGTTATGTTTGTCAGCATGCTGATTACCTTTCGAATTGACTATTTCCTAATAGAAAGAGGAGGAAAAAGTCATCACGGCTAAAATATAGAACACAGCAGATCACTTGCATAAGTTAAACAACATCTGTCCGACACGATAATTTAACATAGAATGAATTCAAGCGCATGATACGGCAAAAGGCTGGTGCTCGCATTTTTCGCGTCGTCTAGAAACTTAGCCTCATAAAGATCTATCACATTCATTCCTGTGCATGAAAAAATAACTTTATGTAATATCTTTACGAAAGTCTTGTTTTAGCCTTAATTTTGTGATATATATTCATCGTTATCTACTTTTAACTTGGCATTGAAAAATCATTAGAAAAAGTCCGAGGACTTGTTGTCATAGCTGAGGCCTGCGATGACATGAAAATTCTAACACGTAATGCAAGACTTTTCCTTCTTATCTCATGCTCTCCACATGTATTATTACGAGCTAGTTAGTGAACGAATGACTTCGAAAACTAGATAACTGATGTTTCTGTAATTACCTTGTATTGAATCAGATCAGTCATACTTCATTCTGGTATGCATTTTTACATCAAACTCAATAGAAGAATAATCGGCATTCAACAGCCCCTGACGTGGTGAGTACGAGATCAAAGATATCCAAGAACTGGGAGAAAATGTTTGAATCCTTCAGAACAACACGCAGCAATGCGCTTGAATCCGATAGCAATCCATATCTTTGATACCTACTTCAAACTGAATGGGCCTAGAAGTGCTAGAAGTCGACAATTTGTGTGAAGTGCATTAACATGTTCGATTTAATTGAAGCCTAGAATGCCTTTTACTGCCTAGTATTGCCTCCTCTATGTGATATACAGAAGAAGCAATAACCAGCTGATTACATTTTGATACCTCAAATTTTTCCAACATCAAAAGATTAATGCAGAAGAATAGCCGCTATTCATGTAGTCGATGACATCCTGAGTGCATAAAGGGATCGTTCACTATGATGTTCAAGAAATCGGTTTAATGCACTGATTGAACACTTTTCGTATATTATGTACTGAATGTCATTTGCATGATGTTCTGAATTTTCATAAGTGTGATAACAGTTTTCAGCGTTGCTTCCTTTCATTATGTGTTTCGGGGCCTCATCAGTCGGGGGTAGATTTGAACCAGCGACGTTGGAGCTAGCGGGCATGCAAGCATAGCCTCTAACGACAAGGCCACCGAACCATCTGTTGAGAGCGTGAGTTAGCCAGGAATGTACTGCTTGTTAGACTTTGTCACTGTTTCTATAAAATTTGACTTGATGTGACATTTGGCCTATCATCTGTAGATCAAAGATACCATTGTCTTAATTTCATGATGATAACATCTCACACTCATATTCACTTTCATACCGGTCCTGATCAATCTCCAACATCGACTTCATTGGACCATAATTGGCAGTCGATATGGCGCGAAGCTATTAAAACCCTTTCACGGTCAAAATGAAATTCATAACAATGTCATGTCACCATGCCGTGCACGGCATTTCCAGATTGCCAATGCCCCCGCTTTGTGCAGTGCACGAATTGGTCGCACAGGGGTTAGGATTGAGAAGCATCCGAATAGGACACATGAGGCAATAGCCCCTGCATGACAGTATCCGTGATCATTGATCAATCCATAGGATTCTGTTGAATTAAACTTTCAATGTGAAATATGTTATACATCTAATACTACTTATTTGATTTATATCAGTAACATTAAGTAGCTGTGATTGTGCATTTGAGAATATTATTCTATGCAGCCGACTTACTTTTCCAGAAGGCAGAGATTCTTCGTCCGACATCCAAGAATTGTCCGAATCCGTTGACTTTGATGTGCGTCGATCATGCCCGCTCCCTCTGCTGTCGATTCCTAAAACTCGGACACCGCTAGATTCCGCTCCACCTTTCTTTCCATTGACGGAGAGACCATTCCTGCCGTGACTGCTGTCCATTACCTCAGTATCCGATTCATCTCCGTGTCCGTTGATCTTCTTGTGGCTGGAACTTGCCCGGGAACGCTGTGACATGGAACCTCGATGACTCTGTGACCTTCGAATCATCCGCACGCAATCATTGTGGCCTGCCATCATTGCGTGATCTTCAGCTGACCAGCCTAGAAAAGAAAGACAACATTTTCCATGAGAAATCATCAACAGGAGGCTTTACTGAGTGTCTGCGGGAAAGGATGGAACCTCAATCAGACACGGGAATGAAAACCTGACTTCTCATACCCTGAACAACATCACCTGTCCCTACAAGTTAAGGATGCAATTCACGCGTTGTGTTCGTGTGTCTGTGCCTATCCAGACATTACATGCAGCACCGCACAGAATAAGCAGAGCTGTGAAAGTGCTGTGAGAGACGATCAGTCGATTCACTTGCTCTAAGTGGATGGGCTCTCCTCTGCTTTCCCTGTCCGCTGTTCAAGCCGCGAGATCAAACAACACACTTCACACACATTTTCCAGATTTCAATTCAGTCAATTAGTGCACCTCTGAACACAGAATAATAGCCGAAATGCAGTTGTCAGAATGCTGTTACCCTTCGTTCCTGATTTTGAATTAACTAATGATTATCAGTTCTTCTTTCATTTTCACCAGCTATAATTTACAACAGCACAACATCTGCAGTGCATTAGCACGGTACTGAAAAACATCGACAACAAAACATCATGGTAAACCTGCCACTATGTTGTCAACGAAGTTGTTCACACATTCACTGGATGTTAAGCCTGTTGGCCGACATTGTGACATCCCTAATCTCTTGTAGTCCGCAAATAATCACAATTGCTGAGATTTGATAAATTTATCAATTACCAGGTTACTTGTCTCAACATCTAATGAATACTCCCTGTGTAAAGCGCCGCTATGTCATTTGGTTGCAGAATGCAATCCGCCTTCCACGTGTCTGCGCTAAAGCAGTGCCTTCCTGGTTAACGCACGCTCTCAACAGATGGTCCAGGTCCAGTGGCCTTGTGGTTAGAGGGTATGCTTGCACGTCCTCAAGCTCCAACGTCGATGGTTCAAATTTACCCACGACTGATGAGGCCCAACAGGCCGAGACTGGATAAACATTCATTTTTTTAGAAAAATGATGTCTAAGTATAGCAAAAATGCGGAATTCAATTTTGGCAATTTAAAAAGCTTTTTATTTTGACCAAAAATGGCTAATTTAAAAATTTCGAGAATATTTTTAAATTCAAATTTGAATTTTTTGGCAATATCGTCGTCATCGTGCAAAAATGGCGTAACTCAAAAAAGCAAGATTCGAGAAAATCACGAAAAACCGTTTTTCTCTGAAAAAATCTACATAATCAAGACAAATCAAATACCATTGTATAGAGGACAACATCACAACTTCGAATATATAACTTTTATTCCCAATAAAAGCATCTGTTCTGACAAAAAAGTTGCAAAAATGAGATACGCCATTTCATTCTGAAAAAATCGTCGTCAATGGTATGTTACGCCATTTTCTTACTGACATTTTATTGAGTTTTCTGTTACTTTGCAGGCATTTTTGCCATAGCTTGGTGAACATACACGCATAATTTTTTTTACATGGACCGCATTATCACTATTAGGCCTAAGAAATAAGTTGCCTTAATTAAAAAATAAGTAAGTCATTAATCTGAAAGTAAGTCATTAATCTGAAATGTAAATGAAAGTTTATTGAAAGCTTGAAAACCATAGAATAATGATTCCTTAGGAGGCAATTATCAGAAGTCAACTAATCCAGAATGTATGGTTCTTAGTTTGTCATTATCCTGAATTCTAAAGGTATGATATGGTAAGAGTTGCAGTACCTTTAATCTCACAGCTCAATTGTTGCTTATTGATTGCGCTACTTTCTTCTGCTCGTAGATAATACCTTTGGCCATAATTTACTGTAGTTTCAACCTACCTATACGATACACGAAGTCTATAAATTATCGCAATGAATAAAAGCGATTATTTTAACGGAATTGTGTACATGCACATGTATGATTCATCAGAAAATGTTGATGTTTCATATTCAATCAACTTACACGGAACAATTAGTAAAAATACACTAACTTAAAAGAAACAGAACAGGAGTGCAGTATTCGATCATGAAAATATTGAAATGTCATTACTTTGAGAATAAACGTTCTGATATTCTATACTTACATGTATCAGAGTATTCAGCAAAATGGAACACACAGCATGATATTTGTTATACACTGTAGGGAAGGTTGTCATAGAAAGAATTATAATCGGGATTAATAACTTTTTTGATTTCTTGCAAGTCTTTTAATTTTTTTCGGGAGATGGGGATCAAACTGGAGTATGGATCTTGTAATTGAGAGGTTTTCTTTCGGTTTCTTTGTGGCAGAATAGTGAAACCTGTTGAAGTATCATGGGAAAGCTTATAGAATATATCACCGGAGGGATCGCATTTATACTCTTTCACTTCTGATACGCATGGGTCACCTTTCGCATAGCCTGGTCGGACGGATGCTCGTGTCTGTATTTCTTCATCATTTTTGAAGAAACTGTAGGATAGATAATTGCACTTGAAAGGAGAAGGATTCTTCCTTGCAGATGTAACCAAATTACAGTAGTCTGCGGGCACATGTAGGTAAACATTCTTTTGGAGTTTCTCTATTTTTTGAGTGAGCAGAATCGACCACCATCTGTTTATGTCCTTTCTCTAGGTATTTAAAACAAATGATTTTATTCACTTTTGCTCATTGTGAAACGGAAGAAATGAGAGTGCAATTTCGATTTTGTGACCCGCACCCATCACTCCAAATGAATTTTGTTTTCAAGTCTTTCTCCATGTGAGCTGATTATCAAGATAATCAATTCAGCAATTAGTGAAGTTGTTTGCTGATAGACCGCCGTTTATTTCAGTCCAAACATAGCAATGGACATCTTGGCTAGAGTTGTTGTAGATAGTATAATTGTGTAAGTTCAATTTTGTTCTAAAATACAAACAATTTGCATTCAACTTCGGAATTGTTTGGACCGCTTGAACATCAGCAGTTATAGCAATCAAGCTTCCATCGCGGGCTTTTGCATTTTCTTTGTATCTATTCGTTTCATATCTAGCTAGCACTGTCTTTCAATTTCAAGTGGAGTGAAACGGGGTCATTTTGCCGTTCATTTTGTTGTTTCAACCAGACAACATACTTCTGATGTACATTTGGTGCACTCGTGAATTCGTATGGCCAAGGTATTGCTTGTCACTTGACTTTCTGCAATAGTGAGATGAAACTTTGTCCAAAGAATCAACAAATCGTTTTGCAATATCAGTGCGCTCCTTCTTGACAAGATTCTGACCAATGAGCCTATTTTCCCTCGGAATATTGATACTACTTTTAGATAATCCATGTGTGGATTTTGCTAGCAAATTTAGAATAGCTCGATGCGATATTCGGAAAGTATTTTGGAACATTGTAGCACAAACAAGAATCTTATCATCAGCTTGAGATTTACAATTTTGTCCAAAATTTTGGCCATTGCGGATCAAATTATGTTTTTGAAATTAAAATCAATTAATTGTTGGCCTATTAGTCCTTCTTCCGCAAATAAATAAAACAACTAGGTAGTTCTCCCAAATTTTCGCCGTAGGCTTTATCAAGGGTATTATTTACTGCTACAGTATTATTATCCAATAGCAGTAAATAATACTATCCTCTGTTGTCACAATTGGTTCCGTGGCAACGTTTACCCAATTTGACCACCTCTTTTTAACACGAATTATATTTTTGTCTTTTGAGTCCTTGTTTTACTTATTTCCAAGTCTGACCTTCTAACCTTCTTCTCTTATTCACGCTTGCACTTCCAGTTTTTCGGTATTCTTTTGCGTCTGGAACTTATGGAATTCTCGTTGATGGATTCAGAATTCGGCTGCTCAATTAAATAGTCACTCACATCAGGTTCTTTATTTAGAATTTCCGAATCATCGTGATCGTTAACGCTTTGCTTTAGGATTTTTTTATCAGTTACGAATAATGTCTTGCTTTGGTGTGTGATTTAGGAGGTGCTGGTTTAGATTGTAAGATATCTTTTTATACTCTTAGCTTGAGAAAATCTCTTCATGATCCGTAGTGCTAATATACAGTAGTTGGTCCTTGAGCTTGAACGATACAATACAAAACTATGTGTATGTTTATCGTGAAGGAACTTTGATTACCTCACTGAGGATGAATATTCCTGTGGCCATTTCATGCATTCACTGATATCTGAACTCGTCAATATGAATTCGCCCCTTCGCTTTTGCTTTAAATCTCGTTCAAGTATACATACCCGTAGGAAATAGCAGAATATAATAGAATATGGATTGATTCATACTTATGGGCCAAAATGTATAATTTATCTATGTGATATCCATAAGTACAGAGTTAGAAATGCATGACTTACGCCATTTTCATTTTTCAGAACTGTGAATATCAAGTTACGCCAATTTCATTATAATTTAAAGAAACCAGATACGCCATTTTCATTGTGGGATAATTTTCTTAAGAAAAATACGCCTATTTCATTTTCTGATTTTCTCCCAAAAAATCATCTCTTACACTTATGAAAATGTGCTCATCAGATCCGCCATGTAAATAATGACCAGCAACTGTTAAAATCCCAAAATCGAAAAATTTCAGTTACGCCATTTTTGCATGACGACGACGATATGACTGTTTCAAAAACCCGAATATGAGCTCACATGGAACATTTCAGTTATGTACACGTGCTCTCATTATTGGTGTTGCTAGAAAGCTTCTCTCAGTTTCTGAAAACTACTTCACTTACGCCATTTCTGAACGACGACGATATGATGAAGTAATTAAGTGCGGCGTCCTTAAATAATTCATTTTGTCTCTATGACATTTCACATTTTCTTTCCACTGGAAATAAGTCACTCGACGATGTTTCCGAACAAAGTCGGTGTTCCAACACACTGAGAGCGATCAGGGGTCTGTAACAAGTCGTGTCCAGTTATTATTCAATTTCTATGTCCTTCATATGAACACTGTACATTCATCTTTCACATCAATGACTGATATAATGTTATGTCAACTTTGAGTCATCCTCTCACAGTTGCTAACCATTAATCGTGTGAAATAGCAGCTTAGATAGTCAAACAAACTCCCCATATTTCATTCTTTATGAGGTGAAAGAAACGTCAGTGCTTGGATACGAGTATCTAAAATCTAATGAGAGCAATTACGAAAAGATTCCTTTTATTTCCACGCAGCAATGGGATTTATTTTATGGCTATGAGAAAAATCCTATCATTCCTCCTGTGTGTTACTATAACAATTTGATTTAACTGTACTTCACAAGATCTTCACTGCAAATTCTGTCTCCAATACATAAAATATTCCCACTGAGTCAGATCGGTTTACACCACACAAAGCCATGAAAGCAAATTTCAGCACATCAAAATGGAACAGAACACATGTCTGTCAGTGACCGTGACTTTGAAACTCAGGGGACTTATTTCATCAATTGTGCATAGAGTCTCACTCTGATCGGTAAATGGCAAGCTATTTGATATTAATGATCTAAGAAGTAAAAGAGAAAGCTTCATTTACCCCTTATGCCTATTCATTTTAAAATATACTTCAAATATTCTAAATGAAACTGTGATGTAGGCCTATTACTAAAAAGAATACGCATTGTCAATTTTGTTTATTGTGAATAGCGCCTCAATATAGGTGCAAAATGTTTGATGAAATAAGTTTCCTAAGGGTTACTTCCTTGAATTTCGAAGTCACAGTCACTGACTGGCATTCCGTTACATCTTGATGTGCAGAAAAGAATATCGCGAAATAAAAAGCATGACGAAACATCTTCAACTAATTTTGATTCATTGACTGTCATATCCAGCCTACTTGAATTAGTGAAATTGAGAAAAGTGCATCATGTGTAAAATCAATTCTACTTTATTTACTTCATTATTTATATTCATCTACTTCATTTCCAGCTATCAAATGTTGTCCAGCAGGCTACGAGGTTTGATGCTATTCTTGATGTTGTCCTTCTCCCCGATATCTTGCTCTCTGAGTTCAACGGTATTGAGTATTATCCTCCATTAGCAAGTAGCGATCACAACATTTTGCTACTTAACCAAAAATTGCCATTAATGAACCTGCCAATGAAACAGAAGTTATGGATCTTCGTGCGTCCCATGTTGAAGTCGTTTCGAGAGTTTTGGCAAATGTAGACTGGTATCATGAATTACAGGACTTGAACATTAATCATATATGTACCAAATTTTATGATATTTTAAAAAATCATCTGTCCTCCATTCCAACTAATAAGATAAAACATTCATTGAAAGACAAACCCTGGATCAACTCAATCGTGAAAGTTTTGATAAATAAACGCTACCAGGCATACAGACAGAAAGATTGGGTCATGTATAGGCATTATAAAGACAAGACAAAGATAGCTATAGAAAACGCAAAATTCTCTTGGGGTGAAAAAATGAAGAAAGAAGGTAAATCTCCTTGGGCAATTTACAAACAAGTTAGCAGCAACTACCAGCACCACAATAAGCAGAACTGGTTGGAAAAGTTGGACCCAGCATCAAAAATGGCAACAATTTTGCAGGGATTAAATCAGCAGTTGACAGCGAACATGATTATTGATAATGATGACTTCACCCAACCAATGATATACGTCGTACCGTCCCAGTTCAGTATACATGATGTTCTAGATTCCTTGAAGAAAACGAACCCAAAGAGAGGTACTGGATCTGATGGAATTCCGGCGATTATTTGGTTGAAACTGGCGGATGTGTTAGCCTTGCCTCTTCTCATAATATTCAATAGCTGTTTACAGTTTGCTGATTTACCAGATTTGCGGAAACGAGCGAATATATCTCCCTTATCCCAAAGTCTAATCCTCCATCTCTCCACGCCTTGCGTCCCATCTCAAAGCTTCCAATACCAGAGCTAATTCTAGAAAAGGCTATTATCTCACGATTTAAGAAGGAATTTTTGAAGAACGATACTGATAAACAATTTGGATTTAGAAATAAGGGCTCTACTGTTTGTGTACTGTAGGAATTGGAAAACTTTGTTGCTAACAACTTGCCGTCTGGAAATGTGGATAGCGGTCATATCTGTACGCTGGATCTATCCAAGGGGTTTGATAGAGTTTCCCATTCCATGTTAAAGAGGAAAATGATTCGTGATAATTTTGACAATTTTTTATACACATTTATTGCAAATTATATCTCAAGAAGAACTCAACAGATAAAATGGAAAAATAACTTAAGTCCACTGATGCGTGTGAGTAGCGGAATCCCTCAGGGCTCCTCATTAGGTCCCTACATCTTTGCTTATTTTCTTTCTGATCTGGAAATTTATGAGAGAGATGTTATTTTGCTGAGATACGCTGATGACTTAACCTTATGTGGCAATGTGTACAGGAATACTTCGACAAGTAGTTTGCAGAAAGCGCTTCCAATTATCAATAAATGAATGTTCGAGAATAAGTTGCAAGTTAATGAAGAAAAATCACAGCAACTCTTTATTTCCAATCAGAAAAGTCCCAAATCTCAAGCAATAACACAGGTTGCCTTACCCGGTGTACCGATTGTTGATACAATCAACCTTTTGGGTATGGTGGTGGATAGGAACCTCAGCTGGAATGACCACATTCAACAGCTAACAAAAAAGGCATCATGTCGTCTTGGCGCCCTAAGGCTCTTGAAACCATTCATGCCACCAGAGTCCCTCATTCTGATTTATAATGGTTCAATACGAAGTGTACTCGAATACTGTGCCCCTCTCTTCACATCACTTAGAGTAAATCAAGAGAAAGAATTGGAAGGCATTCAGAAGAGGGCCCATAGAATTATTTGTGGACCTCACTGTAATTGCAGCAATTTCGTTCCACTTAACTATCGAAGAACGGTGCAAAGGTTCAAGCTATTTACTGACTTAACACATGACGAAAATCACCCCTTACATCATCTTACTCCTAAGACACTCCAATGCAGCGGAAAGTATTGTCTACCAAAAATAACAACAAAGCTTCAAAGTGATTCATTTCTGATAAAGATGAGCAAGCTTGCGAACAGCAATTTCCATCTGTGAAATGACCGACAGCACGACATTTCTTTAGCTTCATGACTCTCTTCTCAGTTTTTTGTTTTTGATTGACTTCTTAATGCGATTCTGTACCCTGTTCAAATATTGTGTGGCCTTACGATTTTTATTATTAAGGCCGAGTTCATATAATAAACGGCATTTATTATTATTATTAGAATCTTCATATTTATTTATTTATTGAACGAGACAGATTGAAGAGACATTTTTGTCCGACCGGACTTCAAGGGCACTTTACAAGTTGAGTTTCATAAAGACATTAATGCAGCTATAGGGAAAGAAGCTCTGACACCAACTGTCTTCAGTCGGGAAGTTGGAATGAGAAGTTGGTCGTTGTAGGCAGATCGGAGATGGCTACGGGAAGGGCTGGAAGACACAAGCTGCAGACAGGAAGACATAACGTGGGGCACCACCTCGAAGACATTTGTAAGCAAGGACTGCCAGACGAAATGTTACACGGTCTCGTATGGGTAGCCAGTGTAGGGACTGGAATAGGGAGGTTACGTAGTCACGTGTTTGGGCGTCGAATAAGAGTCGGACAATGGCGTTGAGAACTGATTGAAGTTTTGACAAGGTACTGTCAGTGAAAGAAGAATGCTTCGTTACATGAGTGGCATTTCATTGTCTTATCGGATCGACAGCGCTACCGTGACAAGGAGGTGTGGCCTCACACCGTTAGACGAAGTAATAAGAGAGCGAAGGCTTAGATGGTTCGGTCATATCAAACGGCGAAATACAGATGAACCAATCAGGCAGGTGCTCGACGTGATGGTCGAAGGTTCCAGTCCTCGTGGAAGACCGATGAAGACATGGCTCCGAATCGTCAATGAGGACATGGTGGAGGTGGGAATATCTGCGAGTGATGCTCAGGACCGTTCTCGATGGAGAAGTCTCACATCGTCTCAACAGAAGAGGAAAAGAAGACGTTAGAAAGTAAGTGAGTACTGTCAGGAAGACCATAAAAGAGAATGAAACAATCAAGCCGAGAATGGATGAGAGAATATTCACATAGACCTCTCAAACAATTGATCAGTGCGCAAAAATATCAATGATTCTGGCATCATTGAATCTAAAGACTATTGCAATTATTTGACAATTTTTCCAGCAATATGAAAGAATCTCTTCATGTAGTGTGATCACTTCACATCGTGTGATCGTCGTTCTGGTCGTTCGCTGACACTAATGCTGATGATGACGGTAAATAACTTTGGGTGTTTCGCTAAAACCAACTGATCTGGCCGCTCATGTGGGCTGCTTATATACACTGCTATCGGTTGAGAGATGTTTAAAATACCGTCAACTCTTTTCTTCGATTGATTTTTGGAATCAACTGTTTAATGTAACGAGCTTCAGTCAGTCTAGTGTCCAATGCATCTTTGCACTTATCAAGAATTTCAAGGTCAAAATCAGTCAAACGTTTTGGTCTACATTTCAGACAATGTTCTGCCATAGCACTCGAATCAACATTACCTTTATCTACAGCACGCTTGTGTTCATTAAAGTGCTGTAGATAAAGGTAATGTTGATTCGAGTGCTATGGCAGAACATTGTCTGAAATGTAGACCAAAACGTTTGACTGATTTTGACCTTGAAATTCGTGATAAGTGCAAAGATGCATTGGACACTAGACTGACTGAAGCTCGTTACATTAAACAGTTGATTCCAAAAATCAATCGAAGAAAAGAGTTGACGGTATTTTAAACATCTCTCAACCGATAGCAGTGTATATAAGCAGCCCACATTAGCGGCCAGATCAGTTGGTTTTAGCGAATTACCCCCTGAGGAAGAGCGAACGCTCGAAACGCGTAGGGGTTGTACATATCTTTTAATTAACTATTTTAATCTGGTCAATAAATTTCAAGGAGAGACGAAAGCTGTTTTTAGCATCAACTCAAGTATGAAGAACCTCCTGTTGGCGACCATCCTGTATAACTTTGGGTGTGGTTGAAGCGAGTTGTGGGAGTCATCGTCATCAATCATCATTGAGTGACTCGCATTGCATTGCACGTTCATAAAGTCAGTCAGAAGTCTTCACACAACTTAAGTCAAGAATCAATACTTCACCATTCTTTCTAGACATAGAACTCCATGCAGAAAATATTTACTTGACAAATTTTTGTCATGTCAAGCGCTTTCAAACAAAAAAAATTTACTGATGAAAACAATGTCATCATAATAAGCGCGACTATGAAACAATAGAGCTGCTGGTGACAATGATGTATGAATAAGAGGCTGATATGGATGCCTGACTTCTCTAAATATCAAATTAATGAACCAAAAGACTGTCTGTAGTTCTCATTAGATGAAGTCAAACGTTAGCTTCATTGCATATTTGCCTTGACCCAATGATGCTGTGGTATTTATGGCATTTACAGTATAGACAATGGTCTCATGCAGTGATTACATGAGGGATGTACAGTACATTACACGAGAGATTGACTACCAATTATCTAAACTATTCATGCAAATATTTGATTCACTGTCTTCCTTTCACTAGCTAATCTCCGAATCTTCGTAAAGTTATAATTATTAGGAGACGTAGACAGATACTGTCGTAAGCTTCTCGTCCTTCATAATGCCTCAACGATTTTACAAATTCAATGACTACTTAAATTCATTCAAACTCTGAAATACTCTACAGGCGGTTTGCATGCTGTAAAAGTCTTTGAAAAGTAAGAGTCTGCACAGTAGTGGTGCTTGTTGGAGCAAACAGCGACTCTATTCATAGGAGTGTTTTCTTCTACCATCACAGACATGTCTCGTGAAATCACCGCGCGGGAGAGCTCGTCGGTGAGCGTTTTTCTGCGAAGATGATTAGGTATATACCGACTCCGAATGTTTCTGCATCATGACTGAGACTTTGCTGGCTTCGAAATAGTGCAAAACGTCGAACGCTGAAATATACATTCTGAGAAATGGTTTTTACATAAATGCTTTCTTGAAAACAACTTTAACACAATGCTGGATTTTATTGAACCAACGTATTACACTGTGCCACTTTGACAAGAAGTCTTACAGTCAAGAAGAAGCTTGTTAGAATGATGAAGTAGCAATTTATCAGACATGTGCCGTTGTAGAAATTGACAACAATGAAATTAGATAAACGGCAGATCAAATTGCCATGCAAAAGATGTGCGGCTGATAGGATTCGAACCTACGACCAAGGTTAACTAGACCTGTGCTCTAACCAACTGAGCTACGAGCCACTTACGCGACTCTGTCAATTGGCAGGATCAAACCCTCACCACCACACAGCACTTGTCAAGGCAATAATAATCAATGAATAAATAACACGTCACAATTGTGACCGCCGACATTAAGGCAAGTAGCGGGAATCGATTGTCCACCAAAGCATCTTAAACCATGTCGTGAATGCAATTAACAACAATGAAATCAAATAAACGATAGATCAAATTGCCATGCAAAAGATGTGCGGCTGATAGGATTCGAACCTACGACCAAGGTTAACTAGACCTGTGCTCTAACCAACTGAGCTACGAGCCACTTACGCGACTGTGTCAATTGGCAGGATCAAACCCTCACCACCACACATCAGTTGTCAAGGCAATAATAATCAATGAATAAATAACACGTCACAATTGTGACCGCCGACATTAAGGCAAGTAGCGGGAATCGATTGTCCACCAAAGCATCTTAAACCATGGCGTGAATGCAATTAACAACAATGAAATCAAATAAACGATAGATCAAATTGCCATGCAAAAGATGTGCGGCTGGTAGGATTCGAACCTGGTAGGAAGCGAATCCGTATTTTGTAATTTTAGTAAGGAAACTGTCCTTTCAATACTCGCCTCTGGTTATAAAATATCAATATTACACTTATGGCTATACAAGACTTTCACGCTTACAATATGAAGATAAACAGACAATGGTGGAACGTTAATTTGTGATTTCATCCAGTAAACATTAAACCATGTTTTATTTCGAAGATTTACACTGATAACATGAAGCGCAATGACCTTATTATGAGATCATCTGACTTTGAATCTGTCTTGTGTTGAAGTTTTGGAACTTTGCGCTTAACTGCACACATCTCAGCCTGAAATGTTGGACTTCAAAATCATCACCTGAAACAATTATTATTCACGGTATCTGCATAGAATTTGAAGCTTATTTCACGTTGCTATTGTTTTCAATGCTTAAAGATGGAAAGAATTTCAGCTTGAAACACACTTGAAGTACCAGGTATTGACGAAATTAGATAATAAGTTATTTACATTGTCATTCCGAAATGGACATGACTTTCATACTTTCAAGCTACGATCCTATTCAAAGCACTGCTTCGAATGTCTGTGCTGAAACAGTAGAAGATAATGAGAATAACCGATTCGCATCATCAATGAATGATACAAAAATGATGTCAATTTCAGCATGACAGAAATACAGATCAGACAGACCGTTAGCTAGATTCGTATCATTGTCCGACACTGCAATAGAACAGTTGATTGTGCAATATCTGAGTTAGGCCACTGGCACACATCACAAACGTTAAATTCAGGTTGAAAGTTGAAGGTCACCTAACAGTTGGCAATCCCAAATCATAACAGAATGAAGCGGACGGATATAACACATGTTTATTTGTTACACAGATCAGCTTTGACCGGCCTTCGGAGAGAACATAAAATGAGATCGGATAGCTTTGATTAGAAGCTGCTGAGAATGTCACAGCCAATCTGACAAGGTGACAAGGGGGAAAGCATTCAAATACTCTCTTCAACTTCATTTTTGCCAGTATTAGAACATTCCCGGACCTATACATCAATGCTGATCAACTTCATGGAGTGAAAACGTTGAAGCAGTAGAGACCTTCTCAAGAGCAAAAACACACAGCAGCGCATCAGTGCAAAACTGTTTTTATTCTCGAAATGTCATCACGTTTCCGAAATAACACACTGAAGATTTGTAAGTCTAGTCTCGCGGATGTATTTTGCCAATGCTTACAGCTGTAGGAATCATGAGTACATCGGGTAGATGAGCCTTGATCGTGTGATCATCTATCCATCAGTGTTTCAAACTCTAGTGAACGTTGAGATACTAACGAAGTGATATTTACAGCTAAGTCTAAGATGATTGAAGCCTATTACTGTTCCGAGGCTGCTTGAGGTAATCCGATTAGCAATTAAGGTTCTCTGTCAGTTCAGAGATGAGATATTTCATATGCTGGCTGTGTTTCAGTAACATAATTGACCTGATGTGATGAATCATCGCGACAAAATACCTTTATGTTCATTCAATGCAGCGAATTGTATTAAGGAATTATCTTCTAAATCCGTGAAGATGAAATGCAATGATACGAAAATTGTCGCAGGACAATATCTTTTATGCTGCTTTTCTGGAGGGTAAAATGAACTTTCATTGAAATACATGTACCGTACTTCCCTTAAGGCCGGAGACACACAGAATAAGACACAGAGCCAGTAGTCATTACTTATCATCCATAGTCATTTTGACAGTATCTTTCTCATAACAGATACTGCAAGCAGACAGATGAAGAAAACTTATGATATTTTCAAATTTTTGAAAGCATAATGACACGTTATATCACAACTTCGGTTCTATTGGAGAACATCAACCAAGGATTCTCAACCAGGTGACGATTTATTTACAATCACACACTTTTAAGTGAGGTGCTCATCAGAGGGTAGCGTTTACTAGAGGAAATACGATAATCACAATATGATATGTATTTTCGGCGATTTTGAAGATGTGTGATGCTTGACTACTTCGCGGCTTCGGATTGTTGCAGTTTCTTTTCTTTCTAGGCTCAATGCATATGCATAAATTTAAATCATGAATGCCTGAATGAGACCATTTGTGACGATTTAGGCGACGGAGATACCCGCATGCAGCGTATGTGCGGAATACAATTTACTAAAATATATCCCATTACCAGCACAAGCAAAGACAGAAGATGAAATGATTATGTTAACATCAGTGAGAATTCTAATACCTAGCTTAAAGGTGTTATGTAAATAAATATATAATGTTATTTATAATATTACTTTGTGTAATCATTTATTAATATGAATCTACGTATATATAATAATATATCATAAATAACACAATCAACATCAGAAGTATTTGCTTGTTTCGGATAAAAGACTGCGACACATCTAGAAGAATCTAATTTGCGATTAATCTCTTGATCCATTCACAACCATTACAGTAAACTTCAAGTTGAAAAAAGCTGACGTGCTGAGCATGCACCATCATTTGCAAACATGTCAGTTCTTGAAGGCAACAGGTAAGAAGCCAACAATGTATCAGTAGAACATTGATGGTTTTATTGAAAAACATCGTTGGCTTTTCACATAGTTGTGGAATTGTGACATATAGCCAAATCCTTCTATTGTGAATCTGTCCCATGCCCATCTGAACAAACGTTTCGCGGTTTATATCGATGCAATGGCTTTGTGGAAGAGGGCTAACTCCGCTTCCAAGAGCTCTTCATTGGTACCTAAGATTTTAAAACAGGAACACCACGCGTTCTACTTCAGGTTTCGTCCAATATTCGATTAGGGCTTTGCGACTCTGTAGAACAGTGGGACGAAAGGCTTCTAGGACATGTGATGTTTGTAGGGTGTGTTTTATAACATCTCAAGAACTTCGTCCGATGCTAGACTTGATCCCCATACCTCCTGGACGCTAACCACTGAGCCACGGGATCACCTTCCTTTGTTCAATGACCGGCGGGTAAGAATGATTGTGAAAATCAGACACGGCGCAACACAGTGGCCTGTGTACTGGAAAACATTAATGGCGGTCAGCAGCGATCTAATTCAACCTCATGGCAGTTAATAGGGTTATCACTGACCTCCGAACCGCTGACTTTTGGGGAGAGCTCTTTACTTGACTGCTTCCTTGTTGAACATGACAGATAATGAACTCTGAAACCCATAGAGATAAGAACGTGCATTGGCTAGAACGGGAATTATAAATGGAACTTCATCGGATCAGATTCTTGACAGAGAAATGAGCGTCAGTTGATCGTCTCTCTGGAGGGAGATCAGAATGGGTTTCAGCAATGAATACAATTGAATCGGAGTGATGCATGCGGTGAGAGAGCACAGTAACACGACAGCAAGGTTGACAATAAATGTCATGAAGTACAGAGTCAGGATGCGACACGGAAGAGGCTGAGGATTGAAATTATGCAACCTGCACGACGCATTTCTTCACTTGCTTCTGCGCAAAAACTCAATACATGGCGAACGATCAAAATGCATTCGTATCTTCAACAAACGAGTGTGGTCTCCGTGGCACAGTGGTTCAGTGCTTGGCTTAGCGATCTTCTGGTTCAGAGGTCGAGCCCCGAAAGTGACATTGGAAGTCAACAATAAGGACAAGTACTACGAAGCTAGGAAAGTCTATGTCAGCACCCTCAAAGCCTCTAGTAGGGAAGTAGAGACGCTGAGGATTCACAGCACTCATCTTCTATAAGACATGAACAGAAGAAAGTATCTCCGACACTCCTTATGTCTGCTGTTGTATTGATAGAGAGCGCACTTCATGAGCTTTTATCAAAAATCAAAGGTTGACGAAAGTTTCGCCTTGTGGCTATATCAACGGCAGATGGAATGATAGCAAGAAATCCAATGCAGAGCGCTGTAAATAATAATGACAGACTGTCAAGCTAGCAGCGAATGGCATACTTTAATACAGAGTTGAGATGCTGCAAATAATGCGTCTAAATAATACTAGAAAAGATAACAAAACAGATATTGACCAAAAATCCGCCCACATAGAAAAGCGGCTGAGTACCTGTGAAAAATAGGACAGTAAAGGAATGCAAAGGAATAGAAAATTCAAGGCTCTTCTGGCTTTTAATCATTTCATTAATTATTGTTCTCAATTATTTCTAATTTTGAAACTTTTAATTTTCATGAAAAGCCTACATGACTTGAAGAAGTTTTAGATCAATCCTAAAACATGAAGAGCACTATTCAGAGGAGCGTGCGTACAGAATAGGCTAATCAAACTACTTCTCTCTCTCTCTCTCTCGCTCTTTCACTTTTTCTTTCCTAATCATTGTGGCTTTTATTTTGAATTCTGACTACGGGTGTTATTACCTCTGATACAATTAATCAAACTACTCTTAACGCAGGTCAGCAACGAATCGATTGATCCGACACAGATTCAGGCCCAGTTATCCCGGATGAAAGGCAAACGCTCTACCACAAGACCACTGAGTCGGCACGGCCTTCAGGTCCAGATCGATGTGTAGTATTCATTCAAAATTAAAGAAACTGTTGTCCTTACCTTTATTATCAACCAGTGTAGCATCAGCTTCGTTTTCTAGGAGAAGACGCACGATGTCCTGAAGATCGAGTTTTCCAGCCAACATGAGAGCAGTTCTGCAAAAGGAAAATGAAAATATGCTGGTCTGACGGTCAGTGTTTGTCATAGAGTCAGTATTTGCGTCTAAAACACAAAACTCAATCACTGTGTCTTGATTGGACAGCATTCATGTCTCATCAGCTTCTCTGAGCATCCATAGAAATATGATATCTAGTACTTCAACTTGCCTAATTATTCAGAAATCTCTTCTAAATCATGAACAATGGATTTAGTAGAGTGTCTCGATCTGTTTCGCGAAAGTGGGGAATTCGAGTGGATAGACATCTGTCAGATGAACTATCCCTATCTGACCAACGACCTGATCTAGTGTTGATCGACGCGGTAGGAAAGAGAATGATTGTGAGCGAACTAACCGCTCCCTGAGAGGAGAGCGTTGTGGATGCCCATTAGTAGAAAACTGACAAGTATGAAGAACTTGCCGAAATGATTCTGAAGCAAGGGTGGGAATTGTGGCATAGTGAAATCTATGACATTACATGACGTTTGTTTGTTCACAGCAAACTGTTCCTTTAAATACCCTAACTTCTAATGAACTTTGTTATTGGAGAAATTTATGAAAAATATACAGAACTAGTTTCGACCACGAAGTGCTTGTTTTGATTCTCTGACATGTACATACGGCAAAGTCAATACTGATGTGCATGCGACTCTAACTGAAAACATTACATTGGCGACTAGGATGTTTGATATCCTGAGAGTGTGAAGTTCTTTCTATGCAATTACTAATTCATTTACTAAAGTAGGAATAGGATTTGACAAAACTTACTAATATTTGCATTACTAAAGTTCTAGGACTGAGCTGCTCTTTTTTCTTTTGAGTTATGGCTAGCGTCATTACTGGCGTTCCTGCGCCCACACCTTTCCTTCACACTCCAGGCGAACCACCCATTGCATGGGATACTTGGATACGTACTTTCGACAACTACCTGCTTGCCGTAGGACTAGATGTCACCACTGAGGAAGCTAGGTGTAGGGCTCTGATCTCGTGCCTAGGATCGGAAGGTCAGAGGATCTTGTACACGTTTGACAGCTCCAGTGTTTCTAAACTTGCCGACCTAAAGAAGGTCATGAAGAACTACTTTGTGGGATCCACCTCTAAGTGGACATACCGACTCAAACTGCATGAGCGCATGCAGCGTCAGGGCGAGTCGATCGAGAGTTTCACTTCTGATTTGCGGCAGATTGCCTCCAGTTGCGAGTTTAAGGTTAGTACAGACCCGCTCAACGAATCACTGCTTGGACAATTCATTATAGGTGTTCATTAGAGAGAAGCTTTTACTTCAAGATGACAGCAAGCTGACGTTCGCAGGCGCTGTCGACATTGCCAAAGAGTATGAGCGTGTCGCAAGACTTTTAGGTCACATGGATCTGTTTCTAGTCATGCAGCACTCCAAATCCGTTCGTCTAGACAGCGTGATCGTTTTCTTTCAAGGTCACAAGCAAAAATCAAGTAAGCATATCAGTTCAGGTAACCAGCACACGCGATGCTATCGTTGTGGGTCTGATAAGCATGTTGCCACGTATGACCAATGCTGCCAGAGAGAAAGTTTTGCAATTTTTGTAAGAAGATGGGTCACTTTTCAAAAGTCTGTAGCAGTCGACCTAGAAGTCAGTCAAGTCACAGTACGCATCGAGCTCCAAGTCGTTCTAACGTGGTCAGTCCAGGAGTAGAGGTGTTAGAGTGAATGAAATCACCGATGGGCCAGATGAAGATTCCACTGTTTGTCGTCACAATTTGCAATTTGGTAATCCTAATCACGATGAGAAGTTCACATCGAGTTTGATTGTGCAGAGCCAGGTTCTCTCAGGTGTTTTGGATACCGGTTGTGGCATTAACATCATTCCACATCAAGTTCTGTCAACGTTTGGTCTCAGAAGAGAATTCAGGATGCGCTTCATCAATGTGCCATCAGAGTGTTCACTTATACAGGAGAAAGAGTTCAAGTGATGGGAAAGATAAATTTTTTGCACTTCTGCTGACGGCAAAGAGAGTTGCACAGTACCCTTCGTTGTTGTCTCTGAGAGAGAAGGAAGTATTGTATTGCCGTGACTTGATGAGTCGCTTTCATAGTATAAGTAAAGATCTTTGGGATCTACTTTCTCCAGCCAGATCGAACTTGAATGTCAACATGAATGCATGCCTGTTTTCTCTGAACTCTCCGCAGAAATTGATCCACCACATGTACTTCTGTGTCTACAAATTCTATCTGTCAAGTCCCACTGCTCAGTTCTCATGCTGATCCTGATTCTTTTGCAAATTTCACAAGTGATTCGTCTACTCATCCCCTGCTTCTCAGCCAGATGTCGTTGCTCTAGGATGCATCAAAGGCTACACTCACAAAGGTCGTGTAAACTCGGATGTTAGACCTGTGCGCCAGTCATTGCGCCAAATTCCTTTCTCGATTCGGAATCAGGTCTCTGATGAAGTGAAGCGTTTACTTGCTGCCGATGTCATTGAGAGAGTTGAGGCATCTGAGTGGATTTCCAACCTGGTCATAGTACAGAAAGCGAACGGGAAGCTTAGAGTATGTGTTGATTTGCGAGCCGTGAATCAAGCTGTCGTTGTTGATGGCTATCCGCTCCCAAGGATTGAGGAAGTACTGCACTCCATGAAGGATTCTTCGACTTTTTCAAAGCTAGATTTGTCAGAGGCATACTTGCAACTACCACTCCATATAGAAAGTCGAGATTTGACTACGTTCATAGTACCTGACGGTTTGTTCCGCTTCAAGCGATGCCCTTACGGGTTGGCCTCATGTCCATCTGCTTTCCAGTCCGTCATGTCCAAGATTCTGAAAGGTATTGACGGTGTTGTATGCTACCTGGATGACGTTTTGGTCACTGGACCTTCTACTGAAATCCACACCCAGAGATTAAGGGCAGTGCAGAACCGACTGAATGACCACAATGTGAAGCTGAATGAAGCCAAGTGCATTTACGGTGTCAGCAAGATCACATACTTAGGACACGATATACAGACATGGCATCAAGCCCTCATGTGAAAGGTCAAGGCTGATCGAGTCCCCCGCCCCAACGTCATTCACTGAGCTTCGCAGTGCTTTCGGTTTTTACGCAAAACACATTCAAAATTTTTCAACCTTGGTAGAACCACTGCGGTGTTTGTTAAGTTCTCCACAGTTCACGTGGTCTCAGGAAGCTCAAGTGACTTTTGACAGAATGAAGCTACTTATAAGTCAAAGTTCTGCCCCTAGCACCTTTTGATGCCATTCTGCCAGTCATTGTGTCGACTGATGCATCAAATGTTGGACTAGGAGCTACGCTCTCGATTATTGATCCACATTTTAGAGAACAGTTGAATTTGCATCCAAGAGGCTCACAGCATCAGAAAAGAAGTTTTCCACAACTGAAAGAAGTCTTTGCGCTAGTTTGGGCCTGCGAGAGATGGAGACCGTACCTTTTAGGAAGAAAGTTTGTGCTTGAAACTGACCATGAACCGCTTCGCATGATTTTCTCAAGAAAGGGTTTGATGAGTTTGCGACTAGCTCGCTGGGCAACAAGACTCATGGCGTTCAATTCGATGTGCAATATAAGCGAGGTTTGTGATACACAATTCCCGATTACTGCTCGTTTTCCGATTGAGGACATGGTTTACTTGCTATCGGATGATCAGGATGAAGACTTAGCTATTGTTCAGTCCATGTCAGTAAAAAATTTCCAAGATGCGTGCGAGTCATGTCCAGATCTGTCTAGGATAAGAAATTTCATTGAAACAGGTTGGCCAAGCAAGAAGAACATGCCTACCGAATTGCAGCCCTATTTTCTGATTCGAGATGAACTCTCCATTCACCAGCATCAAGTTATGAGAGGAAGAAGAGTAGTTGCTCCAGTTTCTGCTAGAGACGATTTGATTGACATAGCACATGAATCTCACATGGGTATTCAGAAAACCAAGACGAGACTCAGGTCTATGTATTGGTGGCCAGGACTAGACAAGCAAATCGAAGAAAAGATTAGGAACTGCAGTGTTTGCCAGATGGCAAGCAAAACTTTCAAAGTGGTCCAGCACCTTCAAAAGAAAATTTGCCTTTCCAGAGTTTCCGTGGAAGCGTGTGTCAATTGACATTACTACTTGCCTTCATATCTAAGATATGCAATTGTTGTGATTGATCTCCACAGTAAATGGCCTGAAGTTTCCTTTGCGTCGTCTGTTGAAACTGATAAAGTCATTGAAGTTTTGGATGGTATTTTTTCGAGGGAAGGATTTCCAGAAGAGCTGTTGTCCGACAATGGTGCTCAGTTTACATCCACATCGTTTTCTGATTTTCTGTGCAAGAGAAATATTGTCCACATTCGCGCACCCATTTACAATCCTGAGTCCAATGCCGTCGTAGAGAGATTTAACCGCACACTGGCTGAACAGATCGAGTTGGCTTTGTTTCAGAAGACTCCAGTACCTCAGTACATTCGTCAGTTCCTTCTTACCTACCGATCCTCGCCACACTCAACAACTCTTCAGTCTCCCAGTTTTCGTCTTCACAATAGGGAAATGCGAACACAGCTCAGTTCACTAGTTCATGTGAAACCCAAGAAGAAAGTTCGATTCGAAGAGCCATTCAGGTCAGGTGACCGAGTCTGTGTGAAGGATCAAGCGTGGTTTAAAAGTCTCAAGAAACATTGGCAGTCGGTCTGTCATTCTCGATGATGGCCAGAAGTGGCACACGAAGCATGTGTCGACTGATCGATCGAACAGCAGGATGGAAGAAGAATGCGAGCCGGACGTTCCGCGAGAAGTGCGTTGCCGTGCGAGACGTAGTGCAAGACGAGAATGGAGGAAGGCGACAAAGTACAAGAAGACGAAGACATGTGCGAAACGAGAACTTTATCTACTACTAGCTGTGGTTGTGATCGAAGTGATGAACATTTTGTAAACGGATGGTGTCACGTGAAGTCCGTTATCAAATCTTTTACGCTCTAGCGTTAATGCAGCGTGTTTGACATTTTCGAACATTTGACATTTGTTTTTCCTACAGGAGGGAATATGTGGCATAGTGAAATCTATGACATTACATGACGTTTGTTTGTTCACAGCAAACTGTTCCTTTAAATACCCTAACTTCTAATGAACTTTGTTATTGGAGAAATTTATGAAAAATATACAGAACTATTTAAAACATTACAGGAATGTGAGCCTATGCCTTTTGAAGTGGGATGCTTCATTAGTTTTGTTGTTCCATCGGTGAGGAAATTTCTTGTGAAGGTCGGTGTTAAAAGCGTGAAGATCACCATTAATAAGTTGAGTAAGGCGAAGATGGAAGCCGTTTTGTAACAACTCTATCAGGACTGGGCGATTTTTAGCGTCATAGGACCGCGGACCCTTCAAATTTTTCATGTTCCGATGGATAAAACTTTTTGAAAACGAGGCTCCTACATATTTCGAGTATCCTTTTTTTGAATGGCAGTGCCCATTTTCGAAGACCTTCATACCAAAAACTAAAATTTTTTCCATTTTTCATGAATCTACGTATTTTTGACTCTTCAAAATTGTTCACTACAGCTGAAGTATCTATGCAAACTCTTGCTGAAATATATTTATATGGTGTTATAAGTATAATATTCTACGCTTATTTTAGTACTATAAATATCAATTTGAAATTTGAAGGTAAATAATGTCTTTTCATGCATTATTGCCTTTTTCTATCTTTACAAATGTCTCGTTCTAATGACTTATTCTCTATAAAGACAAGGTTATGACACATTCCGAATGCAATCTTTCGAATGGTGATATGCATTTTGCATTCTGTAGGTTTCATATCTAAAACTTCGCATCAAAACTTCATATTTACATGCACAATTACGCATTACATGTACATGTACTCATTTTGGGAGATAAGATGAATGCGTGTGTTAACAATCTTGAATTGCGCATGCATCAATATTATGTAAATATGATACAGAAACATCATATCAATAATCAATGCCACTCTAAATGAAAACCATCACAAAAGTACTTTTAAAAAAACCTTTAAAACTGACCTTACAGTAAGTCAAGTTCGCTCAAATTTTTACTGAAAGTTCAACATACACAAACTAAAAGTCACACAAAATTGAACTTTTATCTGACTTATTTTAGGAGATTTTAAGAGGGGGCCCTGCTCCTGATGGGTTTAAGGACCTGGTCGCATAACATGAATAAATAATAATATATAATTTTCATGAACGGAAATTTACCTCCAGAATATTTAGCTTGTTCATCGAACTGTTTCGGTATAAATAGTAAGATAGTTCTCATTGCTGTTTCACAAATGCAATCCGATAAGCAAGCAGCCATGATTTAACATACACAAGATCAAGGGAAAATGAGGTACAATGGCATCGAAGAAAAACGAATAGACTAAGGTAGACTATTTAAAAAATCATAAAAGAACGTTTCGTGGTTGAAAATGGACGACAAAAGGGAAGAAGATTTCGAGTCATACGACTAGTTGGTTTGATGAGAATCATCTCACGAAGGGAATGTTTCGCGTTTTGAGCTATGTCATCCAATAACCTTTCACAAGTTCACAAGTCACTGATCTCCCGGGTTAACGAGGCTTAATTCATCATGATGTTAGAAAATCTTCTCTATCAGAGGCCGATAAAATACTAAATCGGATACAGTGGTGTGTTATTCTAATCAGGTGACAATCATCGTCAAAATGAATTCATCAATGACTGATAGATGGTCAACTAAACACTTTAAAGGAATGTTATTGCAAGCTTCACATTGAATTCAATTGGTAATTCACGTTTATCGGCGTCGCTAATGAAGTGTGGTGTCGTCAATGATGTTCGTGCCAATCCATCATTATTCAGAGCCAGTTAGTACAGACCATTGAAAGTAATCATAATGAAGTGTTCGTCTCCCGGGCAATTAAATACTCAGTTTCTGAACAGATCATCTAATTCTAAAATGCAAGATTCTTAGCCTCTGATGTATTAATAAGCAATATTAGTTCTCAAGGTCAATTTTCGGTGTAAATGATTTTAAGATCAATGTGATTCATCTGTTCGATGACAACATAGGTCCAACATGCCGCTTCAGTCAGCAAATACAGAGGTCCAGGATTTTCCGTCCTTTGAGCCCATGCTCGGAGGGTTGGACGTCGGAAAAGCGTCGATCTGGCGTGCTTCATTGTAGCACCACGTCTTCGGCGTCCCCGAACTTCCAGCGACGGAAGCTCCCTCGAAAATGATATTGACTGAGGAGACCGAGTCGGCATGATATTCTCCAATATCCAAGCTCATGAAAGCGTGTCTGCCCATGATGCACTGAGACTTGACCGTCTGCAGCGGTGATCTCGTAGGTTGTCATATGGAAAACCTTGTGATTGTTTACCTGAACCTTCACAACGTCGTATAAGATTGAGTCAAAGGTTTTGAAAATGATTATGACTCAGTCACACATCTTCCATCATTTGCTTAATCCAAACATGTCTACTTCTGGTCGAGTTCTCCTGCTTATACGCAGAACTGTCCGCAGAAGTAATAGCTTTATTTAAAAGGTCTGCTCTATGTATAGCAATCATCTTCAATGATTTTGTGAGTTTAGATTTGATGTCAAAATATTTTGTCTTTTTAATTTCACTTTTGTCGATTCTCATTCACTTCGAAAATGAAGCGCTTTATTGATGCTGACACTTTCTCCTCGAAGAAATTGACATCATGAAAAAGTTACTTTTCAACAAATTAATTTCAAGTTCCCTCGAATTCTTTCTTTGATAACACTTCAAAATTATCCTTCTCCTCAAGTACCGGTTTTCACGAGCTATCTGGACGTTGGTCTGTCAATCACATTTCTCATCAGCTCTCTTTGAGCACCATTTTGATGATGATGAGTGTTATGAAGTTCCAAATTAAAATGAGTTGATTCTTCATACACTTGATACTATATCTGACTCAACTTCTAAATATGTCAATTCAATTACAATCTTATCATTACAGATCACATCACTGTTTTATTTTCATTTTTCTTAAATTAATAATTCTGCATCGAAATCTGAAAACAGTTTGATATTCGTAGCACTTTTTGGATGAACTGTGTAAATCGTCACGCATGTTTTTATAAAGTTTATAAATAGAATATGCATCATAAATAGCATCCAAAACGTTCGTTATCAGCAAATGCTTGAAAGGCACTATTAAAAGTAATCACAACTAGCAATCAAAACTGCATTGCTGTTCTGTTACAGTTATTCGCATAGTCATGTCGGTTTTTCATAAAATAGACAATTACATTTTGCTTTATCGACTACATCGACTACAGGTGTAATCAAACGTAATAGAATAAAGCTCCTGTGGAAATGAATTCATCTTCATAACATTTTATCATCTCCAGATGCATCCATAACAACTGGAAGTTTATCATTCACAAAATCGGCACAATTAAATGACATCATATGATTCATCTAGGACTTCATTGCAGCGATAATGATCCCAAAATCTGCCTGTGCACCAACATGAGGAGATGTGCATGTTTATACTTGTACACATACACAGTTGTCAATATAATGTCGTGGGTGAAAGTCTGTAAGTATCCTTTAACAGTCACTACATGTATATACGACCGCATGTGAAAGTATCGCTGCATCATGGTGCACTCAGGGCAGCTAGCGCCTAAACTTGAAAATTGCGGACAACTCCGAGACCATTTTTGGGATTACAATTAAGTTTTTACGAAACATGACTTCGATAAAATCTCTCGCTGACTTGCAACATATTAAATGAAATTATATCTCTATGAGCATTCTACAGATAAGGTAAATATGAACTATGAAGCGCAATTTTTTTATGTATTTTAACATCACACAATTGCACACAATGTAATTTGTCTGCACAGCAATGATTTGAATGTATCAAATTATCACAAGATACGCATCCCTCTCCATCTGCAAGTGTGCATTCTTGCACAGGAAACACATTGTTCTGTTATCGCAGTTTTTCTATGTTTCCCCAACTTCATCACAACAGCCACAGTGGATCGATGCGGTGAACAATAAGAACATTGTGGTGTATCCATGGAATCTTACTCTACATCACAATATATTTCATTATGTGCTTATTGACGCATTTCAACAGAAAAAGTGTTTTCTTCAGAAACCAAACATGCTAACTGGATAGTTCCGGCATGGCGAAGGCAGAAAGCATAGACGGAAATCAACCAAGCTGTTCGGAAAAAGACTGCATCCATGATGTGATTTATGATCTGTAATATTTGCTATTTGTTTTCCTAGGTTTAAATTACATGTTTTCAAAATGCATTTTCACAAATCGAATCCTTTGGTGATGCATAATTGTGAAATTTTAAAAGCAGGGTCTTGCACATATCGGAGAAATGGAAAAAAACATATTTTGCGAATTTCTATTTTCACGACCTCTCACGAAGAGATAAAATTGAAACTGACGCGAGCAATTCCTGGGTAACAGAATCTCCTGCCGACCTTAGAAAATGTGAGCCGACTCGCGAAAGTCTGGATACTTCTGTTCTTTTATCAGCAAATCCTCTAAAAAATCCAGTCACCTGCCATCAACCTTTTCCAAGTGCTGAACTCAGAATAGCTTTTACATCACGCATGATTCCGAGTCACTCTCTAAATGTTGAACTGCCACTCCTCTCAAGCTCATAGTCAACCAATCTGACTGTATTTGTGGATGTAGGTACATTGGAGGAGGACAAGATGCCTTGGGGGATGTTTCGGAACATATCCCAAACAGGCTTGACAAGCCTTTCAAGATCAACAACTATTCCGTCAAGCAGCGTCACTCACAGTCTCCAAGTCTGTACTATTACCCAGGAGGGTGCTACAAAGTTTGCTGTTGAATAGAAGTTCGAGCATGATATCCTTTCCAACTTAGAGACCCTTAGGCCTCAGCCACACTGCGAGCTTTTCCAAGCGTTTTGCAGCAAATATAAAGTCATCATTACCGCAGTTGTAGACTGCCACACTGCGAGCAAAGCAAACGAGAGCGAAATTAATAGCTTGCGGACATACGTTTGCTCGGGAAGCACGTGTTTGCTTTGCTTTCAGTGTGGCTGAGGCCTTAAAAATTAAACGATGATGTTCAATTGAAAATCTCTCATTTATTCTTCATTCCTTCTATGAGCACTGGGGCGTATAGTTGATGTCTTACAGCATTCTTATGTTATGATTTCTGCTTGTTCATGAATAAGGACACTTTCTCAAGTATTTGTTGTGATAATTAAAATTTATGAATATCTTACTTCATCTGCTATTTCTTCTACCCGTTGTAACTAAAGTTAGGAGCACCCGTTGAGATTGGAAGAAACGCATCGCGTTATTAACACATTAATGCAGAGTGACAGATTTTGTTCGAAGCAACGTTTCCCAGGAAGACGCCCAAATGCAAGAAGAGATCAACACGGTTCTAATGGTACCATTCTCGACCTCGTATGATTAAAGAAAACTCTTACTCTTGAATGAGACGCTCGTCATTGACGGGTTAAATCTTTACTTGAATTTCGAGACTCCTTCAATTATTTTCACGTGACTAAAATCAATAACAAACATATATGCTTGATTTCTGCCCTGACCAAGTTATTGAATTAATTTCGTGACTAACTGATGACTCTTTAGAACCATCTTTTTCAGCATTTTCTTCACGACTATCTTCACATAACACAAATTTTCTTCATTCGTATTATCTCAAGTCAAAGCATCTTTTCATGTCATATCTTTAGCTACCACCAACTTCATACGTAGTGATCGCCATTCATCAGGAAGTCATTGCATCCAAAAAATTCAAGATGAATTCAACATCTTTGAACGCACCAGTGATGCTCCTAAGCATTGTTCATTGACAGGTGCTGCAGTCATGCATGACTCGTCACAACTAAGGTCATGACAGTTAGACCAGAGAATTCTTTCGTAATGTGCTAGCATATTATCTGATCGCAAAAAATATGCATCATTTCGGCATCAAAGATTGATCACCTTTTGTTTTTGCCCGCAGAGGAGCATTCACTGTGCTTTTCTTAAGGATTGCTTATCAGATGGTGCTTCACAACATGACTATGCTATCCACTCTTACTACCCCTCTCTAGGATAGCTCACTTGGTAAAGAACAACACGCTGGTGCGAAGGTGCAGAAGGTGCAGGGTTCGAGTCTGGCCACCTCGGGAGGCACCAACGCTTTCACTAGAGGTTACTAACCCTATCTTTGAGGCTGTATGAAGGCTCCCCATCCCTGCCTTGCTAGCACGGCTTTTGGGTGCGAGAGGGATGAACAAAACCAGTATGTCGATGTAACAAGGGGTGTGTTTACAAGTAGTGTAAACTACTTCTGTCATTGTTTACTGGTGTTCATCGTAATCCCTTGGGATTCGGAATAATTACAAAATTAAGCACACATGAATAATGAAATCATTGATTGATTCTGACAATTTCGAAGAATTGAAGCTCTATTTACCTGCATTCTCCATCGAATGTGTCGATGTTAGTTCCATTATTCAGCAGAAATGTCATAAAATCAGCGTCTCTGTTGTCCACTGCGATGTGAATCGGTGCCATGCCATCCTACAACGAAAAACAAAAGGATATTGAACACATTCTGCTACTTCATTCGAACAAAACAATTCAATAATAAAATAAGAGAAAGCACCTCTAGAAAATTGTCAGCTTAAAAATTGCATAAAAAGTTGTGTGCACATTACAATAATGAGTACTCCGTAGTTTATGGATGTTATTTCTACAATGGAAAATCGAAGTAAATGTTAGATTTTAGAAATGTTGTGATCTAGTAATGGATATATTTCAGCAGCTGGGTATTGGCATCATAGATAAATATTTCCATTCAATGTTATAATAACTTTCTGAAAGCAGATATATCGAAAAGCCTTTTTTCATAGAACTGCTTTCCCTTTCAAAGAATATAGGCAATGCCAGTTAACACAAGTAAAAATGAACAGAAACCGAACCTCATTGCTGGGATGACACATGTAAAACCGAATGTATTAGATGATAAACAGCATTCGACAACTTCTTTTTCACGACGTAATATCATTTGGTGAGAAAGAAACAGACTCTGAGCGTCATTCTTCATTAGGTGCAGTATCATTCGCTCCTTTCTACATTTCAATGGGCTTTCATTCTATTGCAATCGACATTCCTAGCAGGACTTGATTCCCTGCCGGTTCTTGCTGACAATGCCAAGAAGTGTTCGTCATCCGTTTCATTATCTGACTTGCCCAGTTTTCCCTTAACAACTGCATAAACCCTGCTCTTCTTTGTCAGTAAAAGGCATGATGTTCTTTACCGGTCACTTGTGAACATAATTTGGCAGTTCTAAGCTAAGAGTGCAGTAAATGTAAAACCGAGGATTAATTTTCCAATATTTCTTTCATTAACTTTTATTGTATCAAGTTAATCACGTGCACCAAATTATCTGTGTCCCTCTTATGCTCGTATTAATATACCTAATGACTTTCACTGCATCTCAAATGTTCATTGACTATTGCATAAAGAAGAAAAACAGCAACGATGCAATGTCATGAAGCTACAAATAACATGGTGATCTCTAGCTCCAACGTCACTGGTTCAAACCTACCCACGACTGATAACGCCCAACAGGCCGAAACATGTTTCGTGGTGGTTACAACTGTTGAGATTTGATAAATGTAATAATCAGTTCAACCTACAAATATTCAACTATCGATTTTTGAGTTACTCCCTTGAGATCCTTGCTGATTTCCCTTGAGTTACTCTGCAAGGGAGAAATTGCAGGCTGCAATTCACCCTTTGTAAAATACGCGGTGCTACAGGTGCAGAATGCATGTTGACCAGGAATGTCTTGCTCATTGATCCTCTAGTACGGTGACCAATCGCCGCAGGTGATGATGTCAAATTGATCTTAAACAACTCCTTAAAGCAAACTATCACTGAATCGTACTGAAATTGTGCCATATAAAAAACACCTTGATATGCTTAGAAAAAATATAAGATATCAATCTCATAGATCTACTTTTTTGTCATAGATAAATGAAGCTCAGCAAAAACATCACATCTTTACAGACGATTATGGCAAAATTCCATTTCTGTGGAATTCGTAGCATCCAGATGATAAGAACCGAGGCGATAGAGATCTCACTTTCAATCACATGATCACCATCTTGAGTGCTGGTGGTTTCGATTTCAAGGTCACTCCAGGACTCGAAGATTGTATGAATGTCTCAATTTCATGCATTTTTATAGCTATGGTATCTATGTGCCATGACATTAAGACCGGATCGAAAAACTGAAAATAATTCGCAGTACACACTCGAACAAGGAAAGGAGATTTAAAATCGAAAAACTCAATTGATTTGAATATGCTGTAGTCTGCTAGTGGAGCATCACAGTTACTTCATATGCAACTAACCTGACACACGCTTCGAAGCTGATAGTCGGATGAGGTGTAGTGGAGGTTCACGAAGTTAACACGCTTACATGCGTTTTAGATAAAGGTGCACCGGACATTAGATTTCTCGGAGTCCGACGGAGCGCCAGACTTCAAAGAAATTGAATCTGCCTAACTTCTCATATCTGCTCGCATGATTTATTCACCATAGAAGTATGTTTGAAAATGCGCACCTCTACCCCTTATATTTTAGACAGAACTTTACCAACATATAAAACCTGAATGCTCTTACCTAAACATGAACGCAGTCTCCTTCCAATTTGCGTGAATAAAGGCTCCTTAAGTCGACCATAATTAGCAAAACTAACTTAATTGATTGTGTGATGACTGCAGGGACACGAATTTTCCGCGGTGGAAAACTCGAAATTCCGCGGTAATAAAAAATGCTGCTATTTGCGCAAAGTCAAGAAAAAAAGTTAAGACGATTTTTTCTTTTCTTCTCCAATTAGAAAATAAAAATGACAACAATCATTACTATAGCATATTATAATTCGATACGGAAACAGGTACTTGCATGACAAGATATTTACAAAAAATGCTAACACAAATGCAACAGAAAAATTCATTAAATGCAACAAAATTAAAGATTATTAAAATGCAGACTCAGCAGCCCTGAAATATTCTCCTCGGTCAGACGCTGCCTCTGAGCGGAGAATAATTGATTGTACGCACTCACAGCCTGTAGACATGGCGAGCAAACAGATAATTTTCGAAGGCCCAATACAGGGTTGGAAAAAAGTTCTTGCTAAAATCTCAACGAAGCAGACACACACTCGATCATTGCTTCTCGGGACGAGTGTGACACACGCAGCGCGCGTAAGGTTGGAAAAAAAGTTCTTTCTAAAATCTCAACGAAGCAGACACACACTCGACCATTGCTTCTCGGGACAACGAGTGTGACACACGCAGAGCGCGCGTTAGATTGCTTGACATTTGCTATCTAACGGTCAGTGGCTAAAAATATGGTCAGTGGAGGTAGCGCACTCGCACACATTTTAGCCATTTAACTTCTGAAGTGTAACTATTTCGTCTCTGATTGGACAACGAGTTAACATAAGAAATTGTTGAATGAATTATCATTTGAGTTTGTTATTATAGAGACAAAGATAATATTAATCACACGAAATTAAAATACAATTGACTTATGTAGTGAAATAAATGAAATATTTGAAATAATTCTAACGTATTGAAGCAATCACCGATTTTGACATTCGATATATCATATAAAAGCTTAGAAAATTTCATTTTCTCATTTTTCCGCGGCATGATGCATATTCCGCGGTTTCCCGCGGCCCGCGGAAAATTCGTGTCCCTGATGATGAATCTAAATGATCTGTGAGAATCAGCTTGCAATGCAGTCAATTAATCCTACTTAGTCACTTAGGTGATCAAATATCAACACGAGATTGAGGAAATAGAGAACACAAAAATAGTTCTTCCAATGTCACTCGTGTCCATGTGGTCATTAAACATGTACTCAGGTCCCCGCCGATTAGCTGTGACAGAATCCCGTTCTTTGACCAGAATGAAGTCACACTAAGTCAAGAACTCAGTTTTGTGTCGAATTCGCAGTTGAATCATGACGATGAAAAGTTAGAAATAAACACTCGTGAATCTCCACATGAACGAAGATCAAATTAGTAAATAAGTAGGAGCGAGCTTCAGTGAGCCTGTTTGGCCGAGTTCGGCATCTCTGTTGATGCAGTGAACAACAAGATGACAAGATAGCTACGAAACTGGAAAGAGCAATACAGCGAAAGCCTTGTTTAAATGAGTAATAAAACATGTCTTTCGTTGTCGATTTTGTCACACTTCCAAGAGCAGAAATATGCTTGTGATATTCAGATAAATAGTTATTTACACAACAAGTGCAGAGCATCCGTCATTATTGCACTTTTCGAGGTCAACATTTCCACGCACGAGCCCTAAGGATGAGGGCATGTTGATCGAGAATAATGTAATTAAGATGGATATCTCTGCACGAGTTGTGTCAATAACTTTATATTTCACAGGATCCTCAAATCTATGACCATCAGAGTTTCATGGCTGTCAAAAATCTACCTCTATTTTTTACAGAATCGTAGATATCAGCGGTGTTTCTTCAGATTTCCAAATAGAATTCACCGTTTTAGAGGATGAAAAACTTTCCATGTGCTAATGTGTTCCAATGAAGGAGTGTAATAATAGTTATTTGCGCAGTGCATGATTGCATCATTATTGCATTCCACGAGTTAGATATCTTAAATGCCTGAACTCATAGGGAGAGTGCCATTTGAATCTAACGAGTTCGAATGCTATGATGAAGCAATCTTATGCACGAGTTGGGTAGAGAACTTTATTTGGCGACGTGCTATGATGATCAAGGACAGATTGTGATTGCTATGTCTATGATTATTATCAAGAATATTTGAATAGAAATTTAGCCTGATGTAATGCATACTAAGCCGGTCAATACTCGCCCATAATATTTACAGATCATGCTCCTTGTCGTGCATTGGAGTAAACACTATTTACCGCGCGGGCAATAATCTGTTTTACAGGTAATATAAAGTGATAGGATATCTACATTATGCTCCGGGAGACAAATAAAGTCTGTTTATTGCTCTCCTTGAAATTTATGCACTCTTTGGAAGGCATAAACTTTATTATGCAAGCAATAATCATAGAAATTATCGCACTGTGAGATATGGAGAACTTTTACTTCATTATAAACCTACCTCATTCTTTTCATCGATTTTCGCTCCAGCATCAGTGAGCATCTTGAAAATCCTGGCATCGTTCTTTTTAGCGGCATGGTGAACCGGTTTATCTCCAAAGCGATCGCAGATTTCCACTTCCGCACGATAGCTCAAAAGTAATTCTACGCATTCTGCATGACTTCCTTCAATTGCTTTGATCAAAGGAGTTTTCTGATCGTTGTCTGCCACATTAACTTTGGCGTTGTATTCTAAGAGAATTTCTGCAGCACTGATGTTTCCAATCGCTGAGGCAAGATGAAGTGGAGTTCTGAAAGAGAAAAGATCTGTAACTATTCCTGCTGAAAGTCAATTTTTAGAAAATTATTTGCAATGTGGTGTAAATAAACCGATTATTTTGAAGGATAAATACTGCAGAAATCGGCCGTCGGCTGGGCACCTTGGAAAAATATATAATCATTAGAAGGCCGATTTTTTTAAAGTCCACTTTGTCAAGCAAATGCCATTTCTCGTATTTCAACAATCTCAAAAGCAATAACTACACTATGAGAAAACGCTAGATGCATCACAATTGAAACGAAACTTGTTTAGTGCTGTAATGTTTATATTTTTTCACTTTTTGGGGTCCTCAATCCGCATGCTATCTTTACTGCCTCCCGGTAGCTGTTTCGTTCTTCCGTGTCTTCTTCTTCGGAAGTCTGCATTTAATAGTGTTGCTTTTCACAGGTAGAGAAATATTCACTCAACGTCATCCTAAGTAGGAGCTATTTAGAGAATGACACTAGGCGCCTGAGGGACGTTTCCTGATGACTTATTTTAATTGATTCAAGATGTTCAATGAAATTGACGCGCTTCACCTTGAAATTCGCACTCAATAGTAGCTCCCTAGTATAAAGAAAAGCTACAGGTTATTCAAACGGCAGTTACAGTAGTTGTTGATCTAAGTAGCTGTAACAAAAATATGTGGTGAAGGAGAAATTGGCCGATTGTTTGGGCCGTCAAGCACTAGCCTCCAGAAATAATTGAAAAACGGACCACCGGCCTGCCGCCTCGGAAAAATAGATAATTGGACGGTATTTTGACCAGTACGGTATGCAGCGATGGAATCAGGTCGCGTATTGGTGGCCCAGTGACCCGAAATCTTCATTTTCCTCTATTCGGGTTGTCATTTTAATTGCTGACATGCATACTTGCTGAATACTAAAATCAATGAAAGAGTCTTTCAAAAATCAATCTATGAACTTCAAATAGACATTTGAAGATTTTTGTGAATTTTACAAGAAAAATAGTTAACGAAGGATCTTCCTTGATTGACAAAAAAAGTTGCTGAATGAATTTTTTGGAACTGACTTTCTAGAATACGCAAATTTAGGTCATTCTAGATTAAATGTGATGAGTAGAACCTCAGGATTCCGATGTTCTTTCTTAGAAATTTTCATTGCTTCCATGGAATTGCCCACCAATAAAATATTCAAATACTTTGCCTCTCCCAATTTTGTAAAATAATTAATTGCTTTGCCAATCATCTAGAAACTTACAAATTTACGCTAAGCATAGAGGATACTTCACTCTAACTTCGCAAATTCAACTACAAGCTTGCTCAGTTGCAGCAAGTGCATTAGAACCCATAAATGGAGTAACTGGGTCAGTAACGAATGATGTCCGGTTCAACCGCAGATGTGCATACTATTGCTTTGTTGCTTGTCATAAGTTGTAAGAATAATTTATTCCTTCTAGTGAACATCTCCACTTCCCCTATAGGCTACAATAACCCCAACTTGTTGAGAGCGCCAGTGTAGGAATGTTGCGGGACAATGAATTATACCAATCTCTGACAAATTGGGATTAACCACAACATAGATCATTTTGAAAGCAAATTCCGAACTTTTTCATGACTTAGTAGTCGTCATTCTCTGAAGATATTCATTGAATACATTGTTACAAATGGCACGTAGGGTTTCGGTGCAGGCTCTGTATTTAATGATTTTTGTGGGATCTGCTCAAAGACAAGTCGTCTTATAACCCTGATACAGCTAGATCGAATAAAACAATCAAAACTATTGCCAAAACTCCTTCAATAGAAATGGTCAGTCTGTGGCTTTGCTCAATAGGAGGGACAAGATGTGCAGGTGCTCAGACGAGCTCAGTGAAGTCAGCGTTGTCGGAGACTTCTCAAATTTTGTGTCCGTGTTTTCTATTAGCAATTATCATAAATCGTTCACCCGCACAGCGCAATAATTGGCTGGCATCCCCTTCCTCAGCCCTGGCGGTCACTCAAAGAATGTGATTACTATAATCACGCCTCATCACACTATGGCTGGGAAATAAGGACACAAAATTTGAGATTTACGATCTGATTGAATGCAAATTGTATTTCATAGGACACATGCTACAGAGCTTCAAGTTCTTATTGCAAATATAAAAGCATCAAAACAGACACTGCACAACAAAAAATTAAATTCTGAAACATCAGCGCTTAAGGACTTCTTTTAAACTTTCTTAAAAGTACTCAACAGCGAGATCGAGGTGACGTCTTTTGTGAGATTGTTCCAGACATGAGCTGCACGAGATGAGAAATAACTTCTGGACACTAAGAACAGTTGACATCTCGGAGGATGAAGCAGATTTGTAGTGCTCGATCGAAGATGGGAACGATTGGTTAATTTGCTTGCGGGTGTGGGACGTTCTGCTGAATAGGGAGGTGCAAGCTGGTACTGTGATCGATTCTTGCAACTTCGACAGGTGCTAGATGCGCCACGTGTCGGACAAGCTGCGTCTGCTCATCCTTTACCACAACTCATTTACTCGTCGGCCTTCGCCTCACGAAGACCAGACATTGGTGTCATCAGACTAATCAGCTGTCGAGTAGCACACCACATGAGACTAGTCAGCATCATTTCGTTGGACTTAAACCAGTGACTCAATTGAATGAGTGCACCCAGCAAAAGTCATCAGCAAAAACATGAATATTCAAGTTGATATGACCCGAAGTTGATATGTCACTGGTGTACAAAGTGAATAGAATAGCCCCTAATATGGACCCTTGCGGTACACCATAATGCACTTTTTACACGATGAATCTAGAACCATTAAATCGATAAAACTGCGAGCGAGAGTTTATGAATGATCACAACCAACTCAGTAAAGTACCACGTACTCCAAAAGAAGTCGACAGGCGGCGAATAAGAGCATCATGCGACACAGAATCGAAAGCAGCAGAGATATCAAGGGCCGCAATCAAAGTCAACTCTCCTTTACCAATGGCGGAAAGTAGATCACTTGACACATTGATGACAACTGTCTCCTTCGAGTGGTGATTGCGGTATGCTGACTGGTAGTCATAGGTATGAATGACAAACCTTTATTGTCGTTTTCTGTGGTACGACAGACCTTTACTGTCAATCTATCCTGTGTGACGTAGTCGAATGTCATGCGGTTAAGCTCTCTCGCTACAGAATGAATGCTGATAGTCTTCTGTGATAATACTAGGAGAATAAGCTGGCGATATCACTTAGAGATGACTTCTGCCTTCAATCGCATTCCTTTTGTATTGTCAGCGTTCAGTGAAGAAGGTGCGAGCTCATCAATTATTTTGAGTGATACGGTATCACCTTATCACATGTAATCATAATAAGCATCTTCATTTTTGTCATCATTCACTGTTTATTCAATTAGTCATCATATCCATTGTTTCACCACGTTTCATAAGCATTGTTCATTATTCATCGCATCACTTTCAATTTCAGAGTCATTTTCTTGTCATTATTTTTAGAAAAGCAGTTTGTTTAGAAAATGATGTTTTTTCGTGATCATAGGTCTCCTGAAAGGAGTGCATGACCTGTAGTGTTTCGAGGATTATCATTATTATTATGAGAAATAACCTTTATTTCCATCAATACACAACGAAAAAAAGAAAGTCAGGGACACAAAACAAAGCAAAAGTAAAGACAAGTCGGGCAGTTCAGTCAATTTTATTATTATTATTATCCGGTGTCGGTGTCGTGCTTTTCAATATCCGGTGTCGTGCTCGAACCCGGTGTCGGTGTCGGTGTCGGTCAAAAAAAGCACGACACCCCAGCCCTGATATCATCCAATGAACACGTCCTCTCACGGATATCTGTGCTGTGCTGACGTCGCTCTGTGCTTGGCCGTGTCATTGTCTTTTTCGTCGTTCTCTGGTGTTTTTTTCAAGCGTTTCCGTCCAAGTTTTTGGTATCTACTGATTCGTCGATTCCTTATACATCTCTCTGTTGTGCTGGATTGGAGATATTTGCCCTGGGAAAGCCAAGATTGTTCATCGCATTTTTTGTGTGCCCAGCTTGTGTGTATTTCTCTGGTGAGCTGTAATCCCTGCCTCTGTCACTGGTCGGGCTGGTAATTGTCTGCCGATGCAATTCAAGCTCGCTGCATTGATTTTTTGGCAAAATTGAATCATAAACGTAATCTGCTGGTGTGATTTTCGGAACTGTTGCATAGTCTAGTGGTCAGCGCGTTTGACTAACGTGAACAGTGTCAGTGGTTCGAATCCGTCCCCACTTTTTTTACACACTTGCTCTTACGATGGCAACGCCAAAACAGCGTCAGTTACGCTCCAACTCTGTTTTACAGTCGAACATGGGTACTGTTGATGAACTCAAACAGATCATATGTGAAACTCGCGAATCTTTAAGTAATGAGCTCAAGGATGTCAAAGACATGCTATCGTCTTTTAGTAAGCGCTTCGAGACAATTGAAAAAATTGTTAATATCATTCAGGCTGATCACACGTCCCTTAAGCAAGAGGTTAGTGCGATGAAGTCCAGCATAAATAATGTGGGAGAAACCGTATTTTCTGAGTGCATGTCTGAGTTTCAAAAGAGAATTTCGAGATTGGATAGTTTAATAATACAAGGAATTCCAGAAACGCATAATGGTAGTTTGGATGATAGGAAGCGTGCTGATAAAGAGCAGTTTCAAGTAATGATGCGGGAAATTGATATGGATGAGGTCACTGTCTCTGATTGCAGAAGGATCGGTAAGCCAAGAGCCGACGGGTCTAGATTACTCAAGGTGCGTGTGAACAATTTTCACGTAAAATCTGAAATCTTATCCAAATCTAAGCGATTGAGTAATTCCTCGGTACATAACAAAGTTTTCATCCGACCTGATCGTACAATATTGCAGCAGCAACAGAATAGAAGACTTAGAGAAGAATTATACCAAAGAAAACTCAATGGCGAAAATGTAGTTATCTATAACGGTAAAATTGAGCTCCGTGACAATCTTCAAAATTTTCGTCAACGTGTTTTATGAGTCGTGCGCCTCCTGTTCTCTTTCTGTTAAATGCCCGATCGATTTTTCCAAAATTCGATGAGCTTTGTGTTACGGTGACAAATTTGAAACCTGATATTGTCATGGTCACTGAGACCTGGCTTTCACAAGATGTTGATGATAATCTGATAAATTTACCGGGTTACTCACTCTTTCGAATTGACCGCCATGGACGCCGAGGAGGTGGTGTTTGCTCATGGGTGTTTGACGATTTGAAGTCTTCAGTATTTCTGCCGTCTACCATCTGCCCTCCATGTATCGAATCTATTTTCATTGACATTTATGCTGGTTCCCGGCATGTTCTTTGTTGTAATTTATATGTTCCACCGGGTTTGTCAAAACCTGAGCATGATAGTGTTGCCTCTTATATAACAATGTCACTTGATGAAATGTTGGAAATTGACCCTAACGTTAACATCATTGTTGCTGGAGATTTGAATGACTTTTCTATCTTATTTTTGCATGAACAATTTGATTTGATTGATAAAGTCAACACCCCAACTCGTATAAATTCAATCTTAGATCGCATTTTAGTTGATGAAGAATTGTCTGTACTGTACGAAGACTCCGCTATTATTGGCCCTCCTATTAAGAACTCTGATCATTCCTCTGTATTGTTATCTCCTATTTGTAAAGTTAAGCACTCCATCAATAGACGTCGCATTCCTGTATGGGATTTTCGTGAATCCTTTTTGATCGAATTTTTAAATCGTTTAAGCATGACCGATTTTGATTCTATAAATCATTCTTTGTCTGTAGATGATATGCTCGGTGAATTTTATAGACTATTCTATGACTGTGCTCATGTCATCCCGTGTACTTTTGTATATTTTTCTGATAACGACAAGCCGTGGGTTACACCAGTTCTTAAGTTACTGATTGACAAAAGGTGGATGGCCTTTCGATCTAAGAATTGGCAACTTTACAACCATTACAAGAACAAAATCAAAGAAGAAATTCCTAAAGCCAAACGTTTGTGGGCGAATAGACAACTTGCTACTGTCAAAGGTGTATGGAGCGTTGTAAGGGACGTTGACGGGAAAGCTGGGAAGAATCAACTTGATACTTTGATTAATGACTTTTCTGGCTCCGATGCTCTGGCTCAAGCATTTACCAAAGTTTTCTCTGAGAATTTCAATGTCTCAGATGATGTTGAACTTGGTCCTCTTGACGATAACAGCTGGAGCTTTAGAGTATCTGAATATGATGTGCTACAGAAGCTCCTACGTCTCAAGATTGGTAAAGCGATTGGCCCCGATATGATTCCGACTAAGCTTCTGATTATCGGTGCTCACTTTTTATGCAGACCATTATGTGCCATTTTCAATCGGTCGATACAAGAGAAGACATTTCCTCGGTATTTCAAATGTGCATTCGTTTGTCCTGTCCCCAAATTACCGAAGCCATCGCTACAGGATTTCAGGCCAATATCTACCTTATCAGTTTTAGCAAAGTTGTTTGAACGTCTAGTTTTGGATAATGTGAGAAACGAATTAATGAAGTGCTACAGTAGCAATCAACATGCGTATCGACCTAAAGGATCGACCACAAGTGCATTAGTGCAAGTACACGACAGCATTACGACATTGCTCGACATGAAAGGTACACAGGCAGTTCGTGTGATCACCTTAGACTTGTCCAAGGCATTCGATGGACTTCAATTTCATCGTTTGCTCAACTATATGAAAGACAGAGGTATGGACGCTGGCTTCCTTAAATGGCTTTACTCATATCTTACTGATCGCCACTTTCAAGTAAAAGTACGTGACTCCTTGGGCTATGTTGTGGAAATACCTTCTGGGGTTCCTCAGGGATCTGTATTGGGTCCGTATCTTTTTGCCGCTTTCATGGGCTGTATTGAATTTTGTGATTATGATGTTATTTCAGTGCAATATGCAGACGACATAACTATTTTAGAAGCTGTGAAAGAAGATGTTATTTGCATTCCTATATCATACATTGAAAGACAATTTTGCAATTCTGGACTAAAGCTTAATTCTAGAAAATGCAAAGAAATGATAATTCGCCGCTCGCATCCTTTCCAAGTGGATGATATTAACACATCGTTTAAGCTGTGTGATTCTTTACGAATTTTGGGAGTTACTTTTTCAAATACTTTATCATGGAAGCTCCAATTTACTGATATGTTGAAACATGCATCCAAGAGACTGTATCTAATACGTAGGTTGAAAAATGTCATCTCTTCTGAAGATTTGACTACTGTGTATCATGCCATGATTACATCGCTATTTTTTGTACGCGTCACCTGTTTATGGATGTATTCCTGTAACTTTAATGAATAAGTTAGAGACCTTTCAAAGAAGGGCTCACTTCATTATTTGTGGAGCGAACTGTGATTGTAATCGCTTTCCATTAGTGGCTGAACGTATTTTTAAGGCAGGCATGAAGTTTTTGAGTGCTTGCGAGAATTCAAGATGCCATCCTCTCCATGAAATGGTTCCATCTCGCCTCCCACGCAGTGGCCAATTCTCCATTCCTTTTTGCTCAACGTCTAGACGTCTGCACTCATTTTTCCCGTGGTTTTGTGCGCAGCTTAATTACAGAATGTGTCTTCCCCTAGATACGAGTATACATGTAGTTCGTAGCTGACTTATTTTCTTTCATTTTACTAAATATATTTTTTATTTATTGATTAATTTTTGTACTAAAACACTATACTGTCACTTGCATGAACTTTTTGACATATGTGTATGTCATGTATACTCTAAAGTGCGAACGTTATGTGCTCTGTGTGATTAACATTTACTTAGAAATAAACGCATTTCTGTTCTGTTCTGTTCTGAAAACATAGCCACTCTCCGCAAGATGTCTGTCGTGAGCGAAATTAACAATTTGTAAAGTCATCACAAACTGTATGGGGAAAATAATAAGAGGAGAAACTGCCTCCATTAAGATTCACATTTCAACAGCACTTTGAAGATATTAAGAAAAAAGCATAACAATAATAAAGCCCAACAAATCAGAGTCATCGAAATTACAAATCAATTATCAATCCTGAGCACTCTGTTTGGAAGACGCCGAAACCAATTCAGGTTTTAAGCCTACAATCATTAGCAATGAAAAGGATGATGGACGACTTATATGTTTGACTAAAAAGACTTAAAAGTGGCACTCGGGACTTTGCTGTCATAAGTGGACACAGTTCATGCTGATAATGTGGCCGCTTGGGCTTCTGCTGGCACCCATGAAACGACACCGGATTTACGAGAGACGAATTCGAAAGACAATGCTCCATGATTCAATAAGTGCCGCATTGAATTTCCATCGTCACCGTCTCAATGGAATGGAAGCTGACTGGACTTTTATCACGGACCTTCTACGGAGCTCAGATCAACTCGCATCCCGTTTTTCTAATTGCCATGTGAAAGATTTCGGAGCAGCCAAATTTTCAGCGCAGGTATGTTGATACACCTCCGCGTGGATCAATTCTTAATAAACATGCAATGATGAGAATTGAAAATATTTCCAAGAAAGTTCCAGGAACACTATATTTTACAAATGCACAATGCTTCGTTCTTCTGCCTTACTCCTGTGCGAAATTAAAAAGTTATTTGATATATTCACACCACCGATCTGCGTGCTTCATCTTCCGGCTTCACTCACTAGTCATTTATTTTGCAGCTGGAAAATGCGAAAGGTTGAAACGTTGTGTATTTTTGAAAAAGCATCCGAGGAACTTTCTTGAAAATATTTCCATCCTCAGTTGCTTCTCACTATAAGACATTGCTCATTATATATCCGGTGCCTTTTTATCAGATTTGTGCTATTCCTTTGTCAACGCTCATTATGATATAGATCATAGTACAAAAACTAAAATGATGCGAAATTAACTAGTCCACATTACAAAAAATATATCATATTAACATAAGCCATCTAAGACAATCATCTGTTAGAGAGGTGCATTGGAGATTGATAGAAACTTATAATTCCTTCAACTTCACGTCGTTGAAGTCTGTATCTTCAAAGTTAGAAAGAAATAATTCATTACTTATTAAAGCAGTATTCATCATTAAATGAAAAGCCAATGAAGTGAAGTCGAGACCTATAGGCCTACACTCATACTCGTATGAAAAATAGGGTCGTCTTTACACCATTTGCTCATAAATTGCCATTAATATATTAGTGTAGAGAAAATTATAAATTTACAAGAATAAAGCAGAGCAACATTCATTTCATCAGATACTCTAGTAACTGATGTTCTGATTGACATGTTGAATACTGTATTAATCTGTTCCTGTAACGGTGGACATCAAGCAAGCACCAAGGCTCTGTTTTTTTAAGTCAATGGCCTATCAGGACCGTTGTGCACAAAATAAACAAAGTAGCAGCTCCTTGATAGAAATTTTGTATTACAAGATAAGTAAGACATCTTCGCAGACTAGGACAATTATATTTGACTAAAGTATAAACGCGTGACGAAATCAGCTTAGTGAGAACTATAAAATTATTTGAATTGCCGAATATTGTAAGACAACTATGATAACTTACAGGTCGCACTTTTCGTGAACTTACGACTTAAATTAATTAGGTATATGCCCTATTCTTGCCTCAGAACTAAGAGTAGTACTCCAAAGTTTCATAAAATGTTTATAGAATATGTTATTGACATATCTGGGGTCTCGCTTGGGTTCAAAAAAGTCCACGGATCCCTGATATGATAAGACATATAACAACCTGTCAAATCAAATATTTTCTCTTTGAAAATTTACGGGTGATCTAAACTAAGCTCAACTTTGATGATTGGAAACCACAGCTTCGACTGTTAGGTCTCTTCTAGCTTTCCTGTCTGTCAACTCCATGAAAAATGGGACACGACTATTTCAAGAGCTGCTACCGAGTTCGCTGATTTGTTGGATTATCAGTCATGTGTTCAGCAGTATATGCGGACTTAGCCTACCATCGCTGAGTCTGCGACATCATTTCTGCGATTATGTAGGATTTCCAAAATATTCCCCAACCATTGGCATGCAATGTGCAAAAATGCAGCCTAGTGACAATGAACAGTGAAAATAGCACCCAGTAATTCATTGAAGCATGGAATATTGGCTGTCAGCAATTGATGGGAAAACATCATTCTCCTACATCACATTGATTTCGATGAGGCTATCAAAAAGAACGACTGTTTGATGCAAGCAATAATCGCAAAGGATTGAATTGATTAGACTTCAAACACAGGAATGAGAAAATGAAGTCAGCTGCATGAGAAACTTGGACAGAGACCATAACAAATGGAGAAAAATAATACGAATTCTTAGAGAACCTTATGCCGTCTTGCGGATATATTATCTAAAACCTCCTTCTAATTCTCAAATACTCAAACTTCGATTATGGAATTTATTTCCGGAAAGTTACGATTTAAACTTCTTTGCACGCCGTGCTATGTCTGCGAGGATAATGCAACTAAACAATCCCACTGGGAAAACTGTCGCAAAGGATATGGTGTTGAGGGGGATTACACGGCGGTGTGCTTTGTCGCGGATTCCTGAGCATAACCAAACTTTTTTCATGAAGAATATTGAAAAATGTGATGAGTACAAACCTGTTTTCTTTGTCCAAGGAGCCGACGTCCCTTTTCACTAGTGTTCTGACTTTTGCTATATCATTCTTCCAAATTGCTTTATGCAATTTCCCAAGATCTTTTTCATTGATTTCATAACCAAAATTTACTCCAATGAGATTAATACTACCTCTGCTGCCTCGAATGCTACTATTAGCGGGAGATGGATCGCGAGATGACTTCTTTTTTCCAAATTTGCTAAATAACTTCTTCATCCCGACATGAAAAATTCAAACCCCCGTTTTGTTAGTTTGACGCTGTTGTTAGAACAACGGTAGCGTTCATAGAACGTGTACATTGCTACAGTTAAACAAAAGACAAATGAATTACAGTAGACGTGATGCTAGCACTAACTCTTTGCAGTGAAAATGCCCAATGACTTTGATTTTGCGACTAGTTTCTAGCTTCATCAGCTATTCATTTGACTCATTTATTTTGAAGCAACTAATTGCATCAAGCAGAATTTAAGAATTCTTAAACATCAGCATGGATTTCCAAAATTTAGAAAAAAAGTCAAGTACCTTATTACGAATTCGAGTTTGCCTCAAAAACATCATTGTGAACACAATCTGGGTGTGAAACTCTCAAAGATATATTTGGAAACTCTGCTATTCATGCTTGATTACGCCGTCAAGGCGAAACGTCGCACGAACTGAAGTTACTGAAGTCTATGTTACTAAGCATGTTACTGAGTATCTGAACACGTTCTTCATTCAAATTTTCTATAGTCATACATTGGGCCCTTGCATCATACCTTGCCTTATCATAGCACGCAATGAATTCACATCGACCATTGTGGACCGATACTGCAATAAACTGTTGCTGAATTATAAGCGTGCTTCATGCAACTGCAGTACAAGCAGATTGTGGGGCAAATCCATGCGATCTAGGAGCTCTTTGTCTAGGAGACACGCAAGTAGCGCTTAATGTCTTTGTGCGGTGAAGTGCATCCAAAGATATTTGAGTGCATCAATGTGTTCTCCAAAAAATCGTCGGCATTCTTTCCTTTATGACGTTCCTCCTTCACACCCAACCAATGCATGCCTCACAAATTTGTCTTACCTAAGCGGTATTTGCCGCGAAACAATAAACATTGGATGTCAGCAGCAAAGATGTTTGATTGATATTCCATACCTATGTGATAAATTAACGCGATCATAGACATCGAACATTAATCATCCTAGTTGTTGTTGTTCGATGTCTATGAACGCGATGATCAGAATTTTTTAATCATGCCCTCGTGGACTCGTGGATCTGTGATTTGAGTGGAAATTGTGCAGGTCCTCCGACTTCTTCTTACATATCGCTGCGTGGTACATTATGTCAATGGATACACGCAGTTAACATGTAAATACGCAGTCCTCATCCGGAAGGACAAATGGGAATAAAATCGTTCCCTCCTAAGGATAAAACCTCTCACTCGCGATTTCAAGTGACGGCTGCAGTGCGACTGCAGATTGCACATATTTCAGTTAAATTATTGGCACTTTTTCAGTTGCGCTAATTTCCGAGTCATCAGAATCGAATAAAAAAGCATGACGTTGAAGCAACACCACTTCTTTTTCTGCTTCTTGAAATCAAAAATCAACCAATTTAATTAAGCAAGCGCTATAGGAGTGCTTGATCTCCATGAGTTCAATTCTGTTTTAACGGATTCATTGGTTGTTGGCCAATCTATTGCGTCGTCTTTTTGCCTCAAACTACAAGACATAACTAAAAGAGAATTTTCTACATTAGATACATATATCTGTTTGTTTTATGACACCATTTTTGAAGACAGGTTCTTTTCATCACATGGTTTTGGAAAACACCAGCTGATTATAGAGTTAACTAGTTTCAGTAGCATGTAAGTTCAGTTTAAATGATCAAAGGTGTCCTTTTTATCATGTTGAAATACTAGCATCTGTGATTCCTTGTGATGCTTCTGCTATGATAATGATTTATTAAAAAAAAGATAATTTTGGATGATGTGACAGCATGTTTCAGCGTCTTTCAACTAGCATTAAGACCTAATGTGCACATTTTCTGGAAGCGGTATTCAATATGTGACTTTTTTTCTTCGTGTCACTTAAAGTATCACAACGTTTATCCAACGTTCCACCTGCTTTCTTGGCCTCAGAAATATTTGAAATGCACATGCACATGTATTCATCTTATTTTGGTTCATCTTGCACGAGTTCTTTAAATCTGTTGAAACCAATGGAGGAAAGCAGTATGACAAACCAACCGATGCCCTGAAACTCGTCAGTATATCGGAGGCTCAATTGTCCCAGACAGTTCGTGCTTGTCGGTCGAAACAGGATTGTCTTCTAACTCAGAAGCCATTGAATTTCTGGCTTAAGTTCTTAGCAGCAACGGTAGGCCTTTGATGTTGCCGACAAGGTTCTTGTTGTCTGAATTTCATTTTGAGGCTGGCCTTCGGACAATTTTAGCAGGGCCATTTTGACTTGAAACCATGTATCAGCTTGAACCAACAGTTTATCAAGCCAAAATCCACCAACATCTAAGTCATGCATGTAATGTATACTGTATATAATATACGAGTAGGCCTATATGTGTGAAAATTAGTCACAGAATTAAGAGCTGATGCATTGGATTCTTTATCCACTTTTCAACACATGTTGCGGACAAGCGCGTGTCACTTATTTCAAAAAAGTCAGGTGAACACCATGTGGATTACACGCAAATATTGCTTTTTACTTTTAATAGGTATGCCATTTATTAGTACCTAGTGCCCTATTCGACTGTTCATTGGCATTTGATTATGCAGGCTGTAGAAAGGACAGTCCTCTGTGGCTAATCAAAAGGCAAAGCGTGAGCAAATGTACGGTGATAAAGGAATACAAAGAGAGTTCAATTGGTGCCGATTTAAGGCATTCGGTCAGCTAGACGCCCAAGGGAAGACCATGCAAAACAGAGAGATGCCGAAGCTTTCCGGAGTCCGCGTGATTGACACGAGTTGTCGAATTACCTGCAGACAAGCATTATGGCGATTATCTGCTTGTTAAAAAGTGTGTAGTTTGCAGTGGTGAATATGGTGTAGCTCAATGTAAGTCCTAATATTAAAGCATTGCTGCTTCAACAAACCTGTTTAGTGCTATCGGTTATGTGCGAAATTGTCTATCAGAACGCACCATATCTGTTATATGCTACATTTCCCGACAAACAAAGACAATCCGCGGATTTCCGTCAGAATTCCATCGGAATTCCGTTTCTAGTCCGCAAGATCCGCGGACTTCCGACGAATATTGCGAGTATGTAGTATACAGGGATGAGTTAAATGCAATATTTATGCTTGTGCGTGAATTTAGTATTAGGAAATGTCACTTTTTGAATTTTTTAGCTTGACCCCTGACCGAACGAGACTGGTTGTGACAAATAAGAATTTGATTTTTGGGTTCAGCGATTCAAGATCTACACTTCAATGATAGCAAATCTTTCGTGCTCGAATTTAGGGAGAAGATGTTGCTAGCTCCCGGTTTATACAAAGTGGTCAAAAAGATTGTATTTACCTAATGTTAAACGAAATATCTGCATTTCTCATGATCCGTGTCAACCTGAACAGTTAGATATCTAGTCGAGTCATCGAGCAGTTCATGGACTATCTATGCTCAGTTAGACTCCTATAATTAGATGTCAGTGCTAAGAATCATTGATTTTATCCAAAGATATAATCTAAGCGCATCAATTTATGACCAAAATCAGTTCAAACTTTTTATTGTCGGGCAATGTCTCGGAAGCTGTCATCAGACGAAAGAAAATTTATTTTGATTAATTATTGTAAACTTGAAAGCGCAAGTAAAGTGATCGAAGAATGGAAGAAGACCTTTCCAACACCATCTAAATTAGTGTTGCCATTTAGGCCTTCAGAATTCGAGGTAAGTTTGCAGAAACAGGCTCAGTTCAAGACGCACGAAGATCTGGAGGACCAGTCTCAGCAATCACACTAGACAGCAGGTTTTTGGTTGCTCAGGCATACGAAATCAGTCCAAGGAAGTCCACTAGACGTGGTAGTCTGGAGCTAGGGTTGTCACGAGGATGACTGATGAATATCCTAAAGGAATTAGACAGGTACCCTTACACACCCCGTCTGACTCACGATCTTCGGGAAGATGACTACGATCACCGTCTTCAATTTGCAGAGATTTTCATCAGTGAGGCCATGATAATCCTCATATTTTGAACAGGATTATTTGGTCAGATGAATCTCAATGCAAGCTGCGTGGGCAACTGAATAGACATAACCGTGTTTATTGGTCTTCAGAGAACCCACGCTTCACTGTCACAAAGCAGTTGAACCAACCAGGCCTAACAGTTTAGGCTGGTATTTCCTTTGCAGGAATAATTGGACCTGTATTTTTCGAGAACTCTGTAACTGGTGAAACGTACTTGGAAATATTACGAAGTGTCAATTGTACATTGACAAATTATCAAAAATAAATAAATAAATAAACAATTATCAATTGTACCCACTTGACAGTAAAGAGAGGACTTTCACTAACTGTTTTTCCATCAGAATGGCGTTCCCACACACTATTCTGCTTCGGTGAGAGCCAATCTTGATGAAGTCTTCCCGATGAAGTGGATCGGTCGATCAGGTGGCATAGAGTGACCGCCTCGTTCCTTTGATCTCATCCCAATGGATTTCAGTGTTTGGGGTGGTGAAGAACTTAGCTTATGGCCAGCGACCAACCGCAGTTGAGAGCCTACTTAATCTAGGCGTTCTCAGACATTGATAGAAATAAAGACTTATGTCGGTGAATTTGCCACAGTGTTTTGGAAAGAAATTAGCTATGTGCCGAAGCTCGTGGAAAGAATTTTTAGCACTTGAGGCAATGAAATTCTATTTTGACTTTTAACTTCTTTGACCGAATTTGTCTGTCATGGAATAAATATTATGAATATCATAATATTATTTGTTTTAGTTCTGTGTTGCTAAATAGGAGATCCAAGGATGAAGCATGTTTGTGAGAATTTAGTGTCCTAAAATAACATTCAACAATCATTATCTCATGTATTGTACGAAAAGCAAAGTTTTCAATGTAACATCAGAATTAGATTTATCATATTTTTCTTTGTTTCCTCAATCATATGCCATGGATATCCATTTCAAGTTATTTTCCATCAAACTTTTACTTGAATAGGGAATCTACATGTTAGAAATGTAGATATTTCGTTTAACATTAGGTATATGCAAACTTTTTGACCACTCGGTATTATTAGAAATTTCTTTTCTCAGGAAAGCGATTTATTCATATTCGTTTTAGAAGACGCATGTTTAACACCTACTCATGCGAGCAGGAATACATGAAAGGAAATGAATTACATCAATTAACAAAAAAATCATGGAAAAGCGTTAAATGGCGGCTGCTAATATGGATCTAGCTCTGGTAATCGCCAGAGAGATACGCTGAAACAGCCAATCGATCTCCCGCGCTCTATATATTTTATTCGAGCAATAACGTTACATCACACGCAATTACTACATTTCGATAGCATTTTCATAGCAGATGCTGCTAGGTTGGCACCGATCTACCGGACGAAATGGCTTCCAGATCCCTGAAATTAGTGTTTTCATACATTATTTGCTCTACCATTTTTTCCTTGTGACGCAATAACTAATTAGGTTCAAACGTAATAACGCTAAACGGATTGACATGAAAATCGAGCAGTGGTTACTTATGTAAAAAGTCAGCGAATTGAAATATTTTATCGATGCCATTAATCCATGAAATCAAAATTGAAGATCATATTAGTATCACGGAAGTTGTTGGGAATTGAATTCGTGCATTTCTCTAGTAGCTATCGTAACAGGGGAAACGTAATGACGTTACAGGTGAAACGTAATAACGTTACACGTACGAAATCAGGATTTATCATTGGCGGAGGTGAAAGTTATTTCGTCTTCACATGCACCAGTTAGCCTTAATACAGCACTTGAAAGTCCTCCTATGCTTGCTCGGGGTCTTCAGGTGCATGATGAGATGCTCCTGTCGTACTACTGATAAAATTAGGCAGTAGTGATGAAAGTATTTTTCTTTCAATTATTTTGAAAATACTTTATCTTGGGAAATAGTGGATGAATGCAAGCTTCCCCACGCCAATCAAATTGATTTCATATGTTCTTGTAGGAACATCTAATTCAAAACAGTTTAGAGTTAAAGCCAATATTTTGCCTTAAACAGTAACCGCGTAATTTACTGCCAATCCACGATATTAATAATAAAGCTAGTTGGCTACAATCAAACTTTGATCGATAAATTTCAAATGATGTGCTTGTACGAACACTGTAGAACAGATACGTCGGCAGATTCACCCTCGGATGAGACCTACATGATCATCGGCAGCAACTTAAAGAAATGTGTTCGATGCATTTTCTCTACAAATTGAGCGCCTCAGAGAACACTCCTGAAACCGAGTTTCGCATTGATCAAAATTGCACGTATCTTGGGAGCATCCGAGGAATTCAGCTTTTGCATTCTTGGTACCTCAGTGACTGATCTCACCAACATTTTGCGAGACAACGTGTGTCGACCATTCAGCGATTTAATACCGATGCCGCCTTACATTCGAACCACATTTCTATGGATGAAACATTCTTTCAGACAGGCATGATGCATAATATTAATTTCGGAAAACTCTTGTCTGCAAGGTGGTCTGTTTATAACTCGAGCTTTCAACTCGCTTCCTCAGGAGAAATGGCTTGCCATGCGGTTGATAGTACAGCATCGAGGATTGCCTTTTTAGAAGTCACAAATACATGCAAGAAGGCACATGCGTTTTTGATCATGATTCGGACAGCTTGCGTTTTCTGTGGACAGGTGCAGAATTACCCACTCAGTTTGCGTATCATGATCGTATGACAAATTAGATAGCAGTCTGAAGTCAAAGTTTGACTGTGGGTCCAGGTCAAAACGCTATTTTGACGAAATGGTCATAAAATTCGGTTTCAATAAACTTATGAGAAAAACAATAATTTGTCGTTAGTCTCTCCCCAATACTTTTTCCAATATGCGAATGTTTTGAATAAAAAGGCAGATGTTATGCGCCAGACGATTCGCGTACCAGCCGCTTTCTCAATGGCAAAAATCTATTAAAATTTTACAAATCGAGTATATATAAGAATTGCTAAAAGCATGATGCCAGTTCGTGACGACGATTTAGAGCCGGCTTCCATTGAGAAAGCGGCTGGTACGCGAAACGTCTGGCGCATAACATCTGCCTTTTTATTCAAAACATTCGCATATTGGAAAAAAGTATTGGGGAGAGACTAACGACAAATTATTGTTTTTCTCATATTATGAACCTCCCGACGAAATCCATCAACTATATTCAATAAACTTATCCCAGCGAAAGTCTCAAAACATTTGATTAACATGCTGTCTCAGTAGCATCAAAAACTATGTTTCTCTTAAAATTTAAACGGAAAACCAACAGTCTCTGACTGTTAGTGTAAGTAGACCTACTTAGACCTGGTTTCAAACTCTTGGGCTACTAATTTTCCTCTTTAAATTCAACAGAGGCGCAGGTTTAGATGCTGCTGAGGACGTTTCTGTTTATTCTGTTGTCTCGAAACTTTTACTGGGACAGTTTCATCAAAACCGTTTAAGACCGATTCACACGAGGACCATTTTGACTTGAATCCGTGACTCTAATAGTATGTAGTGCTTCCCACTGCTAGGGCAATCCACGAACTTATTTCCAACAACTTTTAGGATACTAGTATGATTTCAACTCTGCTTATATGGTATAATGGTCTCGATCAAATCTGTCATTTCGTAGACATTTTCTTATCAGTATCCACTAAACGATTTTCACAGCAAATCGTGTAACGTCGATGCGACGGACTTTAATGTTTATTGATTCACTTATGAAGAGTAGCAGAAAAACGAAACATGCAAGCACTGGCTTCAGAGTATCTACATAAACCGTAATGATATATTATTTATTTTATCCGCTAAATTGATAACCAACCTACTCAATATACTGTACTGCAAAATAAGTTATTAGTGTTTAACGTACTTTGCAGCGCTGCTACTATAGAAACGGCCAGTCATATTTTTAGATAAGTTGATGTCAGACGCACACGATAGGATTTGAAGTTTAACAAAGATCATGTCGCGATACTCGCGATACTCTTGAGACCTTGGATGATTGTCTGCAATGATAAGATAAAGCTTGTGTAACGTTATTTCGTTTCGATGTAATGTTACTATGCTTGAAACGTAGTAGCGTTACATTCTAAACAGCATTGAAACGAAAGACAATCGAAAAATCAATTTATTTCACAGCTGTTCCACCATCAGTGACCGACGCTAGCTTGGGATATGAGATATGTATATTTATTATACATGAGATTATATTTATTTTGAACGTATAAAGTGATGTGCTTTTATATTCCGTTTTTATCAATTCTTCACTTTTCCTTGCAAAACTAAGATGATGCATGACTCCTACAAATTAAATCTTGACTTGCTTAAACATGTTAACTATCAATGAAAATGTCCTCTCCTTTTAGATAGTGTCATTTCGTGTATCATTATCATAATCATTTGATATCAGCTCCTCTTAATTGTCATTCGTGTAAATTTTTTGACCTAGATGTTGACAGTTGCGTGGAACTGCCCATTACAAAATTGCATTATGTTTATATATTGATGTTTGATTTCATAGTAGGCCTTATACTGAATATTTAATTTTGCACATTAATATTTTTGCACAGTAAAATTTAGATATTGTTATAAATGTAGCCATAACTCATTATTTCATTAATCATTCAATAAATGGTCTAAGGCATGGGTCGACAACCTATGCCAACCAGCGGGCCACTGGATCAGGTTTAGTCTCCTCGTGGGCCTTACCCCCGGCAGGAGTTCATTAATGTAAAGTATCGTTGATTCTATAATCATTTTGTGAAACATAGCGTGGAAGTTTAGTTACAAAATAAGTTGCGATTATATAGATTAATGAAAATTTGTCTTTACACTGCTAATGGAGAAACATAAAATGGCTCACAGCTTCCTTGCTATAATTATAGTCCGGCAGCCAGAACGAGTTTCTGCAGGAAACGAGGCCAAAAGTGAGACTTTCACAGAATGATGTACACCCTATGCCTACTACGAATCGGCACGTCTGCCGAGTTCTAGTGAGTTCTTCTTCTTGTCAAACAGGATCAAAGAAAAACATGTAAATCCAATGGGACGCAGATTGCAGTTTTAAACGAAAAGTACTAAGCCCCAAGTCATAATGTCTGACATGGAATGCCTTCAGGTCATTTCCTTTCATTTTCATGCACCCCTGTCTATATAGCTAAACGCATTTAGATTTGGCGAGCCTCTTAATGTCGGCAAACACAAACATTTTGAGCAACTTTATCCACATTCAACCACATTCTCACAGACATTGCCGATTACATGCATGATAAAATCACATGCACATCATAGGAAATAACCTGAAGACATGCCATACCAAAAATTATGACTCTGGGCTTAGTATTTTCCTTTAATCAGAGAAAACATAGAAAATTTCATTTTAGCCAAAAACTGCAATCTACGTCCCATTGGATTTACATGTGTTTTTCTTTGATCTTGTCTGACAAGAAGAGGAACTCACTAGAACTCGGCATACGTGTTGATTCGTAGTAGGCATAGGGTGTACAGCATTCTGTAAAAGTCTCAGTTTCGGCCTCGTTTCCTGCAGAAGCTCGTTCTGGCTGCCGGACTATTACTTGTACCTAGCGCCATGGTATATTACACACATGCTTTATGTTCAGTAGAGAAACAATCTACGAAAACAAAATACATGTAGCACAAAAAAATGCACGGATAGAGTGTTAAACCCAAAAATTGTGCAAGAAATCGAAATATGATGACGAACAATAAATAATTCATTGAAACTACAAAGTCCGGAGAACAGGCAAGTTGGTAAGAGACGACTGCAAAGACAATCGTGAAGGCAATAAAAACTTAATTGTGACACAATTTAATGCATGAATACAACAATAATCACGAGAACGCTGTGAAAACAAAGTACGAAATGCACAGACCATGGCTAATAGATCAATAACATGTTAAGGAGAAACAAACTGGTCTTCATATTAGCTCACTAATCATTTATTGCGTTAGAAAAGAAGTTGATGTCAGGCTTGATTCAAGAGGATGCTAAAAGGACGTATTGAAGGTAAACGCCTGCGTTTGAGCTCAAATTCTATTTTTATTCCCTTGATGCGGCTCAACAGTGGTTCACGCGACTCTGCCGTCCTGAACAATGATTATTGTGTCTATCAGTTTTACGAAATAAATTGCAGTAGATCGCACATGATGGTATTTTGAAAGAGAGCCCCGGGCCGCAATGTTGTCGATCCCCGGTCAAAGGAAAACTGACATTCTTTCCATTTGTTCGCACCATTTTCTTCTTTTAGCATTAAGGCAATCATAGACTCGCAAGAGATGATTTAATTTGCTGTCTATACCTGTAAAACACTATGACTAATTCGCTCTCAATAATTTGAATGTGATTTCTTACAGAAAAGATGTCAAAGCGAAAGCAAACAGATGAAGAAATGGACACTGGTCCACCAGCGAAACAGACGAAAATGTCTTTTCGGCGGGTGGTTTGCCCACAAAACCGACGAACACCACTGAAGACCAATTGGGAGCGTATTTGCAAAGTAAGTACTAATACCGATGTGCTGGGGATCTACTGGCCTTCTGCAATGAAATTTTAATGGCAGGAACATATTCTTGTAATCACTTAAGTACTCCTGAAATGGTAGGTCTACGTTGAATGCAGTAGCAAGTTGCTAATGAGCTACATTTTTTTGTACTGAGGAATTTTTATTAGCTTTATAAGTTATTAGTTTATTAGATTATTTATTATTAGAGACTAATAAAAATTTCTCAGTACAAAAAACTCTTATTTTTGATTTTTCTTTGTAGTTCAATCGATAATAAATTCACGAGGAGTGCAGATTTGGATGATATTGTGTAATACTCACGGCTACATGTATGTCCTAAAAACTTCAATTTATATTTTTCCATGTATCGGAAAGTACCTTATCTGATTATGTTGATTTGAGAAGAACCAAGTTTTGTTGGATATTCAAAATCTATTAATATAGCATTATATCATGGATCTTTAGGGCAGTAATATCAGACATAGACGAGGCTGCGTTACCTCCTGCGTCACTCCTCATAGATTCTCAGCCATCTTGAGAAGTCTATGAATATTGCAACTCTTGATCGCTGTTAGTTACAGATAATGGAGAGATGAAGAAATCTTTGATTGACTTTTATTGAAGTCTATGAAAGTTTGCTCTCTCAATAGATAGTAATTCATGAAAGTTTGAAAGTCTATCAATGTTTACAAGTGTGAATAGATTTGAAATTCAGATTTCTATCTAAAAATGATTTGAAATATCCATTCATCAATTCATTCATTAATGGATTCTCAAGCTGGAGTGACGGACGACGGTCCATGGCTATCTGTTGCGGTGAGAATTCTATGTGAAATTGTCGGGCGTATAATGGTGTATTATATACCCTCCAATGCCTTTTCATAACTCATGCATTTCAAACTCATTTCAATCATTTCTATGATCTCCAAAGCCATAGAAGTAGATCATAGACTTTCTATGGTATTGTTAATTTCTATGTCCAAAGCCATCGAGAGTGAAATACAATTTGCGATATACTTCGATCAGCACCTGGTAAATTGTAACCCAGTACTACCTGCTTCATTATTGTTCTATGTCAGATCAAAGCTATCAAATTGCTTTAGCCACTGATATCTGTCGCCTCTACCTTTCATTCCTATGCTTATGCATCACTATGTTTGTATTTTTCGAATTCTTTTGAATTAGGCGGAATAGATTCACTTGTCTGAAGATGATCGGCAGGTGCTGATCGAAATATATCGCAATCAATCAATCGCAAGTATGAAGCAAATTATTAGAATATCCCAAAAAACTTAGTTCTTCCTAACTCAACATAATTGTGCCAAAACCAAGGGATCATCACTGCCTTATTTGAATCTTAAATATGAAGGCAATAATGAAAATAAAGCGTTGCTGCTGAAATATAAATTTATCTAAATTTTCACCGGTATGACGACAGAAAAAGGATCCTACAAAATTTTTCAAATGTCGGAGATAGATCTGAATAATAGAGATGAAAGCTGTGAGCTCCAAACATTGATATTTTGGTCTATCTTTGACTTTTGAACATTTTTGTATGATCCTTTTTCTGTGAACAGGCCGTCATACCAGCGAAAATTTAGGTAAATTTATATTTCAACATCAAGGCTTTATTTTCATTATTACTTCCATCACAAAAAAGAAGATGCTGCTTTAAGTTAATTGTGAATCTTCAAATATGGAAGTTATCACTCCTAAAGTTTGATGGGCATTTGGTAACTTTGCTATTGATTTTTCATCGAATGGTAGAGGAAGCTTGTAAGATCACAAATGTTAGGCCTATATTTTGATAGGAGACATAGAGACATAATGTATGCAATGCATTCTCAGTTTTGGTCATAAATGAGGCGCTATATTGCGGATATGTTCTCCAATAATTTTTTTGCTGACGCTTGTGAGGATTATAAAGTATTTATTTAGTTATTCCGTCTGTCACCTTTCACCGAGACTAAATATGTATGTCACTTTGTCACAAGTTGCTTATTGCCAAAAGGATTGGACAATGATGAACATGAAAAGGTCGCAAATGTACTGCATAACACGTAGGCATCAGAATTTTCTCAGAGGCAGTTGTGATTTTAATTCATTGATTTAATAGTTCACGCCCTTCCTTCATTATCTACATACTAGGCAACCTTGACAATGTGAGCCGGCTCGCGAGAGCTCGGACTTGTAAATATTTTAGGCCTTTCACCTGTATCACCGGCAACATCGAAGGTTGCGTGAAGATGCCTGTAAGATACAGGTGAAAGGCCTAGCAGAAATAAGTATATTTTTTCTTCTCAACCCGTGGTACTGTCCGGGGATTCATTCCTAGCTTACAATTATCATGACCACGTTGAACAATTATTTGACTACAAGATGTTCAATGATCAAATGGTAGGCTATAGAGAACGAAATATGAAACCATGGGTAGCACGTGCGGATTTTACAAGTACTCGCTTTTTAGGTGGTCATTTATAAATGCTTAACAGCAAAGGAAATGTCATTTTTCTTCTCTCAGTGCTTTTTTATTCATTTATAATATCACCTCATGATTGTGTTGTACGACAGAATGTTCAGTTGATTTTGCCTTTATTTCTTTTACTAATTGTCTCTTGTGTGGATTTGTCAATTTGCTGCCACTTTTCCAGAATAGATATCAGCGGTAGTAGAGCCTGTGTATAGTGTGATCAATTCCGTGTTTGCTCTTCAATAAGAACAGACGAAACACCGAGCGAAGATGATGACTTATCCTTAGTTGTCAACATTTTACTGGACGTTAAATCCTTAAACCGCTTCTAGCGGAGACTTCCAGAATTGAATCAATAACATATTATTTGTATTACCTGAAAATTTGTAATGCAGGCTCAGCGCTAGAATTTTGCATCTTCCTCGTAAATCCATTTATACAGAGCTGAACATAAAAACTGACCAATTAAATTTCGCTGAAATTCTCATGCCTTCCAATCACGTCGCACAACAACGTGCCGTACATCATTCGAGAGCTTGCATTCTCTGCTTTAAATGAACTATGATAGACTTGCATCCGTTATTGTATCTGCTGAGCAGTGCTCAAAATACAAAAATCACTCAATTAACAAATTGTATTTATCAATAAGAAAACATGTGAGTGTAATCATGGATCATGCACGGGGAGAACAAGCATTTTCTGAGCTCTCTTTTGACATACTGGTCGTCAAAATCAGTGATGTATGGTATATTGTTGTGAGACATGATTGGAAGGCATGAGAATCGATTGAATTTCAGCAAAATTTGGGTGGTCCGTTTTTTATGTTCAGTTCTTTAGAACAGTTGGTGCAACTAGATAATTCATGTTATAAAAGATTTTTAAAAGCTGTTTTACAGAATCGAATCAAACCAATACCTGGCTTTCACTAAGGGCCATCGTGTGATAATAAGAATTGTAAAATTTGTGTAATAGGCCTGACGTTTTGTCAGTTAACCAACTTCTCTTGACAGTCTAACTATCTTCTCTAGTAGAGAAACACCAATAAATCTTAATTAGCAATTTCTACTCGTACATTGATGCTGGGAGCTTAATTTTCATGTGGGATTTTGTTGAGTACTTTACATGCTAGTATAGTAGATCAGTTTGGCTACTTACATTGTGTTAAATGCTTTGGAAAATCAACTTGCAACAATGCTTCCTTCTGAATGTTGAACTTGGCGAAATGCTTCTTTGATTGAGTTTTGTGAAGTGCAATAATGTCTGACCAACACCAAGTGACGACAATTTACTACTTTGGTATTTATAATAAGCATTTGTATTTACAGATTTTGGTTGAAGAGCTCAAGGTTCAGGCGCGAGTAAATACGCGGAAGCAGCCCTGGACAGTTGATATCCGCTCAGAATCGTGCGCAAATGTGGAGAAAGCTGTCAATCTTCTCGAAGCGTTCTTCAAAGGCTTCGATCTTGGTGATGCAGAGACTATCGTTCGTGTTGATGGACTGTACATAGAAACCTTTCACATTCATGACGTGAAATCTTCGTTGAAAGGCGACCATCTCTCACGCTGTGTGGGACGACTGGCTGGTTATAACGGAAGGACTAAATATTCTATCGAGAACAGCACCAAAACACGAATCGTCATCGCTGATCAGACTATACACATCCTCGGATCTTTCAACAACATTGCTCTCGCTCGTCGTGCTATCTGCTCCTTAATTCTCGGCGCCCAACCGAACAAAGTATTCGGAAATATGAAGAATCTGTCAGCACGTAGTAATGCTGCTTTTTAAAGAATATATTGACATCTGAGAAACAGTATAGCTTTGTGTTTCTTATATGTACGGAGTGAAGGTCTAACCACGACGGGATAATTACTTTGAGAGTAATTCGAATAAATAATGATTTGTATTAGTGTATAATTTATAATTTTTCAATAATCATGCATTTAATAAAATTATAATTTTTTATAGTAATTTATATATTCCTTGTAATTATTTAATAATTTATACAATACTAAAAAGATATACTTGTGGTTGCCGTACATACCCGTGTATATGCTGAATCTCACCTGGACGTGTAAAGCTCCGCATCCTCGCAGTAAACAGAAAATAAGTCGCATATATATTGAATATTTTCAATAAAATGCTATTGTACATATTCACACAAAATCGATAAAAATTTAGAAAATTTGGATATATTCTGACAAGAGATCTAGAGAATGCATAAATGGGTAAAAAAAATTTTTCACTGCATCAATGATTATGCTAAAGATGCGAAATTCACGATTTTCTATTGATAAAATTTGTGGCAACTTTGTGTAAAAAGAAAGAGGGCCATGTTTTATCGGTTGAGATTTAATCAGAAAAATCGTTGGATATTTAGCAGCATTTTTGCGTAATAATCTGCGATTTTTTAATGCCGCTTTTCAACCGCAGTACAAGTGACGTCAGATAGTTAGGAAATGGCATCAAGATTTAAGAAGCTGTCAAAACTTCATCAAAACAGTTAAAAGCCGTACTACTATTTATGGGTGACTGGTGCCGTAGTTCATCGTAAAATAGAGAAAGTCTCAATATGCTATGGTCCTATGAATGCATCAACTCTATGCCGCACCCTGATTTCGGACTAGATTTCTGGTCAATTAAGTGCGGCTAATGGTCGGATGTATCATGTATTACTTGCCTACAGTCAAAAAAATTAAAAACGGACATGGATTACCGGTACGAGTAAATGGTTTTTTTTCTAGTAGCTACAAGTTCTGATCAAAATTAGACAAGTTCCTTTAAAGAATTAGAGCTGTTAGTATGAAATTATGCATCTCCTCAGTCAGAGTGAGATGTGCAACGTCTCTCTGAACGACTTCTATTCAGAAAAATGTCATTTCTCCGCGAATATTGGAACTCTACGAATGTAGCAGCTGATAAGGTGGTAGACAAAAGCAAATTTGTTCTATCAATTAAAATGTTGGAAAGAATTAGTTAAATTTCCGGTCTACTAGTTAACCCTTGCCCTTAAATACCATTGATTAAGCTCATCGGAAAAGCCTTCAATTTCAACTAGGTTGACTGATATTTTAGGATTTGGATGAAAGGATTTCCTTTCAATAAAATCAATAATAGTCAGAGTAAGTATGTTAGGTAGAGTGGTAACTCCCCATTTATTAAATCCCCAGTGTGTATACACTTTCGATTTTATTAAATGAACTCATCGGAGATACAGTCGGAATTGTTTCAAACTGTGAGATACACACATTTATGCAGTTTTGAAGAAATTACAACGGATCATTGAGTGATCATGATAGCATTGCAGAAGGAAATGATATCATTTTACAGATTGTCCATGTCATGACAGCCTTGGAGAGGTAATATTTGTTAAATTGGCAACTCGGTGACCCGCTATAGTTTTCATGAATTAGAAACATGAAATTTCAGCCAAGAAAACACAATAAGATGTCGACTTCTTCATGAAGACTTCCATTATCAAGCGGATCATGAAATTCCCTTGATAATCAGCTTAATTTCCGTTTAGTTAAGATGCTTATTAGCAAATATTCATTCCTTTTGATATCTAACTTGCTGCATGCTACTTAAATAGAGGACTCATCTCGGTAGTATATAAATTGGCAAAATTTTGACTATTTTAAAAATGCTCAAATAATTTTTTGGACCACGGGAACGTTATCTCTGCAAAAAACTGAATCTTTTCATATAAAAATTTTCACTATATACAGATACTTTTTGAGTCGACACTCTACCAATATATCCCTACTCTATGATGATAGTGTCTGAGCATCAAGCCAAAGTTATACTTATAATACAGTGATAGTAGATTGAACGCTTTATGAAAGCGAGTAATTATTACATGTCTCAGTATATGCACACGAACCTGTTTAATAAATATCAATTTTTTGAGCTCTAGACACATCTTCCCGTGGTCAAATACCGCTGATAGTCAATTTCAGGGCTACAGTAATCTATGAACAAGAATTTCCGTGGCGAAAATGCTAAAAGTAATTTCCACCAAATTGGAAAAATTTTTGCCAAAAAAGAATGATGGGCGGAAAAATCTCCTGACTTCACATCAGCGCCTTTCATTCGAAAACTGATTCCTACTCATCCAGTCTGTATGAGGTTCCACACGCAGTTAGAAAATACCTTAGCTATAAATAACATAACCGAGAATCATTTCACAAGTAATCTCGCTATTGATTGATTTACAAACCCTCAGCAGATGTAGCAGCATTCAGACATGCATCGACCTGTTGGACCTCATCAGTCGTGGATGGGATCGAACCAGCGACGTTGGAGCTACAAGACATGCAAGCATGCCCTCTGACCATAGTAGATGATCCAGTGATCGTGTGGTTAGTGTGCATTCTTCTGCCCACAACTGATGACGCGCAGGCCGAATCATATCTGAAAGTGGTTGCATTGAGATTTGACAGATGTGTCTGAAGTTTTGTGGTGGAAGCTTCCGACAAATCGGGAAGTGTGTGCAGGAGATAGTATTGATGGAAGTAACATTCAATGCCCTCCACCACAGTGTTTAAATTGATAAGATTATCTTACAAAATTGTGAGAAAAAGATTTTCTCAATTTTATGCATACGGCCCAATGAATGCATGTACAACTGGCTATCAACAAGAAGATGAAGCATTTGTAGATTCGAGACGAAGATTATAATACGTTCAATGGGCAAAAGTTGGTAAATGCATTGATATAGGAAAACAATCATACGTGTATAACGCCCACATCAATGCGTAGATAAATGAGTGGTTTACAGTCGTCTATTAAGTACCTTGACAATCAGTTAATTTCTATGCCAAATCAACTCTGACTTTCTAACCATAGAAATAGATCTTCATCGATATTTTTGTCTTCCAAACGTCTACGGATGACTATGTAATTTTTCGCTGATTCATAGTTTTGACATAGCTATTCAGTCCCTTCCATTTAATATTCAATGCTCTTCTGTTATCGATTGAGATATCAAATAAAACTGCTTATAAGAGCTGGTGAAAAAGTAATATCATAGACGTCCCTACAAATCATGCTTTCATTGCATACTTCTCTTATATACTTACTTTGCCTTCAAGTAAAGTTTTGCAATTGTCGGAAAATTGCCTTCAACTCTGCAAAACAAGACAGTAATGACATGAATCAACACGATCAGAAGCACGATCGTGCCTGTATTTCGTTCGCAACAACATTCGATAAATATGGTTGATGCGTCCAGTGGCCAACAGTATCGAAGTAGAGAAATAAAAACAGTGCTTTTCTTTCTGCATTACAGTCTTATGACGACTAAATTATCTCTGATTTACTTGAAATTTTCATGCAGCTATAATGCAGCGCTTCTAGCTGTGCCTTGCAGTCATAAATCTTGTAATATATTAGACATTTGCCATCAGTGTGGACTAAGTCCCATTTTCAAAGTATAATGCTGGCTTTGAATTAGTGAAATCTTGCTTCAGTAGTTTGACTTGACGGTTGATGCTATGTGGTCTTGGAGATGAAGCCATTTGATTGGATGCCGCGGATTCTTCAATGGAGGATTTGTGTGATGCTGTCGCTCGTCGATAGCTCAGTTGGTAGACCGTTGGCCTAGAATGCCGGAGGTCGGAGGCTCATATCAACAAGACGCGCAGTTGCTTTCCGTCTTTTGAATCATAAGCAAATGATTGAATCACCAATGCTCTTATGAATCCTCGTTAAAACTTTTATAATGCAAAACCAAGAAGATGGCGAAGGCCATTTATGTTATTAGCATGTTATTATTAATCTACTTCTGCATATAGTGTACACGTAAGAGCTTCTCATAAAGCATTCATGACGCGCCTCCGCAATAAAATCATGAAATTTCCAGCAATTGCTACTCTAACATAATTCAATAGCACAAACCTTATCTTAACTGAGCTCTCAGCTACAGTATAGAACCAGCCGTCTGTGCAGTCACGGCCGTGCTACTATTAAGCTTGCTGGACGATGTGTTCGAAGGATCGTCGATATGGCGCCCCTGAAGAAGCTTTCATGGTCGCAAGATATTCTTTGATATATTATTGAGAAAGCCGTAAGGCGAGAATTCTGGCTACCTTTGAATTTTATTAAAAGGTTCATTGAAAAGCACATGATGAAGTTTTTATTACAGAATGGATAACACTAACCAGGTGCGTGAAGAATTTCCTAATTACATCAGATATTCTTTGGACGTTGGAAGAAGTAAAAATCAACATACAACACCTCGAAATATACCGTGAAGTGATGCAAAGTCAACTTCAAAAGTATGCAGATAGTGCTGATTCATTTTGATTCACAATACTAGTCAGAGATTGTGAGTGAACACAGATACTACATGCGGTAAAACCTGGATGTTGTGATATCACATAACTGAAGCTTGTAGTCACTTTCTCAAGGAACATGAGATCAGGGGTCACAAAAATTGCAATCAATTGATTGATCTCTTAGAATAACTGCAATTAATTGATTGATCCCTTTGAATAACTGCAATTAATTGATTGATCCCTTTGAATAATTGCAATTAATCTATTGATCTCTTTGAATAACTGCAATCAATTGATTGATCCCTTTGAATAACTGCAATTAATTGATTGATCCCTTTGAATAACTGCAATTAATCTATTGATCTCTTTGAATAACTGCAATTAATCTATTGATCTCTTTGAATAACTGCAATTAATCTATTGATCTCTTTGAATAACTGCAATCAATTGATTGATCCCTTTGAATAACTGCAATTAATTGATTGATCCCTTTGAATAACTGCAATTAATCTATTGATCTCTTTGAATAACTGCAATTAATCTATTGATCTCTTTGAATAACTGCAATCAATTGATTTATCTCTTTGAATAACTGCAATTAATTGATTGATCCCTTTGAATAACTGCAATTAATTGATTGATCCCTTTGAATAACTGCAATTAATCTATTGATCTCTTTGAATAACTGCAATTAATCTATTGATCCCTTTGAATAACTGCAATTAATTGATTTATCTCTTTGAATAACTGCAATTAATTGATTGATCCCTTTGAATAACTGCAATTAATTGATTTATCTCTTTGAATAACTGCAATTAATTGATTGATCCCTTTGAATAACTGCAATTAATTGATTGATCCCTTTGAATAACTGCAATTAATCTATTGATCTCTTTGAATAACTGCAATTAATCTATTGATCTCTTTGAATAACTGCAATTAATCTATTGATCTCTTTGAATAACTGCAATTAATCTATTGATAAAACATTTTTGAGACGTAATTTTGGAAAGAAATAAAAAAGCGATACTTCTCGGAGTTTTGGTTCATAAAATTGCTGACCAGATGTTTACCGAAAACCGACTAATACAGGCCTTCTTCTGCATTATCATAGCCATGTAGACAGCAGATATAAAAGTGCGCTTCTGAAAACCATGATTACACGCGCTCATCGCTTGACATCAAGTTGGTCTGACCTTAACAAGGAATGTGAAAGAATCACATTCCCAGAAAATTAAAATATCCCATCCGACTGATAGAAAGTTCAATCAAATATGTATTAGACGAAGTGCACACAACCAATGAATGCAAGACTGAAAAAAAAAGCCAGATTCAATGCTAATTATACCGTACAAAGATCTGCGTTCTACTACTTTTGTACGACGACAACTTCACAACATCAATGTGGAAATCGGTCTTGTAATCAAACCAATATTCACCAGTCGTAAGATTTCATCGATGGTTACAACCCCAGTAGAGAAGCCCCTCTTTGTGAACAGTAGCAACGTGATCTATCAATATAAATGTGGCTCATGTGATGGGAGCTATGTGGGATTCACATCGCGACATCTGTTCCAAAGAGTTGAAGAACCTCGGTACTGTAATAAGTGAGCATCGCCTACAATCTAACTGTGACCAAGCAATTTCTGTGGAGAGTTTTAAGATCCTGAAGAAATGCAAGAAGGATGATCTAAGAATCTAAGAAATGCTATTTATTCAAAAACTTAATCCTGATCTGAATGGACAGAAGTATCGTGTGGAACCGCATTTGCTTGGTAATTAGCTTGCTTTTAATTCTAAGTCTGTGTAGCACAATTTACTAGATGTTTTTTTGCATATAAGTTAGCTATGCAAATGTAAGATTTGCTTTAGTCTCTTCAGACATGGACTTCTGTAACTTGCACCTGGACAGAAATCTAAAATAACACGCATACGAGATGAGGCTGATATTGTATTTCATCTTGGTGCATTTAAGCATGGATCTGTTGATTAATTTTTGTGATAATGTGCAACTACATCCGGAAAATTATGCCGATTTACATCAATTTTGAAGTATAATTCGTCTAGTTTATTTTTCAGTCTGACCTCAGATTAGTCCGCCTTTTGCCCACTGGTAAGTGAGTTATCTGAGGAAACTAATTCATGTATCAATCAATATTACTGGCTACTTTTTTCAACTAATAAAACTTTGTAGCGACAGAAATTATTTACGAACACATACAGACTTAAAAAGGGAGTTAGTCAATGATCAATTCAATTGAATAATTCTTTGGAAACAAACTTGCATTTCCGGTTTACATTATTTTGCAAATATTAGGTCACATCTTCCATTTTCCAAGTGGAGCACAATAATACAAGGTGCTACGTTGATACGTGAATTGGCTATTGATTTTGGTTTTACTTCCTAAGATGATTTTATTCATTCGTGAACGAAGAGACAGTAACAAAGAAAAACACTACATCTGTTGCTTTGCTTTTTAAAGCCATAGCGGTCCATAGAAGCTCAGAACATCATGCCGCATGCACCAGGGTAGAATCGAAATCTGGATTTTATAAATATTATTCAGAAATTGCTATATGCATGCAGGATGCTCATTTTGGATTGTCTCATACAAAATGATGCAATATCACTGCAAACGTAAATTATAAGCTTATTTGCATCACAAAACGAAATTTCATGATCAATCTCATAAGATATCATTTTCAATATAAGCTCTAAAATAATTGTGTGAAACAGGATAAAAGTGCTCATGATCTTTATTGAGTTGAATTCTTCGATTTTTGTATTGATAAGTTGAAGGGAATATGCTCGTCTGTAGCCTTGTAATGTTTCTGTTGGTTCGAAATTCGAAAAGTACGAGTATATGCCTACTCGCATTCACAGATAGTTGATGACTCTGATTTGAGGCGACGAAAGAAGTTAGTTTTCCATACACAGTTGAGGGTTATGCTTCGGTATCGATATAGACTCTTATTCTTCTTCCTGAGGAAGATCGATTGAGGCTCATCGAATGATTTCACTGTAGCTACCAAAGTCAGCAGTTGTGAGGATGTATTAACTATGCCACCAAAGAAGAGAAATCTTGGTTTGGTCGTCGATGGAAATCATATTGTTCGTTATCCATGGATCCTGTGGTTTATTTTTCAGCGAAAGCAACGAAATGTAGTTGGAGAGTCTTTAAATTTACTGTCATTGTCATTCTTATACCGATACACAAACACAGAGCATTTGTTCAGCATTTTGCATTTCCACAAACACATCGCTGATTATATGAAATACACTAATTCACAACGCCTACAGACTAAGTAACAAGAATACAATGCATGTAACTTCTGTATGAAAGACATCGATTCAAGTCAGCCTAATTACGTATAGAAGGGTCAAGGATATGTGATCAAATTTCATTCCAGATGCTAGTTATAGATTTCTGTGCTTTAGCCTAGTTTCCGCTCTCTGATATTCAAATTTTGTAATCAGTTCATGTATGTAATCCAGTCGTCAATTTTTATCTGTATACCCTTGAGAATGCTCAATAGACTATGAACGAAACGTTGGAAAAATTTCCGTTTTTATTTCATAATTTGTTGATCCCTGTGAATAGCTGCAATTGATGTATTGATCCCTGTGAATAGCTGCAATTGATGTATTGATCTCTGTGAATAACTGCAATTGATGTATTGATCCCTGTGAATAGCTGCAATTGATTTGTTGATCCCTGTGAATAACTGCAATTGATTTATTGATCCCTGTGAAAAGCTGCAATTGATTTATTGATCCCTGTGAATAACTGCAATTGATTTATTGATCCCTGTGAAAAGCTGCAATTGATTTATTGATCCCTGTGAATAGCTGCAATTGATTTATTGATCCCTGTGAATAGCTGCAATTGATTTGTTGATCCCTGTGAGAAGCTGCAATTGATTTATTGATCCCTGTGAATAACTGCAATTGATTTATTGATCTCTGTGAATAACTGCAATTGATTTATTGATCCCTGTGAATAGCTGCAATTGATTTATTGATCCCTGTGAAAAGCTGCAATTGATTTATTGATCCCTGTGAGTAACTGCAATTGATTTATTGATCCCTGTGAATAGCTGCAATTGATTTATTGATCCCTGTGAATAACTGCAATTGATTTATTGATCCCTGTGAATAACTGCAATTGATTTATTGATCCCTGTGAATAGCTGCAATTTATTTATTGATCCCTGTGAATAGCTGCAATTGATTTATTGATCCCTGTGAATAGCTGCAATTAAACTGCAATGAACCTGTGAAAGTGCATCTCGGAGCAATGATTTGACCTTTGGACACTTTCGAGGATTATCACATTGTTGCACAACACACAAACTGTCTATTGCATGTAAGCGAAGTCACTTCATTCCATCTGTCAGTGTTTGCACCGGATTGTGATAACACTCAGCTGCTCAGTGTATATTTTCAATGATTTGAATCAACCATACACAGCATCATCAAGTAACCTTAGCCTGGTGTCACAAAAGCTCAGCACAAAAAGCAAGGCTTCATATTCAGGTACCTGTACATAATGTAATTTACCTGACCTTTCACATCGACCGTAGCCGTGAAGTATTGATCATTGACCCGAGTTTTGATCTCTATTTATGCATTGTTACTTTTCACAGCATTGTCATCATCATCATGCAACGCTCTGGATTACGATTACTCCGCCTTGTGGTATCATCAACACTACCACGCAACATGTCTACCAAAATCAACTTACAAGGAATATTTCCACCTGTGGCAACTGCCTTCAATGAAGATGAGAGCATTGCTTTTGATCAGATGGAGAAGAATTTCAAGGAATGGAATAAATGCGGTTTTGCCGGTGAGTGTTGTGTCATTCCACTGTTTTGACAGTACTTAGAAAGTGTTCCTGAATGTTTCTGCATTTTCAAAGAAATCTGAATTTAATTGCATCATGAAAGAAATAGTTGACGTGAAATATTAGACTGAAATATCATGTTGATTTTTCACAATTTAAGTTTTTTTATTTATAGATGTAGAATCATTGATAGAACGTAATTGCATATTGTCTTACATTCATTAAAAGCATTGCAGATAAATTATTATCGTAGATTTTCTGTGGATTGCGTCAGTGGCGCATGCTCACATAGCAACTATTGCCATTGCATTGTTGCAATGTTATCAGAAGTATGTTTTTGCCTGCATTCACTGTAAAATGTTGTTGTTGTTGTTTTACCCTGCTCCGTCCAGCAGATAGGAGGTTTCGCATCAAGGCAATACGAAGCGACACACCCAGTAAGCAAATAAATGCCTACTGGTGGCGAGAATCGCCCCGCGGAGAAGATGATCATTCCGAAACCACCGGGGTGCTACCATACCCAAGACAAAGCTCTTCACACAGCGTGAACAGCAACCCCTATTGTCCCAACCCACACCTTGCCTCCGAAGAGGTGCGGTGGCCATCGCTGAGGGGACTTCAGAAAAAGCTCGCTTTGTTGCAAATCCCAACAGTTAAAATTCGGCTGCTAGCATCACCTTAGCATAGTCAGTGAAGAACGCTAATGAGAATAAGACATCAAACTGTCAACACTACAACTGCAGTGGGAGAAAGCCCCCTTTCAATCGCCTCTTGCGACACGCAGGGCAGGGATTGCAAATACCCGGGTTTTTTCAAGCAGCCGGATCCTGGATCCTCTTATCAAAAGTGATAAAATTGTATGTAATTTGTTTTCATTGTCATAAAATATTGAATAGCCTGGTTTCTGAGATTAATTTTAAATTATGCGTTTCATAATACATACTTATGAAGTGATATCGAAATCCTAGGACTTTGCTATCGCCAACTTTAGTTGTCACTCTGGTTCTCAGTTGTCATTATATCATTTTTACGAAATATCATTACTGAATATCAATAGATGATTACTAGTAATTAATGCAATCTGAGGCCGAGCACAGATAAATGTTTACTCTTTCTTAAGACATGGTAACTAAAACTGAATTTCTATATTGATTAAGTGTATATTTAGTTCATCAAGAAAAAGATAAATCCAGACCAACTTCAATAGCAATAAGCACGTGTATTTAATCAAAAGTAAGGAAAGACATCAAACTTGCTTTTATTTGTGCTTTTTTAACTAATAAGCGGATATCCCACTATTATAAACTTATTGATAATTACTACTATTGTTCATTGTAAGTATATAGGAAGGTAGTTGGACCAATCAAAAAATTGAAAGTAATCTGGAGAATCTTACTTTATGCTATTAGCTTTGAAATTCATGGATGTCCATTCATTCCTTGGTGTGGATTAGTAAAGTGGGTGTAGTGGTTACAAGCTTACAACGGTAACATGACAATTAGAATGAACATAGCATGAAAAAGTTACTTAATCTTTTCTGTGACTTTAATAGATGGTCATTCAATATCGAGCTACAGATATTCCTGGATAAAACATTTCTATTCATATCTATATTCGCATTCTTAGCTGCCCACATGCACTCCCAACTCTACAACTCTAAGTGAGTAACGAGAAAAAAAAGTTTGAGCTTTTATAACTTCAATCGTTAAATAGGATTTTCCGCAGCATTAATGACCATCAACATTTTATCGTCAACACTGGATCGCGGATATCACACCGGATCCGGATCTTGACGCGGTGCAATCCCTGCCGCAGGGGAACGTCGGTTCCATTCAGTCCTGGGAACCGCACGGGGAGATGAAAATGTTCTCTTCCTTTATCGTACTTTATCCATTTTACACTTTTCTCCATCTCCGTTGGGTTGGACGATGATTCTTCATGGAATGCCTCCAGCTGTTCCGATCATGGGCGTCGGCTTCTATGAGGCCCAGGTCTTCTTTGGGAGGCTTCTTGTTGTTAGTCCGTTTATCTTAATTTTCCACACTTCTCCCAACACGGTTACAGCTGCCATATTTAATACAAGGACTTGAAGTTTTCCGGGAATGCCCATATTTGCAAGATTAGGATCAGAAATTGATGCATTTCAAGCAGATTTTTCAAAAAATTTCGTGATTTTCTTTGTTTTTACACTTTTTGGTCTTGAAATTTTTGCGAGTTCCAATTTTACCCACCGTGTATTTGCTATACCGCCACTCCTCCACTAATAGTGTATAAAAGTGTACACGAAACTGGCGAAACTTTGCATAGGGTCTTCTTACTTCCTCGTTTTTCGTCCATGGTTCCCGGTTCCGGGGCTGGACGAAGTTGAGATGACCCGTTTCCATTTCGAATGATCTGCAGTAATGTCTTCACACACCTCTAGAGACTCCAGGTCTTCTTGGATGCACTGCATGCCAAGTTTTCTTAGGTCTTGCTGTTGGTCGGCGACCATCGACCGGCAAGTGGTAAACTTCACCGATGATGTCATGCGTGGCTTCATATGGCAAAACCAGCGCAGACGTCTTTGCCGCAGACGAACTGGAAGTTCGGGCAAGCCACAACGTCTCTCTACTTCTTTGCTTGAAATTGTATCTTTCAACCTGATCTTTGTCATGTACCTCATCATTCTTCTATCATCACTTCGCAGAAGCTCGACCAGCTTCAGGCTTACTGGCCACGTTTCCACGCCATACATGAGGACCGATCTTTTACACATCTCATACACATGCGCTCTACACTTCAATGGAATGTCATTGTCGGCAAGAAGACTGGCCAGTTCTCTACACTTCGTCCACGAAGCCGCGATGGGAGTCCGAACCGATCCTTCTGCACCTGCCTCTGAGTCCACGACATCTCCGAGGTAACAAAATTATTGGACCTCTTGTATGGTGAACACATTCACTTTGAGTGAAACATCATCAGGCGAGCGGGAAACATCGGTGTGCTTGGGACAGCGGAAGTTCTTTACCCCTTGAAATGATCGCAATCGGGAGTACTTTTTATGTCAACAAGTTGCTGGAAACACAGAAGATCGAGTTTGCTCCGATTCCCATACTGCAACAACTGCAAGGCCACTTTCTAGAATTGGTGCGTTCTTAATTATATAGGTTAAATTAGACATGTAAAGCAGGAATTAATATCAAGTGTCCATACTTTGATAACTATTGAACACTTTGAACCCTGAGATCTGCAAATAGGTATATTTAGAGTCGGATTGAATCACAGAAAACTTGTACATGCTTACATCAGCCTATTTTTTTGATTTTACAATGTACCTATCTAACTACACCGCCAACTACTAAGAAAGGTATTTGGAATAGGAATCTGATAATCCCGTTTCTGTATATGACTATTGAAAGACACCTTTATGCTCATAGATAAATGAGCAGTCAGATTCAAGCGCATTACTTTTCCTGAGAAAATTAGTGATTACTGTCTACTACGCTTAATAACACAAATTGTTTCGAATGAAGTCTTGACGCTGGATTATGAGGTAACCAGTGGATGTTGATTTTGAGATGTGGGATTCCTATTGGCCTTATTTTGTCGAAGTCGGTGCATGTGGCTTAATGATGTGGAATTGGTTTATAGCCTTAAGTTGCAGGATAAAATCCTCCAGATCTCACCCTGGACGGGAAATCCATCAGTCGTTCTTTAAATTATATCCTTAGCAAAGCATCAAGTTTCATGAGCAGAAAATCAGTGGATTCTATCATTTCTATCTTAATTTTCAAAAAGCAATAATAGTCCTTTTACTGTAAGTGAATAATGTCTATGTTATTCGTATCTAATTCATTAAGGCCGACTTCACAACAATATATAGAAGGTGAAAATAGGCTCTTGTGAACTCGTACAAGGTCATACAAGTAAACACAAGCAAGGGAATAGGAAGGAATGTAGGTCACTACCTTACTGCTGTTGGTTGCATCTGGTCACAGATTTAATTTTCTCTCATTTTTAAATTTCTCTCTACAGTTGAATGACACCCGAAATTAGTTATACATGCGGAAATGCCGATATCTACTTGAAATAATGCGTTTATTACAACACCAATTGTTTTTCATGCAAATTCTTGAATATTTGAATAAAGTTAGGTACTTTCAGATTTCAGTGGGAACTGACGATATCTGCGTAAAACATGAAAAGTCGTTAACTCGAACTTCCATTAATTACGCATAACTTTCAGGGTACGTCATTCATGGCTCCAATGGGGAAGCGGCTTATATGAACTTGAAAGAGAAAGTTGAAGTCATTAAAATGACAAAGCAATGGATTCCAAATGAAAAGAAAATGATCGTCGGTGTTGGCCAAGAATGTGAGTACAGTTGGCCTTGATAACATGCAATTTGTAATTCAGTTTTAACTTGCTACTTCAGTATTTCTAGCAGGAGACGTTTCAATTTGTCTTAACGAAAATAGTTCTCCATTGTATCTAAATAGCATCACATTTTTTTCATTTATATAATTCATCAGAAAGCGAGACATGCTGATTAAGATTATTCTATAATAATGATATAATACGCGTATAAAGTTTTCGATGTAATACAAATAGTGCAGGAAAATTAGATTTTTACCCCGGCAAAATTAGGAGAAAGCTGGATTTTTGCATATCGATAGTGGTTTACGTGTTCTACTTTAGGTTAAAAGTCCCAAGAAATATACTGTGTGCTTTTCGAGAAAAATAAAAATAAGTAAAATAATACGCATCATACTACTTATATTTTTCAAACTCATAAAATATGATCTCAATGAAATGTACATGCATTAAAGAAGAAGAACAAGTCAATATTTTACAATAGAAATCCTTTATTGGGGAAATCAAGTCCATTGTCACTATTAAGGATTGCTTTCAATGTCATCATAATCGAAAATTCATATTTCACTCATCATCCACAGTGTCCTGAGGTTCTGATGTCGTTTCCCTTGAAACTTCGATGTGTGGTGCATTAAGGCAGAAGTAGCCCAGGCAGTGACCACACATAACTGAGCACGGCAAACCCAGTTTTTGACAACTGCATGCTTTTCCGCATAATGTCTTGCATTTGCAAGAGATCATCTTGAGCACCTTTTCAGGAGCTGGAAGTGACAGAGTCAGAATTGGACTTAGTTGTTTGTCTGATAATTCTGATAAGTCAAAAATGTCAGATCATGGGATGAGCAATGATCATGCTTCTTTACCTGCTATCTTACTTAACAGAGCGCTCTCTGATAAATTATGTAATCCTTCAAGAAAGTCCGTTCGAAAGTCACAAAAATTTGATGTGATCAGTATAACCAATGACTGATACGCAAGTAAATGAGCCCGAACTGATCGTTCGTAAGCATGACCAGACATCATTTGATATATGCTGTTCTTTGCATAAACTGTTTGCCACATTTCTTCAATGCCACTTCCTTCCATGATGTATCCTATCGTTCCTAAGTAAGACATAAGCAGATGGAAGCCTCCTAAACGAACTATGACAGAGGATAAGATATCATTTTTGTCAGCGGACGCAGTGATTTCAACGGCTTTCAAGTAAAGAGGTTGATCGAATGTGACAATGCAGCATTGCTTTTTAGCTGTGCATTCTTCTGCCGCGAATCTGAGAGCCGAGAAAAGGGTAGTCAAGTTTCCAGGTTCCAAGTTAATGAAGGGAACTGCCATCACTCGACTGGTACTATAAATCGTGCCGTCGTCAACTGCAATTTGCATATAGCCATTCCAACCAACTCCTGAGCTTCCGGTATCAGCTTTAGGTATTATATTGTGGATCCATAACATGTCAAACTTGAACGCCTGGGATTTCTTTATAGCGTATTCAGTGGCTGCGTGGACATTTAGATCCTCGACAAAGATAGTTGAGAGACCTGAAACTTTCGGTTTCCTGTAATGGTGAATTGGTATTTTATTCTTAGACTTGGTCGTTGTCTCTTTGGTAATTCGTGGAATATCAGTGCCTACACTTACGGCAGCTGAAGGAGTCACGCATCGAATACTTCCCAATGCATGAAATGTTCCCATTCCATCTAATGTTCGTGTATTGACATCAGCATTATCGAATACAAATTGAACAAAGCCATTTTCACTTATTTTTGGAATTGAGTTGACCATGGCTGAGTCTTGATATTTCATGGTTTCTGAATATGAGCTGCAGAATCCCATACCCGACAAGATGTCAATGAGAAGCCTAGACCCATAGGTTCTGTGTAGGAAAACAGATAAACCAATTTGCAATGGTGATATGAATGATCTAGGTGGGCAAGCGAACATCAACGCATGGTTAATTGTCTTATGCCTACGAATGACATTTGATGAATTACTGATAGATTTGCTGATCAAAACATTGTTGGTAAATATTCGCAATGAGTTGGGAATCAGATGACTATCATCTGCGTTTATCTCATCCGCATTTGGGTATTTTGAGCAGTCTAAATACATTTGGCGAATATCCTCACGAATTATCGCTGCTGCAGCTTTCACAATTCTTTCGCGCTCTTTTTGTTCGTCTAAATTTCTGTCAGTGTACCATTTGTCTGAAAGAATTTTATGCGCTGTTTCTTTCAACATGAGAACGTTTACTTTGCCGGGGATCTCAGTTATAGTAATACGTGGACCATAGACTTCAAGAAGCTTCCTCTTTAGATGTCTCTCGGAATGAACGAATTCATTTGCATCAGCAAAGCTTGCCATAATGCTACGCAACTCATGGATAGTAAATTGACAGTCATCATGTTCGTCAATATATTCACATAACTTATGAAAGCTATCTGCAGATACGCTATTCTCAAGCCTACCTGGCTCACATTTGGCTTTCTCTTTTGTGAACTGAACGTAGCAGTCGTGGTGGTAACGACCGTCTGAGGCCACTAAATCAATAACATGGCAAATTCTTTGAAGAACATCATTGCCCCATTCATCATGGCGATCACGTGCTCTTTTTAAGATTGTGTCTCTTATACTCAAGGTGCGTGCCAGATGCACTTTTCTTCTTCTATGAACGGCATGCTTTGAATTGTCAGCTATTGCAAGTTCATCGCAAAATAGACAATATGTTTGAAAATTAAACACCGCTTTGCTTGTCGATCTTAATCGTGGAACAGTAGTGGGTCTACCCGTTTTAGATGGCGCAGTTGTTGGACTTCTACTTCTCTCTCTATTAACATAACGTGTGTACTTTCTCCTGCATTCAATATGAACCGTGATTTCACTAACGTTTTTAAGAGCCGCGCCTATTCCATCACATTTGCTATTACTGAAATGCTATTACTAAAATGCCTCTTCTAACAGTTACAGTATCCAATAAATCTAGAGAATCTCCACAAAATATACATGTCATGTTTGATTATGTATTGCTAATGTCATTGATTTACAATTTACATGCCCTATATGATTTATAATAATGATTCCATATCAAATGCACGTGAAACAGATGATCGAAAGCCGAAATCTGTAGCACATCAAATTCCCGCGCTCAATTAGCAGCTTCGCATTGGACATTGCATTGACGTCATTCCATCAGAGGAACCAATGAGAAGAGAGCTGATAGAGCCTTTCCCGTTGAACGTCAAGCGACATCGCTACGATGGCTGTTACGCATAGGATGATTCACCAATCATGTGATAAAAATAACTTGATTTAGAGAGAGAAAACTGTGGAGAGCACAATGAAAGTTGGCATCTTTAGGACAACATTACTCAAGAAGCACACAACACATCTCTTGGGACTTTGGACACGTTCATTAACACAGCATGAAGTTTAAGTACACCAAGTTTCAGCTTTCTCCTAATTTTGTCCGGGTTACGCCTTTATTTGGTCTAATTTTACTGTACTAAAATCACATTTGATTCAACACATTTTTCGCTTTCGGTGGTGATCAAAGTGTGCAGATCATCGGCCGCCGAAGCGTCTGCTACAATAAGGAGTACTTTATAGTTGGAATATTTTCCGGAAACCGCCACTTTTAGTGTGATGAAGCAAACTGCAGATATATTTGTTGATTTGAAAACTTTTAAAGATTGATTTCACCAGTTCAGTGAATTTCTGTTTTCGTAGAAAGCTCGGGAACCAAATACAAGATTATAGCAGAGGCCTGTCCGTCTGACTTTCATTCGATTTCTTTGGACGGGGAGATAGTATCAATACATCTTACTTGTATCACTGATGTTACAGTAGTGTACAAATACATAATAACGTATTGGGAGAATTGAATTTATGTGGATTAACGAACATCCCTGGTAATCAAATCTATACTCATTGGTCTAAATTTCTCGTCCACGTTCTTTGACAGTATTTCATGATCAGAAGCGTCTGCAAGACCAAACCGTGGAGCAAAGCAGGTAAAAGTGATTCACCCTGTTATTCTATTTTATCGTCGGATTCGGTTTCTGTTGAACTGCATCGCGTTATTGTTTGATGAGCGATTGGCGGTTATAAAGTGTAGCCGTTTTATGCGGTGATAAAATGTCATGATTTTAATAGTCAACATTCAAAGAATTCGATGTGCCTCCAATACGCAGTTGTGACTCAGTTACACGTATTTATACTCACACATAAGCATAAACCGTGCATGTGATTTTGCACAATTACCAGAACATTGCGCCGATTTTTAAATTAAACATGTCCTTATCACGTTTGTTCATGCTATAGTTGATCCTTGGGATGAATATTCAAATAAGATGCTGATTATCAAGCAGTTGAATTGTATTTGCAGCTACAATATTATAAAGTTAGAAAGGGCTATCGCCAGTTACGACTCAAACTTCAAGACGGCGACCTCAAAATCAAGATCTCACATTGATAAATGTGTCTGTAGAACCTGTACGCTATCAGCATTAAAAGCTTTGAAGTTAGAAAAGTTCCTCGTATCCGGCAGTTGTGAAATAAAAAGGAAATTTTTCCTAGGATACAGTATTTTAATAAGATGCAAGATTTTCGCTTTGCAGTTTTGTCAATGCCAAAATGAAGCATAAAACTCGCACAAACACAGGTTAGTCACACAATTGAACGGAAATCAACAACGAACAAGGAAATGGCGATTGGATATCGAGGCAGGAAGTGAAACTGTACTGTACAAGTAAGCTAACAAAGCACAAATTGCAAGCATAAACTGAGAATGCATTATCAAACAGTGTAAATGTACTCGCTATCAAACAAATGCAACACGGGGAGAGGCCGCATCACATCACCTACGTGTTTCGTGTTGCGTTTTGAACGTCAGAACAAAGATGTATATGAATAGCTAAAGAATTCTTCATCATAGAAATTGATGACAATAAGACTTTTAGAATGGAATCAAAGCTTCATCCAAATCGATAGTGGCGTGAAAATCGCACGCATTTTAACTTAGACGAACTTTTCAACGGTGGTATCATTGGGTTAGAATCAGTGACATGCACAGAATCAGATTGTTTAATCGTATCACTTTGCTAGAAGTGCAAACTGATTCAAAACGATGGCACAAGCAGGAACTTAATAAGTGGGCAAAAAGAAATTTTTAATGTCTTACTGAGATAGGAAAAATGGTCGTGCGGATTGCTCTGAATTCCTTCAAATTACTCCGATCGATACGATTCCTTCAGATTCGAAGAATTCAGATCATTGCGCAAAAGTTTTCTCGATAATGTTGGGCCCTCCGATCATTTTTAAAAAAGTTAGCAGCCGCATGAAAAAACGTTCACAAACTTCTCTGTAGAACTTGACATCGACTGTGTCTCTTTGCTGTGTGATCCGGTTGATAACAGTCACTGAGACTTTGCGCAATTTGGCGTGATTAATGTTGAGCTGGCTGCTTATTGTTCGATTGCTATGGTATTTAGTCAGCAGATTGTGCCATTTCATTAGCGTTACATGTTCCAATGTTTTCTTTCTAGTCAAACAGAAGAAGATCTAATTCTGTGGTCACAAGTGCAATTCTAAGCTTTTCATTGGCTCTTCATGCCCCAACTTCGTCCCGCGGATGTGCCGCGACCTTGAGTTAATTTCCATTCTAGTCAACTTAAGATAAACAAACTATTTCTATGGTATTCATAGATCTTACTGTTCTTAACTGTCACACCCAATCAGATTGTCTCTAGTTGAACTTTTCTCAACTTCTGCGATTTGGAAGTTGCAGTCTCATTTTATATTAGTCTATGCGATTTCATTCCTTTTATCATATTACATGTTCATGTACGTGTTTAACTGTTACCTCTTGCGTTCGAAATTTTATCATAGATATGAATACTTTATTGACCATTTATCTATGACTTTGAACACGCAACACTTAGTACGGCCCATAGAAATACAGTCCGTTTCATAAAAAGTGGATCATCCTAAAATTTGACTAAATAAAACATAAGTATGATACAGAAAGCATTTTTCATGTTAATTCATGTCCCTAATATATTTAAATGTCCTTACAGTAACGGTTCTTAAGAAGCTAATATTTTGTGGCCCTACCCTTATTGTCAATGACATTACCAATTCGTCTAGGCATTAATTCGATGATATCATTGATTTTTGACTGATCTAACTTTCTCCACTCTCTTTTTAACAGTGACGTAAGTTGTGATACGCCATCTGTAGGTAGCAGTGAACGACGAACGTTACGCTTTAGAATACTCCATACATTTTCTATGGGATTCAGATCAGGAGAACGAGCTGGCCATGATAATGTCCTAAGCCCTAATTGAGACTTGCATAAGTTGACTCTACTACTCCTGTGACACGTAGCATTATCATCCATAAATAACCAAGTCGATGGATTACCAAGTTGATCTGTCATTTGGCCAATGTTCATTCGTAAAACATTCACATAGCGTTCAGAATTCATGGTTCATTGCTGTATGTGAAGTTCAGACCATTGGTCCAAATGCCAGCCCAAATCAGCAGAGTCGCACCACCTTGTACGCGGGGACGATGTAAATGTCTCGGAATTTCCTGATCAGATTTTATCCATAATCTCAATCGACCATCACTATCCTTCAGACGGACTGATGCCTCATCAGACCAGACAACCCGATCCCATTGATTTCGCCAGTGACAATGACTCATTGCCCATCTGAGACGTCTTTTTGTATGCTGATCTGATAATTCGATCTGAGAGGGCCTCTTACAGCTCTTGAAATTCGACTCAATAAGTCTTCTACGAATAGTGGACTTAGAAATAGACGAGTCTAGTGCAGCCATCTCAGTTGACGAGAGACTTGGATCAACTTTAACAAATCTCAAAATTAGGCGGTCTGTACGCTCGGATGTTTTGCGTGGACGGCCAGAGCCCTCTTTACGACAGAGTCGAAAATCATCATTATGCCATCGATGCACATTTGTGTAAGGGACATTTAGTCGCTTGCTTGTAGCTCGCAAAGAAAACCCTAGTTCTAGCAAGGCTGACACTTTGCCTTTTGTGAATGCGATCTCGTTATTGTTCATTTGTGCTTTGTATTGTTTTCAACCGGTAAGAGATAGATTTCTAGCTGAAAGCAATCAGGAATGCTGTCAACACCACCGCAACGAAGTCAGGAAGCTATGGAACATGAAGTAACGTTAATCACATGTAGCAGTTACATTATTGTTGATGAATAATGGTGCTATACTAGCTCTGATTGACCGATTTTCTTTATTTTTGTTTTTGGATAGCTTTTGGCTTGTAGAACAACATATTACATAACAAAGGAAACAAATGTAATTTTATAAGAGTGAGGTATGATTTTGTGTAGCATTGCTAAATGAAGATCAAATTATCTACTACTTTTTTTATCTATAACACGAAAACAACTCAATATTCATGCTTGAAATTTCCAGCAATGATATTAGTAAGCACAACTGACATATCTCCCAAATTTCAGAGAAATTCGTTCAAGTTTGGCGGAGTTAGACAAAGTTGAAGTTAAGGCGATGTTTAAGGGTGATCCATTTTTTATGAAACAATCTGTAGATCGTTGTTTATATGAAGTTGACTAGAATGGAAGTTCACTAAAGATCGCGGCACATCCGCGGGAACAAAGTTGGGGCATGAAGAACCAATGAAATGCTTAGAACTGCACATGTGACTGATTCTAAACCAATGAAAAAGACGTTGACAAGTGTATCTAAGTGAAAATGCTTGCGATTTTTGTACCACTGTTGTGCATTGTATGAAGCTACATTTCAGTTCTAGAGGTTTGATTGTAGTCGATTCTTATGATACGGCCTAAGGTCCATCAACATTGGATTTGTTGTGCACATTTTTCTCCGTTTGATTTTCCTGTCTTTTATTAGCTTAATTGTACAATATAATTTTACTTCATGCCTTTGATCACCGATATCCAATGGCCATTTCATTATTCGTTGTTCATTTCTAATCATCACTGTGATTTACCTGTGTTTGTGTTAATTTCATGCTTCATTTTGACATTGACAAAGCTGCAAAGCGTAACGTTTGCCTCCTATTAAAATGCTGCATCTGAAGAAGACAATTTGAATTAGCCAATCGAAGCGATCCATTTCAAATAGGTCCATTGGAATCTTATTCTAGAGATATTAAAGAGGACATTTTTCTTCTTTATATCCAAAGATATTATTTGAAGAAACAGGACCCTTTAATCGTTGGTTAAATGAAAAGTAGCACTAGTTGCCGAGACCCTTCGTTCATTCTTGTCAAGGCAATACATGAACAATGGATCACATCATTTGCCTTGAAAGAAAGGCCTCGGCAACTTGCGCTATTTTTCATTTATCAATGATATTCCAAATTATTTCAAAGGTTATTGAAACTTTTGACTGTAATAAGTTGCACGTAAGGCAGACTAGTAGGTTTTGCAAGTGCAACCGACATCTTTACAATGACTCTGACGTCAATTTAGAAATTCTTTCTCTGTCTCTTTCAAAGCAAACGAAAAGATTACTTTCAAGCAAAACAAGCGGTCACGAACACATTTCACGGACATCAGAGTAATAGAAAGCACATAAAATTACATGTACAAGTGGAAGAGTTGATGGCAAGTGATAAATCAAAATACTGTAAAATTGCATGAGCTGTAAGATGTTAAACAGAAAAAAGGCCCAAAGTCACTTAACTGACGCTTGCATTGCTTGTAAAGACTGGTTTCCAATCGGTCGCAGGTCGCTTCAACGTCCTCGCTGTCGCGTGAAATTTGACGTCACAATTATCTTCCCTTTTTCTTGCGATAAGGACGCTCGTCGTTCTTGACGCTACAATATTTGAATTACATGGCATTGCATTACATGCGACGTCGCGAGGGTGACACGCAGCAGACATTGATTGGAAACCGTCTTACGAGCTGCGTGAAACATTGACCAATCAGACCGCGCTATTGCGGAAGACGGTGTCACGACGTACGACGCGCGACCCATTGGAAACCAGCCTTAAGGCGTTACGTCGTCATGGATAACTAGAAATCTATGATAGTATTCTAGCTGTCCATGACGTCGTTTGCTCTAAATAGATAGTGCGAAATATCGGAGTTTTACCTAAAACAAAACTTGGAATAAGCTTCACCATGTTCAGAATTTTGTCTCAAAATCTCGTTATTTGCCATTTCGTCTTATTTTCAGCAATGGCATGCGGCATTAAGCTTAAACAAAACTAACACATTTCATAATCTAATATGAAGCCATACCTAATTTTGGTACTGAACGTCAATGAATGGAGATTTTCATTTGCTTCGTGGATCTCGTTAATCATGCATTGGGCCGTATTCCAGAACCTCCCTTAATTTTTCTCGCAAGGCCGCCTTGACCAAGGTAGGCATTTCCAAGGTGCTCTTATTCAAGGCAGCCTTCCAGAACGTACCTTTGAAGCTCCCTTCATGAAGGAGTTCCTTACTGCTAAGTCTCCCTTCAGTTGCTGCAAAACTTCATGGCACTCAAGGCCACCTTGAATAAGGTCGACCTTAACTAAAGTCGTGACAAGTCGTGAAACTGCAACAGTTTGTCACAATTTGTTACATTGTTCATTGTCATCAATACCCATTCAATCAGTAGAAAGGTCAGTTAATCAAGCATTAACAGCGTTATTGCAGTGGACCGCATGGTGTTCACATCTTGAATTGGCAAAGTCCAGTCGACCTATTTGTGCTGATCTTCTGATATAGTCACTCATTTTGGCAGAGACTGTCGTGTTGTTGTAGACCGATATTCTAAGCTTTCAAGGGAGGCCTCAGCTGGCCTTAGAAATCAAGCAAAATTTTATAGATATCGAGAGCTCCCTTCACATTGAAAAACGTTCTGGAATACAGTCCACCTTATCTCAAGGGAGGGTTTCAAGGCCGCCTTGAGTGGACATGAAAACAGCATCTGGAATTCGATAAGGCTGCCTTGAAAATCGAACAATAGAGTTAAAGGAGCCTTGAAACTCAAGGTTGTTTCTGGAATACGGTCAATTGTTTGTTGTACTGTGCATCTCCAATTGTTAGGGTTGTTATTAAGATAATAAAAAATGAATGATAATTTTTGTTGCCACATAAAATCATCAATTCTGAAAAATAGGAATTTGAGACTTTAATATAAATTCAAACGAAAGAAGAAATCATCACTTTGACAAGAATTGTTGACCATAAAATAGGAATTCATCTGCAACAAAGACATTGATGTTTAAATGAAGTGACAAAAAGGTCACGCCAGTTATCCAATTCGACACAATTTTTCAAGTTGCGTCTCAGGAGAATAATACGAGTAAAACCTGTTTCACGAGCTCTTGACGTTTGCCTCGTCTCATACTGGGTTATAAACTGTCAACTTTGATGATTATATTTTTGCATTGCGTAAGAAGTCAATGTGTCGATGAATAGTCAGCAGGAATAATTCACCTTCTTCAACTTTCAGAATTTGATAATTCTGATGCTCTTGATAATAATCTTGAATAATTCTCTATGTATTGAGAGAGCACGGTTCTCTGCTATAGACTTAATTGAGTTATTTTATAGGACCAAGACTTGGGGTGCGAACAAATTGGTGAAGCAAAACTAATTCACAATAATATTGATGATCGTGAAGCTTTAAAGGATGCAAATTACAGAAATATGACTCGGAATACACGAAAATCAACTATTAAATGGCGATAATAATTTTATGAACAATCAGTTATTCATGCGAACAGAAAGTCAGTGAATGACGCCACTTTGAAACAATCGAATGATGTTGGAAAATCAGGAATTACTGTTAATTGAAAAATTGCAAATAAGCATGACCCTCACGAATATGCCTCATTCTTTTTATGAGACTTTTCTCACAGATATCTCATGAAATTTCATGCGGATTTAGAACGTTTCGCATGAAGTAGCTCATCCAATTTCATGTGTTTTTTCTAAAAACATCATTAATAAATACATGTATCTGAATTTTTTTCTGGAACTTAGTTATTGAGGTTTTCATAGGTCCGCAGCATTGCCCGAAAGCCTCCGCATCCATAATAATACATAATTATTTATCATGAAAAATTATTGAACTGTAATTGCATGTTGTAGTCATGCTCATTGGAAAGCCAAATTTTTTATGCATCATTTCGAGAAGGCTGTTTCAGATCGCTATGACATATTATATATTTTTGCTTTTTATCCTTTACAGGCAAAACTTGGAAATGCTTATCGATTGAATAAGTTTCCTACCTTTCGCGGCTGCCATGCATACCTTACTACTTATAAACTTGTTGCAAGTAGATATACCATTTCACTAAAACCTCATGAATGCTCATGATTTTCCCATGAACACATCATGAGATATTATCCTCAAGAATTATCTCATTACCACTCATTATATTCTCATCAAAGTGTCATGAGAACATCATGAGACTCATGACAATCTCATGAATCCGCATTTCATGAGTTCTTGTGAAGAATTTTCGTGAGGGTAGATGATGTCGCTGAACATGAAAGTGTATAGAGCAGAATGTGGTGCATTGTATGTCGATGATCCTATAAAACCATGTTGAGGAAATCAAAGCCAATTTTGAAGTTTGTCGGTGATGAATGAAGGTGATACAAATACAACCATTTGAAGTGCGACTTTTAATCCGATCAGAGCGATCCTGCAAATATGGAAATAAATATGTTTTTTCCAACCATTTGAAGTAAAAAGTAAAATGCTTCTTCAAGGTCTTCATTACACGAAGGTGAAAACACTTCCCATTTTGCTCGTCTATATTAAGTTTTTTTAAAGGCATCATTTTTGACATCATTTTTATGCAGTGTCTCTATGATCTAGTTTCTACCCGTATTGCTGAAGCCAAACTTAATCAAAACATCTCATAATTTCTATTTTCCAATCAGAGGTAGTATATTTGAAAGCGAATTAAATGAATCAAGTAGGAACATGCATGACATTGACGTGCACCTTATCTGCTGAAAATTAGTTCAAAAATTTAATAGATAGCTTCAAATGCACAAAATAAGACTTTCTGTTATTGCTGCTTTTTTAAACTTGGAGTTCGAATAATGGGATTGATTATTTGCTTATAAAAAGTAAAAACGACGCTAATTGAATATTGAGTTACATGCTCAGTTGAAAAATGGGAACAGACCTGAGTAGCTGCTATTTCATCCAATATCAGGAGTCATCAGCAGGCCTAGTTCACATGTCAACATTGACACAATTATATAAGCATGCAGTTATTCTCGGATTAAGTTTAGGACATGCATTTGGCATATATGTTAAGTATGTGAATATTCAACAAGCACTACCTGCACACACGACTGATATGTGCAAGTTAGTGCATCAATAATAAATAATGAAGGTTGCCTTTTGTACAGCGCCACAATGTAAATCACACGGTGTCTAAAAGCAATATTTATTATTTTTTGCAGGCGCTCTTAGACAACTTGTCAGCAGTATGTTAAAAGTAGTAGTTCATGAACACCTGCCGAAATTTCACTCAATGTGCTGATTGCACATACTTACTTCGCCGTTTTTCGTTCTTGTCCATGTTTACCGGGGTCAGACGGTTGCTGCCGTCTGATGGCGCACCTCCACTCCTGTCTATCGTAGACTATTGCTGGATTCAGGTCCAGAGTGCGAAGATTCTCGGAGACGAGTTGTGATCATGTTTTCCTTGGTCTTCCTCTCAGTCATCTGGCTTCGACCTCCAACTGGAAAGATCTTTTCGTCTCTTTCCTCATCTTTTCTCAGAATGTGGCCATACCACCGCAGTCTTCTTCGTAGAACATCGGAAATACAATCCATTTTCATCTCCTTAGATCTTCACACCTGTGTTCATCGTCAATGCCATGTAGCCTCACACCGCTCTCACCATTGCCTGTTCTGTTCTTTCAATCTCTATGATCTGTTCACTTTTCACGGCCCATGTCTCACTCGGAGTATCTACCTGAGACCGTCCTGAACACCTTGAACACACAAAATGAGAAGCAGCTGCGTTCCCTTTACACCACTACATCATTTGTGGATCCAGTGGGCCAGTGTGCTATTTGCGTATCTCAAAAGAATCCGATAAGTAAAAATCATGTGTTTCTTTTTTCCGATTACCTGTCACCATATATTATTAAGTGATAATTCTCAACACCGTGCTTGCGAGTCAGTTGTCCTGATTTGATATCGTGAGGGAAATTTGATTTTAAAAAAGTCATTCCATTAAAACTCTCCGATCAACAATTTAATCCGTGAATTAGCCTTAATGTGTGAATGACTACTTCCACAGTTCACATGCAATCTCGCAAACGCGTAGAAATCATGACTTCGTAGAAAGTCATTATTGTAATAGAAACATCTCCCCACTGACATTCACCTTTGGAAAAGGTAACTTGATTGGCACATTTGGAAACTAATTTGAAAACAAATGAAGTAAATCAAACGGAAACACCACGGAAAGACTGGCAAATATGGAATGCAACATTATCGATCTATCTTCATGCTCATTCAACTGTTACACACATCTATTTACCAAATTTTGAAGGATAAAATTTATGCGCTACTCTCTATCTCTCTCTCTCCACTTATTTTGCCTCTTCGTAGGCTCCAGGTGGAAATATTTGAATAATTATATTTACTGAGAGGAAGGTGAACGAACTCAGATATTGTTCAGAGTATGCGAATAATTAGAGAGAGATAGGGAGAGCTATTAATGACGTGACTAAGTCTGGATTTGAGTCGTCTGTTTTTGTTGCAAAGCTATGTCGAGTATGTTAACGTTAAGTAGTAGAGATGCTCGAGGAAAGACTTCGCTGATTATCTAGGGGTCATGTTGCTATAATTACTGTTTCTCAACATGACCTCAAGATGTTGTTATTGTGAGTGAGGGAGAATTCTTGATGGAGAAAGGTTGAGATAGGAGATGAATACTTTCCATACTTATGAAAGAGAGTTGTAACGTTACCATGTATTCGGTGTCTAATATAACAATTTTCATATCCGCTACCAATTCACCGAATAAATATTGGAAATAGTCGACAGATTTTGTATCAATGATTTTGGAAGGTGGAATAATTACCAGTAATCGACCATTGGTGGTGAGAGTTGAGAAGATGTTATTCCGATAAGCGTTTAGTATTCAGATGATGAAGTAAAAACTGATGCATTTCGGTGACTTCTTCAATCACCATTATCAAGGGATGATTTAAAAACATATTTGATGTTGAAAGACAGCACAAAAGGGAAGAATGCCCTGGCCGCCAGCACGAGCTGCTGCAAGGAACGAGGAAGAAATGAGACTTTCGCAGAATGCCTCAATTTGAGGCTTCAATTAAACCTCAATTTGCCTCCTATTTGATTTACGCACAGAATTAGATTGTTTAAACGTGTCCCTTCGCTAAAAGTGCAAGCTAATTCAAAACAATGGCACATGCAGGAACTTAATAAGTGGGCCTTTTTAATGCCTTTTTAAAAAGAATGAGACATCAGATTCGAAGACCTCAGATCATTGCGCAAAAGTTTCCTCGATAATGTTAGTCCTTCCGATCATTATTAAAAAAGATAGTAGGCGCACGAAGAACGTTCACAAACTTCTCTGTAGAACTTGACATCGTCTGTGTCTCTTTGCTGTGTGATCCGGTTGATAACAGTCACTGAAACTTCGCACAATTTGACGTGTTTAATGTTGAACTGACTGCTCATTGTTCGATTGCTATGGTATTTAGTCAGCAGATTGTGCCATTTCATTAGCGTTGCATGTTCCAATGCTTCCATTCTAGTCAAACGGAAGAAGAGACGACCTGTCCAAGTTTTTGGATTTACATGTGTTTTTCTTTTATCCTGTTTGACAGGAAATGAGAACCGGGTAGAACTCGGCAGACAGGCACACTTGTGGCAGTCATGCGGTCTGCATCATTCCGTGAAAGTCTCACTTTCGGCCTCGTTCACTGCAGAAACTCGTGCTGGCTGCCGGAATAATAGACTGAAAAAGCGAGAATAGCTATATGCCGCCGTGGTACTAAGAGGACATAATGCATAGATTTCGTGGACGCGTTAGCGTTTAAAGAATTTTTCATTTATGTCTGAGACGTGGATATTATTGGCATTCTAACCCAGTGAAGATGAAATCTATGCCGATGCCAATAAACTGTGATTCTGTGATTTTGCTCTAAAAACTCTTACGAATGCATTATTTCTGTGCAGATTGGACTTAGAGTTTTTCGTCCGGACAATACTGCAATTTCCAAACTCAGTGGACAATAATGCCGACTACGGCATTACTGCTCTCTAATTAATGTAGAAATCGACCGGAATTCCATCTTTCTTGAGCTAGAATAATTTCTTGAGCTGTAGAAGAAGTAAGAAATCTTGGAGATCTTCGCTTTCTTGCTGTGAATTTATGCTAGGTTTTGTTCGTCGGTGTAGATAGCTTTCATCCGTCTGATATTTGCTTCATCACTTTGAATTCAAGTACTTGCATTGCTAAATCAAAATTTTTGTCGTTGTGACATTTGCCATATGGTCGAATGAAGAATTTGAATCATATGGATCTTCTCTCATACAAATGGGCAGTGGACGGATGGTGCTGCCAATGAAATGGATTTTTTATTTTGTACATGCAAGTTAATACAGCATGCAGTTTATTGCTAGATATTCCCTTAGCTTTTTGTAGCAATGCATTTCGTGCTTTTTTTGTATAAGATTGAGAGTCCTATTCAAGGTGTTACCAACCTTAATGTGTCAGTCTACAGCATTTTCTCCTTTGTCATGAACTTCAATTTCAAAATTTTTGAAAATCTTTCATTGATAATGATGTTCGTGTTGTACATTTTTTACTCCTGATCTACTTGGTCATCTTAAACTCAACAAGTCTGGATGACCTAAACAAATTATTCATAAGATTCCGATAAGTGCATACGTATGATTCTCTCGATGTGTAGCTTATTCGTCGCAGTTGAAATATGATTTAAAACAAAGTAAGGTATTTGAGATAAACATTTTCCGCCTTCTTATGAACACAAAGTTAGTTTGTCTCCAGTCAATTAAAGGCGCCCTCAAATAAGCGGTGCTTTGTTTGTGTCGAAAAGCCTTTTACGAAGAAATTCGGTACAGAACAATATAATCACCTAAGTGCATCTATGCGGACGAACGGCTCTTTGTACGTGTTCGAGAGTTCTTCGAACTTTGCGTAACCTATTTTTCTGAGGTCTTCCTAAAAAGATGGCGGATAAACATAGGTTTGCGAAGAAATTGGCTGAAATATTTGATGTGTCTAAGGTGCTTCTGCACTGGGTGTATTTTTACACAAACGACAAATCTATTCAAATTGACAGGTATTATTCTCTAAAATCTCGATCTTCATGCAGTTTAGAAGAGCGAGGTGGGACAACGCTGCATCAGATTCTATCAGGCGTTGTTGATTGATAAGCATTTGAAACTTTCGATGTTTTCAATTATAGTTAAAGGTGGAAAAGCTTTGCCAATTACGTTATTACTTATCAAAGTCAAACCTTCTCAGGTTCTCAAGGTAATGGGAATATTGTTATTGACAATGGGACATTGCGACAGCTAAACGCAATAAAATTGTGTACGTACGGTGAAGGGGCATCAGAAATATGAAATGCATGGAAGATTTAGTTTCAATTCGAGATAAATTTAGCACTTGTATTTGTAAAATGTACGAATTAATTTAGCTATCATTGTAGCGTCCTATTTCAATAAATTTTGAGTGTTATTGACGTTTTTCTTTGCTCCTAACTTCAACAGGTTCATCTTTGATCGAATCAGTTAAATTAAATGATTAATTTTCGGCTCCAGAAAGCACTTTCAAAAACCACACACCAAGGTTACACCTGGCCTTCCTGGCATCCATAAAGCACTTAACAAAATAAGAGGCATTCCAGCGTCCGCAATTGAATAAAGCCTTCTTGAACATAATGGTGAGTTTCATGACATGAGGTACATTTCTGACGCTCTAAGTCTCTCCACAAGCATTAAAGACATAATACAAGACTTACATTCCATCTGTAGTCATTGTGTCACGCGGTTTCTGAACGTGACGAAGGTTTCAGTAGGTTCGACGGTCTAGAATACTCCAACCTAAGCCTACTGGACGCAGAAGGATGCTCCTTCATAAGTCAATGCATCAGTTTCTTTATTGGTTTAAAATTCATGTAGTAAATAAGAGGCATTTCAGCGTCCGCAATTGAATGAAACCTTGAACATTGAATTTTTCTGGCTGCAATTGAATATAGTATCTCAAATAGCTCGATTGTCAAAAGCCAAAGGATAGCATCATTTTCAAAGTGACTTTGTAACCACCTTGAAAACTAATGATGATTTTGACAGTTTCAATAATCTTTTAGGCTAGGTGGTGTGGTCTCCGTGGCAGCGATCTTCTGGTCCAAAGGTCGAGCCCCGAAAGTGTCATTGGATATCGTCAGGAATGTCACACCGACTTAAAAGATTCCAACGCTCAGATTAAGGTCTGACTATGTCAGCATCGTGCAAGCCCCCATTATGGGGGAGTAGTGACGTTAAACCATCATTTTTAGGGTAGCTGGTAGATAAGCATCGTCAAAATCCATTGATCTATGTAAGACTGATGAATGATAAATGGCTTGTGAACGCATTGGTTGCGATCAACGTACTACTTAGTTTTCATGGACGCAGGCTTCGTTATGATCGACAAGCAAATAAATTCGGTACTACAAAAGCTAGAAATTTAGTGTAATTTTATTTTCATATCCGTGTTCAACATGATTCGATTGTATATATATGTTTTCAACGCTCTGGACATTTGGAAATGCCATTGATACATACGAACCGAAGACACAAATCCTTCATTCCTTTCATGTCAAGTTACAGTAATTCATTATCTTGAAATTTCTGATTTTTCCTTACTTCTTATTTTGATTGTTCAATGTCTTGCAATTATAATTTTCTCTGCCATTCGTGATGCAAGAAATCGGGTCCTAGTTCTGACTAATCTTGGCGCAGAATGGATACAAGGTTTCTCTCGGTGCAATGGCCCTCGTTGTCAAGCATGCGACCTTGCTGTCGAGAAAAGTTTTTTCGCGGGGACAGCAAGCGAACTCTATGCAATTCAGATGAATCTTTCATGCGCTTCGACTTGCTGCATCTACATTATTGAGTGCAAACTATGCGGCATCAAATACGTCGGTCAGAGTTCCCAGCCTCTTAGACAGCGTATTCGCCAGCATGTACGTGCAGTTCTTGGTCGCGATGAAGTTTCTCCACTGGTCCCGCATTTTTCTGACGTCCATTCCGGAACTGACATGTCTTTTCCGCCATTGACCGTTGTTTCTCAACCCAACGAAGACTGATGAAAGAGTCTAAGTGGATCAACAGACTAAGAACGGCCCGTCCTGTTGGACTCAACAAGTCCACGAATGGTCATTCCGACACAGTCAACCTTGTGACTTTTCATGGGGACTGCACTTCGAGGCTTAATAACTTTATTCGCCAAGCCTGTCGTGAGGTTACTGACCTGAACATTCGTTTTTCTCACAGGACTGACCGGAACCTCTTGTCTTTGCTTCGTTGACTTTGCTCTACTTGTTTTACTTCACTTTTTACTTGTTCTGATGTTAACAACATTACTTTTTATTGTACATTCTTTATTTTAGTTATTTACTTATCGGTCTTCTTCGTGAATGGCCGCTTTCATTTAGTCTATTGTTCATTACCGTCATGGTCATCAATCAATAGACCGTGTCTTCATTCATGTGTCCGCTAGCATGTGCATGCTGTATGCGTGAAGTGATCACCATTTAAGCTCGATATCTTTAATGCATGCCTTCACTTGTAAATTTGTCACCATTGAGAAAGCCCGACGGGCGAAATATATCTGGTGCTCGTATTTCCTGATTTCTGCATTAATTCGTTCCGTGGGATTTAGGCAGAGCGTGTGGCATGCGTCGTCCTTCACAGGGGCGCCGCTTGACTCAACCCTCTACTACTATATACAAAAATCTTCTCTTGTGTTAAATTTTTTCAATTTCGTACTGTGAAAACGGCCATTTAAAATGGATTGGTCCTATTTCACATCCACAGCTTGCTAAGGGAGGCGTATGTATGTGTTCAGAACACATCAAAAATATTGAATAATTGAATAGCTGGCAGCAAGTGCAAGTAGTGTGATAAAAACATGCAACTTAGTAAGTTTCGAATGTCATGTTATTGACATTACAGATCTTTCATGCACGCGTACATGTGACATAGTAAGCAAGTGAAGTTGGCAAAGTACTCTATTCACACATCTGGAAAGATTTTAAAGTTGCCGATTCATTTAATTGGATACGAAATTCTGAAATAAAGGAACAACGTTTACATTCAGAAATTCGGTTTTTAGAAACTTTTCATGAGCAAGAGTCATTAAGCACATTTATATTAACTAAGGTTTATTTTCCCATTCTACTGCAGTCAAAACCACAGAATGAGACTGCTCGTTTCTTAGTCGTTGTCTCCTAGGATGGCAGAGTCATATCCCGCATGCGATAATAAAGTGGCACACACCGCACACGATCTGCGGTCAAACAATAAGTCGTCACTGAATAAGCAGTGAGTCTCAGACAGCAGCCAGTGGCGTGCGTGTCATACACATTGAGTTCTTTGCTCGGTCACACTTCGCTGTCACAGTTCCATTCATTGATAAATCTGCGAAGAGATGGAGTGAACTAAATTTCTGACGACTGCTAACTTCTAAACAAAGAATCTGACGGACCAACATTAACGAGAAAACTTGTGCGAAATGATCTGAATTCTTCGAATCTGAAGGAATCGTGGCAAGCGAAGCATTTTGGAGGAATTTACAGCAGTCCGCAAGCTACGCACGGCTTTTCCCTATCTCTGTAAGGTATTAGGAATTCCTTTTTGCCCACTTAGTAAGTTCCAGCATGTGCCATCGTTTTGAATTAGCCATCCTTTTCCAGTAAACTGAAAGAGTTAAACAATCTAATTCTGGGGTCATAACTGATGATTTGTACTTGTCATTGTTAGTCCCATGTATGTGTTACAGTGATTCGAACCAGGCACCTTCAGTTTCAAAGGCATTCACTATATCTTAGACCATTTGGTCGCTATCTCTCCTTCGCGCACTGAATATCTAGTCTGCTTTGCTATTCAGCTGTTCTATCGTCGTGTGAAAAGAAGAAATCTGCCGTCATCGTTGCTTCTCAGAGAAAACTTATCAAATTGCTGGAACTAATTTATACGAGCAGATGAAACAAAAACGACATAATTGCCGTCGTAATGATTGACGAAAGTGTCTCCTGTGAAACGCAATTTTATTTCTGACAAGTGTCCGACAGTTTGAGAGAAATTGTTTCGAAAATGAAAGTTTGTTCGCTAGATGGAATTATCAGGGCGGATATTGTTCAAAGAAAACGAAGAGTTTTGTCGGCAATTTCAATCGATTATTTGTTTTGAGTCCAGACAATAGCGAGTTATTGGGTTTATGCGTGGAATTGTGAAATTATAAGGCAAGTTGATATTTATTCTGCTGATATTGGATTTCACGAATCTCTGGTTAGAGATGGAAATTTTTGAACGAATTCTCGTCGTGCTGGCTGTTGTTTGTGATAAATGTTCGGCAGAAATCGCAGACACATCTATCAAACATTTGTAAAAGAGTTTACATTGATGTTTTTGCCTTCCATTACATCAAAATGGAAGCTGTTGTTTGTTGCTTGGAAAACCGACTCTGAACTGTGCGCAAGAAAGACAAAAAATCTTAATGAAGTTGCGAATATATCAAATTTTGATTCTAAAATTCTAAATATTGTCGAGTACAAATATTTGGCATTATGAAACATGCTGTATCCGATGAGAGAGAAGTAAGAGAGAAATTGCTGAGGTTAACTTAAGGCCAAGTTTGTGTTCTACGTGATGTTAATGTATTGCTGTTTAAAATGGCATCATTATACAGTTAAACGAAGATTAATTCTAAAACAAAGTAGATTGCAAGGAGACAATATTAATATCCGTTTAGTAAAGGCCCAATTGAGTAATCCAAAAGCATTCACGGCATCGTAGAGTTTGTCGATTTTTGTGCTTATGATTTTTCTTTGTAAGCGCTATCTTCATTATAAATTTGAAAATCAAAAACACTTTGCTGGTTCATGGCCTCATTTGTTCTCTGAAGTGAATTACAACAAGATGCTGAAACATTGACACAAGATAATGACAGGAGGTAGTGAGTAAAATTGAAACTATGCAGTATGCAAGAATGGTGACGTCAGCTGCTAGTAGGCCTAAATTCTAAGATGTCAGAAGTCATAGAAAAGCTATTTGCAATTACTGCTTAAACAAAGCCATAGGTAGCATTAAACAACATTATCAATAGATAATCCATCAGAAACAAATTTTCAAGTTATTTTCAAGACATGAAGTCGGTTTTTCTGTGCACATAATATCGGCTGTTCCTCTTTGATGGCGACACTTTCAGTCACCGAAAGTTGAAACTTTGTTTTGATGCTCTTCACCACTTTGAATCCTTGTTCAGCTTGTGATGAAATGTCGGTCTTTCTGTCAGACTCGGTCAATGTTCTGTCACTGCCGATTGGACAGTCTTGGTCGATTTTGGGCTGGAGTTTGAGTTTTGTAGGCTATCCGTCTGGGAATGTGCTCAGCAAGAGTCGACACCACTTGGGAATGATTCCTGCCTTCACTCGCATTCATTTTTCACCGTCAGTGTGGTCAAGTGAAGAAGGTGCGAGCCCGTCTACACCGCGCACTTCGGTTCGATTCCTGGGTCAGGCGATCGCAATCGGGGAATCACTGGAGTTGGTCTCATTCTCTATAGATATTCAATCGCAATGTTGTCTCGCACTTTCAAAGTAAAGCTTTTGCTTTGTGAAGATGGATCATTTGAATTGTATGTTTGGGTCAACCCAATTACCTTAGCCTGATACTTTCTCAGACGTGTTCTACCCGACAATGTAGGAATCACAGGATGGTATAATATGCAGATATTCGCGGCCAAAATATCTGCATGATTATACCATGATTCATATTGTTAGTATTCTATGATTACTGTATGTAAATCATGGACTAAGTCAGGGATGTCTATAAATTATAGATAGTTCATTGATAGAGCCATCTATGGCTCATAGACTTTCCGATTTCATAAGTCATAATAAATGTTTATTCTGAAATATACAGAAAGCGCAAAGCGATGGCCGCAAGGGCACTTACAAGCAAGCGTTGATAACACGTGTAACATATGCATACGCAAAGTTTAGCACCAATAAAAAATACATGAGATATATGTTTACAAATTTACCGAGTGATCATGATGTACATGCACATCATATACCATCATAAACAAATTACATGAGACCTACATATTTACAAATTTTAAGAGTCATCATGATAGACATCATATACCATATACAAAATACGTGAGGGCCTAAATAAAATAATATAGGGCCTATATTTACAAATTTGAAGAGTGATGATCACGACATGATAAGAGTTCACTGGATGGGAGTCCTCACAATGGAGCAAAAGAACGTAAATGCTTAACATCAAATACAAGAATGAATGTAACAAAATCATCTATACAAAATTTACACTTTAATGATCATGGTCACAATATATACAAATTCACTCGGATCAAAGAGATTGACACTCTTATTGATCTTCATTATGATGAGAATCATCTTCAATATGGAATATAGGAATGTATTTAAATAAAATTTACCATCAGGTATAAAAAGCACTTGTCAAATAATTTTATACGAAATCACATATTAGCAGTCACAGTATGAGCAAAATCCACCTAGATCAACAAATTTGAGTCTTTTCTTGAACATCATGAAGGTTGGAGCTTTCACTATTGAATCGTTCAATGAATTCCATATTTTGATGACGCGAAAGAAAAACAATCCACTGAGATAGTTCGAATTAACTTTTAAGACTGGCACAATCTGACAGCTGTTACGTGATTGACCTCGAGTAATTTGAGATGAAAGGTAGGTGGTAAAGAAAGAGTTGAGCGACAAGTCGAAATGATTATAGTACAGTTTATACAAGAAGTGCAAGTCCAACATAATGCGCCTATATTCTAGAGATTTTAATGTTAACAATTGTACTCTATGAGAATAGTTGTCATACTTGTGACTTGTTTACAAACGATGCGGGTGAAGAATTTCTGAACACGCTCAATACGGAAAATGTCGCGTTTGAGGTATGGTGAAAAGATAACACTTCCATATTCCAAGAGAGGGCGAACAAAGACAACGAAGGCTTTCATTAAGATACGGGAGTTGTGGCAAACGAAAGATTTTAGGATACAGTATGTTCTGGTATATGCGGTTTAGCTGATGCGCGCACAGTGATCACTAAATCTGAGATCTGATGAGATCAAAAAGCCTACGTCTTTCACAGTGACTGAATTTTTCAGGGATACGCTGTCAAGATGATAGTTGACGGAAGGAGCATATCGATCTCCAGCAGTAAACAGCAAGCTTTTTCATTGAAATTTTCAGTTGCCATGTTTTACACCAATTATCAAATTTGAGAAGAGTATGTTTTAGGCCTGAAGATACTTGTGAAGAGGAGCTATAACTTCTGGTTGACATAAATTTCAAATCATCAGCATAAAGGCGGGCTGAAGTCGATCCAACAAGGGAGTCAAATACGTCATTGACAAATTTGACACATTTGTCACTGCATTTCCAAATGCACGATAAAACTTTCTTTTGCTAGCAATAGATATGAGAAGTTCCATGCAATATTGTTTTCCATTTGCAATCATGGCATAGAAATTAGGAACGTTAAGATCTAGAATACTAACAATTCATCAATCATGCATAGATTTTAAAAGCATCAATGAGTCGTACAGCTGAGGCCTCATAGCGGCTATTGATTACTATTGTAGTGAATGCGTGCTATGATTCATGCACATGTAGAAGTGTGTGGAAGTTTCTGGCTACATGCATAGATAGTGGTTTTTGTTCCAGTAGCCGGCAACAACTACAGATTGTTTCATAAAAAATGGATCACCCTTAAACATCGCCTTAACTTCAACTTTGTCTAACTCCGCCAAACTTGAACGAATTTCTCTGAAATTTGGAAGATATGTCAGTTGTGCTTACTAATATCATTGTTGGAAATTTGAAGCATGAATATTGAGTTGTTTTCCTGTTATAGATAAAAAAGTAGTAGATAATTTGATCTTCATTTAGCAATGTTACACAAAATCATACCTCACTCTTATAAAATTACATTTGTTTCCTTTGTTATGTAATATGTTGTTCTACAATCCAAAAGCTATCATGCAAAACAAAAATGAAGAAAATCGGTCAATCAGAGCCAGTATAGCACCATCATTCATCAACAATAATGTAACTTCTATGTGATTAACTGAACTTCATGTTCCATAGCTTCCTGACTTCGTTGCGGTGGTGTTGACATCATTCCTGATTGCTTTCAGCTAGAAATCTATCTCTTACCGGTTGAAAACAATACAAAGCACAAGTGAACAATAACGAGATCGCATTCACAAAAGGCAAAGTGTCAGCCTTGCTAGAACTAGGGTTTTCTTTGCGAGCTACAAGCAAGCGACTAAATGTCCCTTACACAAATGTGCATCGATGGCATAATGATGGTTTTCGACTCTGTTGTAAAGAGGGCTCTGGCCGTCCACGCAAAACATCCAAACGTAGAGACCGCCTAATTTTGAGATTTGTTAAAGTTGATCCAAGTCTCTCGTTAACTGAGATGGCTGCACTACTCTCGTCTATTTCTAAGTCCAGTATTCGTAGAAGACTTATTGAGTCGAATTTCAAGAGCTGTAAGAGGCCCTCTCAGATCGAATTATCAGATCAGCATACAAAAAGACGTCTCAGATGGGCAATGAGTCACTGTCACTGGCGAAATCATCTTATGCAAGTCTCAATTAGGGCTTAGGACATTATCTTGGCCAGCTCGTTCTCCTGATCTGAATCCCATAGAAAATGTATGGAGTATTCTAAAACGTAACGTTCGTCGTTCACTGCTACCTACAGATGGCGTATCACAACTTACGTCACTGTTAAAAAGAGAGTGGAGAAAGTTAGATCAGTCAAAAATCAACGATATCATCGAGTCAATGCCTAGACGAATTGGTAATGTCATTGACAATAAGGGTAGGGCCACAAAATATTAGCTTCTTAAGAACCGTTTCTGTATCATAGCTTATCAGATTATATAAGGACATTTAAATATATTAGGGACATGAAATAACATGAAAAATGTTTTCTGTATCATACTTATGTTTTATTTAGTCAAATTTTAGGATGATCCACTTTTTATGAAACGGACTGTACGTTTGTTGCCGGTTCTGGAGCGGTATCAATGAAATAAAACCGCATAGCATTCACTACAATTATAAATTAATGTGGATAATCCATCCCTGCAGTTGAACCTTCTGAATGTCTGCTCTAAGTGATAGTTACCGCACTCTAGATTTTTCGACCTTCGTCGAAGCCGAAGGTCGAGACGATGCCTGGAGAGCGATAACTACCTTTTAATACTACTTGACCATTATACGGCCAAAATTTCGTATGCGGTGCATTAATTAGGCAAGAGAAGTAGTGCATACTTGATAAATATTATTTCACGACGTTCATGTGACGCATCACAATGTCTACACTTACTGTACGTCATAAATCAGTGAACTTCGTGAATACACGTAGGTTGATTAGTGGTAATGCAAAAGCGCATGATTCCTTTGCGTCTTCAGTACCGTGGACAATGCTCATCAATGGTTTCCAATGTCCATCGCTATAGATTCAACTGAAGTGCGAAGAGAGCAGCGTGACATAATAATGCACAGTGGACTGTAGCATTAAGTTTGTTAATGCGCGCCTTAGGCCTCAGCCACAAAGCAAACACGAGCGTCCCGAGCAAACGCATCTCTGCAAGCTATCAATCGCTCTCGTTTGCTTTGCTCGTAGTTTGGCAGTCTTCAACTGCGGTAATGATGACTTTGTATTTGCTACAAAACTCTTTGCTCGGAAACGCTTGAAAAAGCTCGCAGTGTGGCTCAGGCCTTACACGTCTCGACCGCAAGCTGTCGTGCATTCACTAATACGTACTAGCTTACCTATCGTTTCATTATAGAAAGCTCAAAGTGAACGCTAACTTAGCATTATCATAGCGCTGTTTATGAAAATATTTGGCAAGTGTTTCTGAATAATTCCATGCTTAACATAAACATCTGCATGCAACCACAATGCGAAAAGAAATTTCAACAGCCTTGTAGCTATAAATTCTTCGATATAATATTTATTGCCTCGATGATGTCATTTACCGTCCGTCGAGCAGTAAGCGGTTTTGAGAGAAATACACATCATCCTACCACTGCTACAAACACATTCTGGTTATCACTACAATGAGCTTATTCGGAAGTTTTGCTTTTAGTTAGAAACGTTATTCTACCATTCATATTAAAGGATTTTCTTAAAAATTAATTTATGAACTTTATTTCGGACGTTCTCTTGAAAAGAACCAAACAAACATGACAACATAATGATTTTGATATTTGGCATTTTCTTCATTTACTTCATCTATCGATAGATCATCAAGTCGCCAGAGCTAGTCACCGTGATTTGGTTGTCATTAGTTTAATGAATCCTTTTCAACGCAACCAGGAGTCGTTCCTTCCTGACTTCACAACAGGTGTTACGGCTGATTTGTTTTGATGATGTGAATTAATGAAATGAATGTAGCTGGTCAGAAAATAGAGAAAAAAGAATGACATGATCGAACGAAATATATGTTTGCCTGAAAGACATTGTATCAGATAATCATCAAACTGCCTGATTCTTTCAAATAAAGATAACGGGAAAGTTCGGAGAATTTTCTCACAGAGAGGCAACATGAAGACAGTTAAGCAAGCTGAAATTCCTTGTGATTTAAGTAACCGAATGTTTTTCATTGTAAAGTTGCAGTACAGTGTTGGTTGTCTGTCTAAGTCAGTTGGCATAGCTGTCGCTGTAATGACTTTGTTTGTAGAGGCTCGTGGGTTCGAGGCTGTCACGAATGTGGTTTGAATTTGTCAACTGGTGATCATGTGACCTCCCTGAAAATGATGTCGGTGTAGAGAACCTCGTAGGCATCTTTCCGTCATCTACGGAAGCTGCAGTGACATCCCGAGCAGTACATCCCGAGGCGGACAGTCTCGAACCTTGAACCTCCGCAACGAAGGGTTAGGCTCATTTTCCTCTACTTGGTCGGACTGCTTTACCTATCATGCGGGATGTTTGACTCTACTCTGAACTGTGCTGTCCGCTGTCATTTTTGTATGTGATTATATTAATCTTGAGATTAGCAATGGCAGGATATTTACAATCGTTTATCTGATTGCTCTTTGTTCTAGTGAATTCATTTATGTAAACTAACTTGTGCATTGGGGTGTTGCTGTGCACATTTCTACAATGTGGTGAGTTATACCAGGGACGCCTAGATATTTATTTTATTAAGTTACATGTTTATTAATTAACATTATCAAATATCTAGGTGTCCCTGGTTACACATAGCAAAACAGCGGGAAACAAGATGACAGAACCACAAGCGTGCTGTAGAAATCTAAAGAAGCGGTAGCGCTCTATGTTAGCACACAAAAGATAAACACGAAAAGGTAGAAAAATCACTCGCTTTCAGGTCGGTTTCATTTGCAAACTGTTTAACACACGAGACACAACAATGACAGAAGCAAAAGCAATTACACATCTGAAACTCACAATCAAAAGAAAATGCGAACTTCCAGACATTAACCTGTCCTCACAGCTTGATCAATACAATCAATACATTTCTTAATATCACTCATTTTTATATAAAACATCACACGGCCACATTTCGGTGTCCACCAATTGACATCACCTGACCTTCAATTGGTGTTTGCTTCTGCTATAATAGTCCAGGTGATCTACAGCGAATTACGCTGTAACCCGCCACAAACTGCTTCACAAAAATGCTTCGCTTATTGATGGAAAAAATGAAAATTTGTGCCCTAACTTATGCAAATCTTTATCAATTTGCATCCTATAGGTACCTAGGACTGATATCTACAAGGCAAGGGTGCATAAGCGCGTTTTCGATCTAGCGGCTTGGACAGCTATGCGTTACAAGACGGTAGTTGCATAAAGTGATCGTTTATTCATCGTAAAACTCACAGATTTGTGGCTTAACTTGTAGAAATCTGCATCCGTCTGCATATGCAGATAGTTGCAAGTATTGTTGAACTAGTGACTGAGAAATCTAACCGCCTGTAGAGGACATAATTCAGAAAACATAGCTGATATTGGTGATAGTCATGCGGAAGGCAAACGCAGCTAGTGAGACAATGCTGCAGCGCTTCATTTTGAGTGGCTGTCGCAGATGTCGCAGATCTATATCTGCGATTTCATTGGAGTAAGCGTGTCTTTATATTTCGAAAAGACTCGTGACTCTTAAGTGAAAGAAGTGTTCCACTAACTAGATTTTTGATATGTTGATGAGGGTTTTTTTCTCTACAAGATAAACCCACTATTGAAACTATTGCAATTTGTGGCGGGTTAAAATTGCCTGGACTATAAGTATAACTTGCGCATTCTTGCATCATGATAAACAATTCTATTTCGCTTGAATATCATGCGTGCTCATATACAACTTTAATTTTTGAAATACTGCAATTATATGATGACTACTCTTGCTGCAAAGTGCTGGTATTTTCTTCTGTTTTTCAGCAACCAAAGAAACGATTGAACTGGCAATAGAGGCCTCTCGTCTAGGTGCTGATGCTGTCTTGGTTCTCTCGCCGTCATTCTATAAGAGCCGAATGTCGAACAAGGCCTTCATCAAACATTTCAATGCCGTGAGTGAATACAATATTTGCACGCCATTGAAGTCACTTCAGAGAACAATGTCATTGTTTCATAATTCTGCTCGCGGTTATTAATTTGACACGAACTTTTGTATTAGTAAATTTTTGGCCAAGATATCGTGTTACTATTAGAAGAGAGCAAGAGTCTTTGAGCAAAGCATCTTTTCACTCGCTCGCCCTCAAACGTCTCGCTTGTACATCGCTTATCCTCAGCGGTCCGCTCGCTCGCCCATCGCTTATCCTCAGTGGTCCGCACGCTCGCCCATCGCTTATCCTCAGCGGTCCGCTCTTTCACCCATCGCTTATCCTCAGCGGTCCGCACGCTCTCCCATCGCTTATCCTCAGCGGTCCGCTTGCTCTCCCATCGCTTATCCACAGCGGTCCGCTCTTTCTCCCATCGCTTATCCTCAGCGGTCCGCTCTTTCTCCCATCGCTTATCCTCAGCGGTCCGCTTGCTCTCCCATCGCTTATCCTCAGCGGTCCGCTTGCTCTCCCATCGCTTATCCTCAGCGGTCCGCTCTTTCTCCCATCGCTTATCCACAGCGGTCCGCTCTTTCTCCCATCGCTTATCCTCAGCGGTCCGCTCTTTCTCCCATCGCTTATCCTCAGCGGTCCGCTCTTTCTCCCATCGCTTATCCTCAGCGGTCCGCTTTCTCTCCCATCGCTTATCCACAGCGGTCCGCTCTTTCTCCCATCGCTTATCCTCAGCGGTCCGCTTGCTCTCCCATCACTTATCCTCAGCGGTCCGCTCTTTCTCCCATCACTTATCCTCAGCGGTCCGCTCTTTCTCCCATCGCTTATCCTCAGCGGTCCGCTCTTTCACCCATCGCTTATCCTCAGCGGTCCGCTTGCTCTCCCATCGCTTATCCACAGCGGTCCGCTTGCTCTCCCATCGCTTATCCACAGCGGTCCGCTTGCTCTCCCATCGCTTATCCACAGCGGTCCGCTTGCTCTCCCATCGCTTATCCTCAGCGGTCCGCTCTTTCTCCCATCGCTTATCCTCAGCGGTCCGCTTGCTCTCCCATCGCTTATCCTCAGCGGTCCGCTCTTTCTCCCATCGCTTATCCTCAGCGGTCCGCTTGCTCTCCCATCGCTTATCCACAGCGGTCCGCTTGCTCTCCCATCGCTTATCCTCAGCGGTCCGCTTGCTCTCCCATCGCTTATCCACAGCGGTCCGCTTGCTCTCCCATCGCTTATCCTCAACTGTCCGCTCTTTCTCCCATCGCTTATCCACAGCGGTCCGCTTGCTCTCCCATCGCTTATCCACAGCGGTCCGCTTGCTCTCCCATCGCTTATCCACAGCGGTCCGCTTGCTCTCCCATCGCTTATCCACAGCGGTCCGCTTGCTCTCCCATCGCTTATCCTCAGCGGTCCGCTCTTTCTCCCATCGCTTATCCTCAGCGGTCCGCTTGCTCTCCCATCGCTTATCCTCAGCTGTCCGCTTGCTCTCCCATCGCTTATCCTCAGCGGTCCGCTCTTTCTCCCATCGCTTATCCACAGCGGTCCGCTTGCTCTCCCATCGCTTATCCTCAGCGGTCCGCTCTTTCTCCCATCGCTTATCCTCAGCGGTCTGCTCTTTCTCCCATCGCTTATCCACAGCGGTCCGCTCTTTCTCCCATCGCTTATCCTCAGCGGTCCGCTTGCTCTCCCATCGCTTATCCTCAGCGGTCCGCTCTTTCTCCCATCACTTATCCTCAGCGGTCCGCTCTTTCTCCCATCGCTTATCCTCAGCGTTCCGCTTGCTCTCCCATCGCTTATCCTCAGCGGTCCGCTTGCTCTCCCATCACTTATCCTCAGCGGTCCGCTTGCTCTCCCATCGCTTATCCACAGCGGTCCGCTTGCTCTCCCATCGCTTATCCTCAGCGGTCCGCTCTTTCTCCCATCGCTTATCCTCAGCGGTCCGCTCTTTCACCCATCGCTTATCCACAGCGGTCCGCTTGCTCTCCCATCGCTTATCCACAGCGGTCCGCTTGCTCTCCCATCGCTTATCCACAGCGGTCCGCTTGCTCTCCCATCGCTTATCCACAGCGGTCCGCTTGCTCTCCCATCGCTTATCCTCAACTGTCCGCTCTTTCTCCCATCGCTTATCCACAGCGGTCCGCTTGCTCTCCCATCGCTTATCCACAGCGGTCCGCTTGCTCTCCCATCGCTTATCCTCAACTGTCCGCTCTTTCACCCATCGCTTATCCTCAGCGGTCCGCTTGCTCTCCCATCGCTTATCCTCAGCGGTCCGCTCTTTCTCCCATCGCTTATCCTCAGCGGTCCGCTCTTTCTCCCATCGCTTATCCTCAGCGGTCCGCTTGCTCTCCCATCGCTTATCCTCAGCGATCCGCTTTCTCTCCCATCACTTATCCTCAGCGGTCCGCTCTTTCTCCCATCGCTTATCCACAGCGGTCTGCTCTTTCTCCCATCGCTTATCCACAGCGGTCCGCTTGCTCTCCCATCCCTTATCCTCAGCGGTCCGCTTGCTCTCCCATCGCTTATCCTCAGCGGTCCGCTTGCTCTCCCATCACTTATCCTCAGCGGTCCGCTTGCTCTCCCATCGCTTATCCACAGCGGTCCGCTCTTTCTCCCATCGCTTATCCTCAGCGGTCCGCTCTTTCTCCCATCGCTTATCCTCAGCGGTCCGCTTGCTCTCCCATCGCTTATCCTCAGCGGTCCGCTTGCTCTCCCATCGCTTATCCTCAGCGGTCCGCTCTTTCTCCCATCGCTTATCCACAGCGGTCCGCTCTTTCTCCCATCGCTTATCCTCAGCGGTCCGCTTGCTCTCCCATCGCTTATCCTCAGCGGTCCGCTTGCTCTCCCATCACTTATCCTCAGCGGTCCGCTTGCTCTCCCATCGCTTATCCTCAGCGGTCCGCTTGCTCTCCCATCGCTTATCCTCAGCGGTCCGCTCTTTCACCCATCGCTTATCCTCAGCGGTCCGTCGCTCGCCCATCGCTCAAGTCTTTTTGTCTTAAAGGATAAGTGGATCACTAAAAGTCATTTTTTCATATCTTTCCGTTTTCATAGCTGATCCGTAAAAAGGCAGTCCCATTATCTTCTTTCAATCATTATAATCTATTCGTCTTTAATCGGGAGCATCAAAATGGAGGTGAAGGCAGATTTCATGAAATCACTATCCAACTTCGCACTACCTCAAGTATTGACTTAATTCAGACAACCGGAACTTTGCCTTTCAACAGCCAACATGGTTGTGAGTGTTTTAAACACGATCCCATACGGACAGCATATCAGGTTTCGATGTTCTCAGAGTTACTGCTCGGTTGGAAAGACACATTTTCATCCTTGAAATGATGCACTCAACTTCTCGTATTTTGGCAATCTGAATTACAGTCAGTTTGTAGGAGAAAAAACAGAAATTGTGAAGATAATATCCTGAAATTCCTGAGTGCATGGCACGCAGCGTTACAAAATGGAAAAAACATAATATTACTTTTAGTCTGGGAGCTACTGACACTTTCTTCTTAAATTCGCGCACAAAGGGCTTAATAGCATGGATTTGTAGATCTTGAAACGCTGAATACAAAAATCAAATTCTTGAGTGTCACAGCCAGTCGCTTTAGATTATAGGTAGGGCTAAAGGATTCCCATTGGAATCCAATGGTCAAATTCAAGAAATATCTATGGATTGTGAAACACTTGGCAATTTCCGTACATTTTCTTTTGCAGAAAAGAAACTATTTATCAGAATGCCATGAAATTTGAAACATGATTGAGTTCAGATCATCAACCTCGATATAAAAGTTGAAGTGAGTTCCATGATTCAGTATTTGATGTCGAAGAGTCTCTACAAAATGAGCAAAATAGCCAAAATTAAGTCAAAACATGAAATTGACTCATTTTGTAGAGGCTCTCAAACATCAGATACTGAATCATGTGACTCACTTCAACTTTTATATCGAAGTTGATGCTCTGAACTCAATCATGTTTCAAATTTCATGGCATTCTGATAAATAGTTTCTTTTCTGCAAAAGAAAATGTACGGAAATTGCCAAGTGTTTCACAATCCATAGATATTTCTTGAATTTGACCATTGGATTCCAACGGGAATCCTTCAACCTTACCTATAACCGAAAGCGACTGGCTGTGACACTTAAGAATTTGACTTAAGTATTCAACGTTTCAAGATCTATAAATCCATGCTATTGAGCCATTTGTGCGCGAATTCAGGAAGAAAATATCAGTAGCTCCCGCTCTATTTTAAGACGATTCGCTTTGTCAAGGGGGGCTTGAAAGAGATGACGTACACTGTTCACCCTCCTCAACAGCTTTCTTTGTTGTTTAGAAATTTTCAAATGACATTTGATAGAAAATGTAGGCCTACTTCTGTAAACCTCGAATGGCTTGGGTATATTCTCCAGAGGCCTGAGGATAACTGTGTCAAGAAGACGCATGACATGTACCTACCGTGGCCAACTCCGAGAGGCTGTCCTAAGAAGACGAGGCACGAAACGGTACTTGCTAATTGCAAGGAGCTTGGCCTGAAGGAGAATGATGCTGTCAGCCGTGATTTGTGGAGAAAACTCATTAGGGAAGACCGTCCTCCCCTGCGAAGAATGGATAATGGACGTAAAACGAAAGGGTAAAGTACCGGTACCTAATATAGAGCAAGGCACGATTGTCCCCGGTTGTATTGTACTAAATAATGCAAGGCGTCTAATGTCAATGAAATTGCGACATTGTCTGTGGGACAAGTCGCTTCAACGCAATGTGTTATTTTAGACAAATATTTATAACTGCTGTAGAAGCCGCGCTTTGCACTGTGCTTCATCAAAGATGATTTCTGAACGTGAGTTATATGCTGTGTTACAAACATTGGTGCAAAGTCTTGCTTCTAAGCGTGCTGATGAAAACGCGCTTTCAACCCGATTTTTCGAATTGTGTTTTTAAACATGTATATGAGCTGTACTCAAATTATACATATTACATATGAGCTGTACATATTAATAGGCTTCTTGCTGTTTTAAGCAGTACACAGGTGTTAAAAATTGGAAATAATCGAGAATCAGGCTTGAAACTTTGCTGATTGGGCAATGCTAGCTGATTAACCGTGTGAAATTAATTTTTCCAAAATCCTTCGCGTAGTTTTGGAGAAAAATGCGACGACTACTGTTTGCCTGTACATGATTCTTTTGCCTCACGTGATTCGTGTGCAAGTGCGCAAGAACTCAGTGGGATGTATGTGTGTTCACAAGCTTCAACACGTTCGTTTGCATCAGGATATATCCTAATAAGAATGCTCTGATTTATTGCCTTCCTCCATCAAGTGAATGGAAATCCATTTTCAAGTGTACGACCCGGCCCGGCCTAGCCCGTGTGCCATTTGGCCCACTCAAGGTTGTGTCGATGTCATCATTCTCTCTCGCTTGCTACGATCAGGAACAATTTCTAATAGAGTGACGACCTTTCCGACTCTTCACGATCTAAATTTGCTGACTACGTTTAATACGGCGCCCGAATCTCTTGACCCGAACATGCGGATAAAACAGTTAATCTCTTTATAGCTGCGGTGAACATGCTCCATTTAAGAGGTCAATAGTATTTAAGAAAGATGTTCTGACACATCAAAGACTGACATTAAACAATCTTCTCAAATCCCAGAGAAGTTTCTTGTTGTGAGCTAACTATATCCAAAGTCATCGCTCTCTTAAAAATGATTGAATGATGTATTGATTAGATCCCCGCAGATGGCAATGAAACAAGTAAGATAGAAATGACATGAAAATGCTTTTCAAGCCGCTTCCTATTGCCTCAAAGAATTTCCAGCGGTATAATCGGCCACTTAGTTGCAATTTGAAATTTGTGGAAGTTTGACTAAAAATTCAATGAATTCTTCAAAGTTCTTCTTTGCTGAGAATTTTTGTGGAAGTGTCAACATTTCTCTCAGTCACTTGCAGAATCATGGAATGATAGATGTGAGAAGAAGAAAGAAATATTTGTCCATGAATGGATAGGAAGCTCAACTTGTGTGAATTTCTCTAATCAACATTCCAGGAGTACGGTGTCAACAGAATTGGCAAATTATCCCATCTCTTGTCATGTCATTTGCGAAATTCTTCGCTACTCAGCCACCTCGTAATCGTATTCTTCGTCTAACTTCATCAATATTATCAATTTCATCATCATTTCCAACAAATACGCCCTTTTTTCATAGACACAAACGCACACGATATCGAAGAGAAGTGAGGATGAATAATGATACGATCATGTAGGTGAAAGTTGATAACATTGAGAGCAAGCGGCTGCTGTCAACTTTTAGGTCCCTTCTTTATAGACAGTGTCGTAGAAGTGTGGGAGAACTCAACTGTAGGCGAGATGGCAGGATAGCGCAGTTGGTTAAGGGTCGAGCTTCGGTTCGGAATTGCAGAGGGTTAAGGGTTCGAGTCTGTCCGCCGACGGAAGTAACATCGCATAGGTTGCTAGTAGTTGTAGTTCACGTTTAGTAAAGACATTGTAACTGAAACTCACTTGACTGTCAAGCAACAAAAATGTACTTGTAACTTGATAAAATGGATAAGTGCCAAGGACACGGGTCTCATCAGCATGATGACTTCGCTAGTCGGGTCCTTTGACATCTTGACCAATCAGCAGCGGGCAGACCAGCGCCCAAGGTGTGCTCCAGATAACAGGTGTGTCCCAATTCATGTCATTACGATAATTGTCACCTCAAATAGTGAAAGACCTGCACAAATTTATAGAGCAATTCTCAGTTTGCCCTACACTGGTCTATGTTTCAATCCGTGTGTGTGACATGAAGGATACTTATCAGACCTTATCTGGAGTGTTGTGATCTTCTAGCCCAGATGCCCTCAATGCCGACTTCCAGTGACACTTTCGGGGATCGACCGCTGGACAAGAGGATCGCTAAGCCAAGCACTGAATCACTGTACCACGGAGACATAGAAGACAGCATGCAAGCTTACTATCATCTGTCAACGGAAAGAGAGAGTTACCAGTCTGCAGTTACGTGGTAGCGGTGCTTTGTTTAGCAATCCATGATTGCTGTTATTACTATTTTAATGAGAATACACCAATTAATATCAATGAATGCCACAAAAATGAAGTATCATACAATATTTTGATATGTGGATGATCATCATTAATTCTTCATCCTTCATTTTAGATCAATTCCTTTTAATATTTTTGTCAAAAAATGCATTTTGCGAGGACAGTATGTTTAGCAAGGGATGAGTATGATTGATGGTGTTATTCATTTTTGGATAGAATTTCTGAACTTCCGCTGAGACGGTTTCATGATGACCACGCCTGGTCTGATATTTGTACATTTCACAGAGCAGTTTACACCGTTAAATAATTTGAACCTTTTCATAGCGACTTGTTACAGAAAATCCATTATTTTCAATCCCACTGAGGAAAATGTAATTTTACATGGATTCATTGTGTCAATCAAAGCAAGTAGCAGTTGTGGATCATATCGAGTCGATATCAGTTCTCATTTTTGACCACAAAATATTTCTCCATGCGAAGTTTCATGAGAAAATTAATTATTCTGACAGCCCCTTAACTCTCTCTCTCTCTCACGCGCACGCACGCACGCACACACATTGGTCAGAGACATTGCCCGTGATAATATTGATAACAAATGCATGGGGAGTAAACGAACATGTTCATCCCCACCAGCCGGACTGACAAATTAACTATTGATGGAGCTGCTTCACCGTTACAGGTTCTATTGGCTGAAATTATAGCACACGAGTAGAATCAGAGTCTCACTGCGTGGTGATGCCTACGGATAGTAGGGGAAAATATTGCACTAATTAGCAATTATTGACAAATTCTGCCAATTTACTTGGCTATTTCCAATCTCTAAATCTCCCACCCATAGGAGTGCCCCGAATTTTTCTAAAGACAGGTCCCCCGAAAGTGACAAAAGTGTTATCCAGGATGAAACTAGTAGCATTGAGGAATTGGGCTTTGGACCAGCAGTGATATCCTCTGTATTTTTATTCGAGAAGAAGGTTCTATAATAGCCAATGCAAATGAAGCTCTTGGAACTGCTAAATTAACTCACATTAGTCTTTCAAGGACTCCATAACCTGGTCTAAATTATACCATAGACAAACGTGGTGTATGGAGATTTATTCTCACAGTTGCAAAACATGAGTATTCTGCATAGATCACGAGCTTCAGCGAGTGATATGTAGAATACGAGTGTTGTGGAACTATGCAAATCTCCATGCATCACATTTGTCTATGGTATAACTATTTTGTGCTATAGTTATTAGCACAAGGCAATGATATATCATGATGATTTGATTTTGGCCTTCATATTCAAATTACTTTCATTTTTTAATGCAGCTATGGCAGCAGTTAGTTTAAGATGCAATTTTACTGTGTTCAATTTAATAATTTTGACATTGACATACGAATGACAGAAATTAACAAAGCCAAAGCACGATAAAAAACCAAGCCTAACCACGCGCCAGGGAGACTGTCAGAGAGGTCGACATGTGCGGCTAATAACGAAGGTTAAGAACAAGCGAAATTTCAATGAGGCAGACAGTACCACAATCAATTTCGAATTTACAGGAAACACAGACGAGACAATCAATGATCTGGTAACCTCCTGGAGCCATATTGAGCAAGAAAACTGCCACAAAATTGTCTAATTGCATCTAAAATTGACTCTTGAAAAATTTGCCTTTGGAAGGCATCCTTAGTGGTTGATTTAGCGGACATTCCCAACAATTCAAAGGAATATGTTTCTCAAGCGAGCAATCATTCGTGTAAAGTCATTAAAGATAATCAAAACATTAACGCAACTTAGCAAGTTAATTTGAATTAACTGGATTGTTTGATGTTCAAATCCGAAAACTAGATGAATGGTAGACCGATGAAGAGTGGAAAGGAAGTGGCTGTAAACAAATGAAAACTAAATGGAGCAAGGAAATGCATTCTATCGTGATATCAACGCTACGAAGTAATGTGTCATACTCGAAGTAACATTGACTGTTCTTGTGTGACATACATCACCTTTTTCTAGTGAATGAATCGAACCAACATCGATAGTGCTGTAGAGTCTGCTCTAGCACCAATTGTGAAAATAAGTGAACTACTCTTGCAGATGAGTATTTCACTTATTTTCACTGTTTTAAATTATTTTGACACTTTCATAGTAAAACTATGAAATTAAAGAAATTTATCCCCTTATGTCCAATGAAAAATAACTATGGTAAAGTTGTAAATGAACTCGAGTTGAGACCCAGCACCACATGTGAGATATGCGAATTTTGCAGTTTTGGAGAAATGAACACGAATTTGACTGATCATGATAGCAATACAGAGCTTAATGAATCATAGAATCATATGCCTATGAAAATTGAATTAATCCACATAGATATATTTGATTCTAGCTGCATACAGTATTATCATTCCAACCATTTATAGCCGAATTTTGCACAGTGATTTTCATTGACCCCGTAGAATGTAGTCTGCTAGTGAACAATGTGGACATGAGTCTTCACTTCACTGATCCATTAGCCTGGTGGACAAAGGCGATTAACTAGATTTGCTATTGTTTCAAACTTGAAATCTGAGCCAAGAAGTAGAAAAAGATCGCAAATTTTGAATGTGGACACAGAATTAAATATTTTGTTTATCTGCTTCGGTTTGCTAGAAGTGTGATTAATACGAAATTGACGGCACATCGAAGAACCTATTAAGTGGGCAAAAAGGAATTCCTTATACATAACAGAGATAGCAAAAAAGTCGTGCGTCGCTTGCGGATTAATGTGACTTCCAGCAAAGTGCTTCGATTGCCAAAATTCCTTCAGATTCGGAGAATTCAGATCGTTGCGCACAAGTTTTCTCCATAATGTTGGCCCTTCCGATCATTATTAAAGAAAGTAGCAGGCGTATGAAAATTTGTTCACTTAATGATTTCACCATCGTCTTCTCAGCATTGCTCACTGCATGCATTGAATCGAAGCCAGGCATCGATGTGTGTTTTGGTGTGTGCGAAGTGATATCAGAACACGCACGCATCTCTCACAGGCTCTGATGTCCTCTGCTGACAGCTTATTGTTTGCCATTTCCAATAGCAAGCGATCCACGAATTATCCATAGAGTAGTGGAATTATCCACTCGAGAAGGAGCAAGTTGTCTAATTCTGTGATGTGCCATTTCGATATTAAGGTTGCATATAACCCTTCCTTTCTAGGAAACCGAAGCTCGCGCAGATGAATCTAATTCTGTGAATGTATACTTTGAATGCAGCCCATGCATTTCCTTGATAATGAACTAAATATCCGTTTTAGGATACTTTTTGGTAATTTTTCATTCCTTTTTGATGTCTAATCAGTATCATACTACTTATATAATCAAGTCTGAAGTAACAAATCGCTAGTGCATAAACACAGGAATAATTTGCAAAAATTTAGCTTTCTGACAATTGATCAAATGTTTTTTGGGTCGCAGGAACGTTATCTCCGCAAAAAACTGAATTTTTTGATATAAAAATTTTCATTGTATGCTGACATTTTCTTCAGTCGACACTCTACCTACTACAGTACATACTTTCTATGCGCTAGACTTTCGGTGCGTCTCTCTGTCTTCTATAAAATACAATGATGATTTTGGACTCCTGATTGGCCATTGATTGGATTACACAGATTCTTAAATTGAGAATCAATGTATGACTGTCGCTCGTCGATAGCTCAGTTGGTAGATCGTTGGCCTATAATACCAAGGGTCAGTGGTTCAAATCCACCAAGACGCGTAGTTATTTTCCGTCTCAGAGATATTCTCATGTTCATCCCTCAACCACGCTCTTCTTCTAACATTACAAACGAAGTCGATTAGGCAGACTATATACTTAATGCTGCTGACATTGGTAGTTTCGCATGAGGTTTAGCAGCAAACTGTGTGAACTTTAAACTGAAACGATTTGAGAAGGCGTCATAGTTTAGCTGAAAACTTCGATGATCAGCTCAAAGAATTTGACAAGCAGGTCCAAAAACTACGGCCGATCTAAATATCTGAAAAATATTGATGGGACCTATCCTTTATTAATTTTTTTTATATTTGTGGAAATAGCGCCGTTCTCATGGTTGGACATTTTGGAGAGAAAAAAGATTATTTTTTCATTACCACGAAGAAGAAGCTAATTTTAAATGTAATAAATGTGTTAATGACAGCGAGTAACAGTTTTTGCATGATATTGAACGAAAAAGTTGCTATTTTCCAAGTGAGTAGAGAAAAGCTACATGTGGGTGTTTGATTTCCTACAATATTTCCTTGTGAAATTGAAAATTAATCTCGAAAATGATTCAGTACATGTATGTGAAGTTCGTCTTTAAATATTTTTGTGCATAAATATGTTTAAGTATGTACTGCATTCAGTTTCAACGGATTTAATCTCTACGCAGATGAAGAATCATGGTATGCCGTTTACTTATTGTTGCTTCGCTGTGAATATTTTGTTTAGTGCGTGCTATCGAGGGAGAAAACAAAACTTTGTGCGAGGACAAAATGGAATTTTGCAAAAATATAACATCAGTCACAAAAGAAAGAAGATGTTACGGTGGACTGGCTATGGACAATTGTCTTAAGACTTGCGATGATTGTGATCTCAAAAAACGGACAAGATTTAGGAAGATACTTTTCAACCAAACGATATGCGAGGATGCCTATCCTGCAAAACGATGTGCAAATCACAAGAAATGGAATAAGAATGCATGTAAACACAAAAGCATGAACATGGGATGTAGAAAAACTTGCGAGAATTGTACAGTTTCCTCTGCCAATGATGTTGGATATGGAGGTGATTCTGAGGTTGAAAATGATGGCATGGCTACTGACAGTGAAAGTTCTCCCGATGTGGAAGAAAATTGGGACTTTGCAAATAGTTGGGGTGGAGGTGAAGATGACTCAAATACTGAGAATTAGGATGAAGCCATGGAGGTAAGTGGAGACTTTTGATGGATGATAATTTGATAAAGTAAAAGAGCAACTCGAAAATACTTTTCGTATTTGTTAAAAGCTTAGGGGAAGACAGAGTCTTAAAAACATGCGCACGAGTTTGAATAATAATTGCGAAGGCGTCAAGTGAAAGATGTCTTTGATAGAGCTGTTCTAGGGAAAACCTCGAAATGAAATTAGATAACAGACGTGCTCTCTGTCACATGTAAAAGGTTTGATCCTGCCAAAATGTTAACCAGAAAGTGTTTGGGGCAGTTTGAAGGCATATTTCAGACTGATTCCTATCTGTGCTAGGGGCAATTGATTTTCTGAGTAATTTTTGATGAAGCGAAAAACCTTCCTGTTACTTAAACGTTATTTCGCGTTTTCTGTAGACAGTTCAGTTAAGACGGAATCTCTGTAGTCAACTCATTAATAAAGAATGTAATCTATTCTTGTTGTCTATTATTTGAGTCCGATTGAATCGCACGAATCTGAATCAATCAAGTTTCTCGTTCTGTTTGACATTCGGATTACATGAAGTGAAAGCATTAGATGAATGGACAGTTGGTTCGGTTCATCGAAAATTGAAGATTTATGCAATCCAAAAGTGTAATTATAACGAGAAATTTGATTCGGATTCGTGCGAAGCTCGTCTGGTTAATGAAATGCCTAAAAGATCTGCACCAACTCGTTCTCCGCGCACCTGCTGTAAATCGAAATTGTCTAGAATCTACGGATGAATGAAATGAAAGGAAATTTAAATACAAATATAACTGGGTTGGTATGCGATACTTAGGATGTTTAACTTTGTAACCTTGGATTTATATATAACCAAAAAAGGGCAAAATTCCGTCACTGCTCTACTATGTGAGTAGTATTGTCTCTCATTCGCGAACATGTAAAGTATTTTGAGTTGCTCTATCATCTTGATTAATTTGTCATCAATCACAACTCTTCACTGATGATGGATGTGTTTTCGACGCATTTGACCTTCTATTTACATTGAGCTTGGATCTGAACTTGGACATTGCGATGAATCTCAATATGAACTTACAATCCTGTTCATTCCATTGATCACCTCAAGTGAATTATCTGACTGGTTTGAATAACATGACTGATTTTGGTGAAGGCTTCGTCTCTTTGTCTTATCTTTATAACTTTAATTTAAATATAATAATAATAGAATATATAGAATAATTAAATAAATTATATCTTTATTCAATCTCACAATCATTCTTTTCTCCCTTGACTTACATGTACTTGCTTGTAGATGTCATTTTTGCACATTTATCTTCGATACGCATGTCAGGCATTCATTTGATCTTTTGCTTTGAATAGAAATCTGTTTTTGAATGTTGTTTTTCTTTTAGGAAATTATGTGTGAACTGTACTAGAAGAAGATGATAGAACGCTTTCCAGTCTTCAAGGATCTCATAATTATGTTTGAAAAATGGTGTTCATTTTGATCACAATCGAATGATTAAGTTTGATGAAATGAGCAGGCGTAAAATTTTCAGCCTGTTTGAAGATAGTGGGGTGATCCTATAACACGTGATCTGTTTAACCTTCCATTAAACGGTAAAGACAGTTTAATAAAGCCATGTAAATGGCAGTTAAAAAATCTGTTGTTTTATTGTTCATACAAACTCTTTTTTAACAGTGGTAGAAGACGATATACCTGATTGGCTGATAGCCATTATGTCTGTACCTCCTTCACGGGCACATCTGTAGGCGTCTGAACATAGTAGGTTAATTAGTATCCTATTGCGTTTTTTCTGGTAAGAAAAAATTATTCTTACTCTTACTTACTCCTCGTTTGTTGCATCCTCCTCAGGTTTGAGGGTCGGACTTCAAATGCTGTCAATACTGCGTCCGGAACGAATTTAACAACGATTTAAGTAGTTTGTGACTAAGAATTTGCAAGAGGAGTGAAGAGGACAACCTCCCGCCTCTAAGAGTCTAGCAAAAGTTTTTAACGCAGTGTTTTTAAATTGGGGACGGAGTCTGCTCTCCCCGGGATCGATTTTGTTGTGAAGCTTTTGAAACTGAATATTGAAGCATGCGATTTCCTCGCGCATTTTCAAGCGGTCCCCCAAAAATCATTGGATTTGACCCTCTAGAAAGTCAGAATAGAGAAATTCTCGTGCCTTCGGTGTAGTGAGTATGTGGAACTTGAAAATTTGATTTATTTTATCAGCGAAATTCGTCGTCTATTCATTTGTCCCGTAGCTCATTGCTGTATACATTTGTCTATTCTGTGTCTTATTCTTCATCTCTGCAAGCCTGAAACAAAGTTTTCCATGTTATGAAAGTGCTGGAGGATTTAAATGTCAATTTGCTCGCATAATCTGCTGAAAGGCTGTGTAGAAGACGATTGAAATCTTCGCTGATTTCTGACTTGATATTTGCAGCATCTTTTATGTACCTAATAGCTCTGAATGAGGATAATCACATTTCGCAAGAAAACGGAGTGTCAGGTTGCTATTTTAAGGAAAAATGCATTATGCTTTGTCGTAGAAAAGGTCACTCATCGTACTAGTGACAGCTGTACAAGTGGCACACCGCGTACAGCAATAAATATCCTTAATGCATCAAATTTTATCCTTCTTAGAGGAGATTCTGCACCACTACTGGTCGATACAGACAGAGCAGCTACACTGTATTGTGTTTATCGAATATAGCTGATGTACTTGCACAATTTATTGATATAGTGTTGCTTTCTTATTTACTTGAAAGGATTGACTCGATCAGGACTAGAACCCTGTCTCTCAGATGCATGCTAGGGCACTTAGTATGTGGTTAGACTGGCACTCTCGAGTGTAAATCGTGAATAAAGCTACTTGAAAACACACGCTGTAGCCGCTGTTGCGCTTATACTGCGTTCTTAGTAAAGCAAAAGAGTTCGCAATCATCAATAGCCTATTTTCCGCAATCTCTACATGCAGGTATGAGGTATGTACATGTGGTCTCCGTGGCATAGTGATTAAATGCTTGGCCTAGCGATCATTTGGTCCAGAGGTCGAGCCCCGAAGGTGTCATTGGAAGTCGGCAGGAAGGGCATCCGGATTAAAAGTACTACAACGCTCCATTAGTCAGCACCGTCCAAGCCCCCAGTATGGGGAGTAGTGACGCAAAAGCTTCATTCATTCTACATACAGGTATGACAAGGCATTAAAGGATTATTTGAAATGCATTCACCTTTGTGTCATAAGCTTGCAGTTGATCTTATGTAGTCCTATATAGCATTAAATGCTCACAACTCGTATATGTTTGAAAACAGTAAGAAAAGGCGGCGTGTTTTGAATGTTGTTCTATGTAGCAATGAGATAAATGTTGCAAGCGCTTTAATTCACGATAATGACTTTGTTAGTTCGTGGGTCAAGGGTCAACGCATTAGGAATGCACACGTGTCACGATGAATGCGTAGCTGACTCGTTTCCATTTCTTCTTGATATTCTCAAATCCATCGGGAGTAATAATTGTTTCTTGAGTAGTATTTTTCAACTTGAAATCAATTCAATGACTAACTTTATCGGCTGACGCATGTGAGGGCAAACAAACTTAATTAATTGGATAATGTGCTTCAAAGATTTTGAAATCAGATTAAGAATTTTCAATAAAAATTCCTTGCAGTACTAAACTAAACAAAAGTCATGGATATTGATGGGAAACCTATGAAACATATTTGAACATCTGCTTTTGTTGTAGCGTCCACATGTGCGAATAACCGCAGTGATTTGGTGATTGAGATGATCGATTAGGCACTCATTTTCAAATCTCGTATTTCTGACATGCGATCTTCAAGGGACTTCCACCTATCCTGACCCATTTGCTTTCATTGAATTGGAAGCAGCCACAAGTTCAACTGATAGAGATAAGACTAAATCTGAGTCTCGTCTTCAACAAAGCTGTACATTGTGACATTCAAAATAATCCTTTGAACAGCTTTAGATTTTCCAAACTTCGGCTATTATACATGATTTTTCGTACTACTAAGCTGCTAGCAATCTGTACTCAATAAACAATATGTTCTGATTTATGATTCATTCAGACTCGAACTCAGCAGTTTCTCCTATTTGATGCGGATGCTCAGCACTTAACTAAATGAGTTATACTACCACATCGGTTAGATGTGCGTGAACTGAATAAATGAATGGTTTGTCACTACTCCCCATACTGGGGGATTGGACGGTGCTGACATTGTCAGACTTCAATCTGAAGTCTGTGCCCTTCCTAGCGACTTCCATTGACACTTTCGGTGCTCGACCTCTGGACCAGAAAATCGCAATGCCAAGCACTTAGCCACTGTGCTACGGAAACCAACACTCCGCAAATCAGTTGAAATTGGCAAATACTAGAAGTACGCAAACTAAACTTACCTTTTCGGTTAGAAGTGCGTAATATTCCCCGTACATTGAGTAATGTGCCTTGTATTTGGAAGTATATGACATGGTTATTCGTCAGTTTCTCAGCACTGATGTACTTTACAGTCGAAAGAAAGGCTGTCGGCAGTGATAGAAGTTTTCACAATGAATAAGATTTACAGGAATTGCTCCGTACATCTTCATCGATTTCTTCGTTGCTTGAGGTAATTAGTCAGTGGGATTCGGATTTACTAAATACCTTTGCCTCGAGGTTATCATGAATAGAAGCTTAACTTCTGCAATTAAGTCTATTGATATGAGGATACAGTTGTTGCAGAACTCAGTGTGTACTCAGGGAAAGAATAACAACTGTGCAGATTTATGAAGTTGAACTCTCAGGTCTTGGAAACTTATCGGTGAACTTCAATGATTGTGTAGAATAACTGAGTCTGGTGCAAGTCCCAGATCCATGTCAAGATAACGAGGTCCTTGTGAACCGCTCACTGTTGTTTCGTATGCATACAGTCGGCCGATGTTATTCTCATATTCCCTGTACGCGGGCGTGCATCGCATTATTTCATTCTTGTTAAAGGTCAGCTCCTTTGTTTGATTGAGGCTTTAGCTAATTTCACTATTTCATTGTTTTCCTCGTGCCCTCATCGGATCTCATTGTTTACCGCTTTAGTATTACATAATAATGGATGAACTGTTTACTGCCATCGAGCCAATGAATTGAACGTCGTGCAACCTGTGAATAGAGACATGATTGTGAACGACGGCAAGGCGGAAATCAAGCGAGTGACGAAAACAGGTGGTGTCAAATCGAATAGTGAATGTACAAAGAAGTGACATCCAGGATTTACATGCGAATTTAGTGACTGGACTGAAACTGTTGCTACCACAGAATTAGACAGGTCGTCTCTTCTTCCGTTTGACTAGAAGGGAAACATTGGAACATGTAACGCTAATGAAATAGCACAATCTGCTGACTAAGTGCATTAGCAATCGAACAATGAGCAGCCAGTTCAACATTAAACACGCCAAATTGTGGGAAGTTTCAGTGACTGTTATCAACCGGATCACACAGCAAAGAGACACAGACGATGTCAAGTTCTACAGAGAAGTTTGTGAACGTTTTTTCGTGCGCCTGCTAACTTTTTTTGAAATGATCGGAGGACCCAACATTATCGAGAAAACTTTTGCGCAATGATCTGAATTCTTCGAATCTGAAGGGATCGTGACGATCGGAGCATTTTGAAGGAATTCAGAGCAATCCGCAAGCGACGCACGGCTATTTTTCCTATCTCTGCAAGGTATTAAAAATTTCTTTTTGCCCACTTATTAAGTTCCTGCATGTGCCATCTGTTTGAATCAGTTTGCACTTCTAGCAAAGTGACACGATTAAACAATCTAATTCTGTGGTTGCTACAGATTATCAAAATCTATTTATTGTGACCTGCGATAACTATGAAATTTGGAATAAAAGTATGTTTCTTTGTTCTGATGATTTTTATTTTGGGACTAAAATAGACTTGAATCATTTTAAACAGTCAGGATATAGAAGAATGAAGAAAGTTTCAAAACTCTATGATCCCTGAAGAAGGGGTAGAGGAATTCATATCTAATGATGCAGTAGTCGTGCAGATGTCCAGGACACCCATATGCCAGGAACGGTCTTAGCAGCATCTGAAACCTGTGTAACCGGAAAATCTATTGGCTATTGCAGTTTGAAAATCCCATAGACAAACCGTGCGAGGAAATTAATATTCATATTAATTGACAGACACGGGGGAAGCTAAAAGTCCAACTGAAAATTAAGAAAATAATAAATCAAAATCTGTCAGTTTCGAAAGATTAGCTGATTCTATACAACAAGTCTGATATGACGATTAAAAATCTTCACTTACTAATGTTTAATAATGTTTTCTACTGGACAATGTATTTATAATAGAAAACTTTTTGTCAAACTTTTTGGCTGAAGCATGGTATGTACTGTGATCTAAGACATTAATCTAAAATTTCTATTTTTGTCAGACAATTGCAATTGACTGGGCGACTATAATTACTTTGAGATTCTGAGCGATTTTATTGCTAGCGATTGAATTGCTGTGCAAACCAGTTACATCTTCTCTTTCGGGATTAGTCTGATTTTTACAAATGCACAAATGTACATGTTTAGCCTCGGGCAGCCCAAGGTTTGAGCAGGCGATAGAGGTAAATTACTTTCCATTCACTTGTGAAGATGTGAAAATTGGTAAATCAAAGTATTGGGAAATGTCTTGATGAAAATCACAAGATGTTGAGGCTAAATTGGATACACACAGTCGGGTTAGGCTCTTCTCCACACATACACGCGAATCATGAGAAACAAGAGTAGTCCTCATCATGATTCGGAAATTATGCAACCATGTAACCACAAATTAAGGATTTTTCTCTTGTTTGGAATATCTAGAAATTTATACCTATATGGCTGGTCGCGTTTTACACGCTCTTATACACGTAATTTGGCAGAAGTCCGATTGATGAGACTTCTAAATTGCTCATTTACTATCGACCTCCACGAGTTGTGTATTAAAGACCATTTTGACGAAAATCGCACTCCAATTCATCCCATTTGCTGATTCAAGATATAGTCAACCATTGCACATTTAAGACGATATATATATCGCTATTATATTAATTTCAAGCCGTGTATCCACAGAGATGAATTGTCTTGTCTGCATGTTTTGGTCTAGAGGTGACATTAATCAGCATTTATATTCACGGCCAGAACTAGTCTCCAAGCGAAAGAGGATCAACTTTTCATTGAGCGTAATGCAGACTCAAGCCTGAATTCTGACGAACTGGAAGATCTACACCACATTAAAGGTGCACAGTCTGTATATTTAGATCGTGAAGAGTCGAGCGGTGTGAATAAAATTTCTATTTGATGAATTTATCACAGAGAGAAATTGAGCTAAGGATATGTACTTTTCATTTGACGGGCCTGCCTGCAATCCATGAGGATTGTGGGTTCCTTGATAGGAGCCTCTGCAATGCTAGAGCTTGGCCTATCACAGAATCCAAAGAGAGACAAATATCTATGCCAATTTCTATCGCTTGCTGTCATTGCTTACAATGGCTGGGATAGAATTATGTCCGCTCTAGAGTAACCCACACGCAATTATATCGATCTCTATGTGTGGCTCTAATGGGCCCTACCGAACAGTGACTGGCCTAAGCCCAACATCAAATGTATTTAAATTGCAGCTCATCTGGGCAGTGTTATAAAGCTTTGAGTGTACTGCCATAAAACCTGTGAGAACGACACGGTCATCAGATAAGCGAATTTGCAGCGGTTCAATGACAACTCCAATGATTTCTCTTTCTTCATGTATTTTTACTCGAAAGCAACGTTTCCGGTATTATGGAACGGCTTCATCTGGTCTGTCAGAAGTTGCAGCTGCTCATCTGAAGTTTAATTTATGAATCTGTCATTGCTGTTGAATATTGCAAGCCGCTGATGATGAATTATTCCATACTTTGGAAATATTTTCATCTTTCTAGAAGTCATTCATTTCAATATTCAATATATTTCTGCTGGCCATCATCCGAGGATCTGAAAATCGATGCTTCTCACCGTAATCAGCCACAGTCTTCCCTGTCTATAGTCAATTGATCATTTCAACGCAGCTGTTTTCCCAGATCTTGCAAGACTCGAGTTGAGTTGTCGATTTAGTGGCAATTACGTAACGTGTTGGCTGTGAGTTTTGCCTCCCTTCAATTCGTACTTCCTTCGAGAGAATTAGGTGAGGAGAAATCTGATGTCGAGGCTCGGAGAAAGGATTTATCCATTGAATAGTTTCTTCGAATTCATAATTGAATTCAATTCAGTAATATGAAATTCAATTGAATTGATTCTCAAGCTTGATTTCCGAAACTGAAATTCCTGATGTATTTATTCCAGTATTATTGGAATGTTGCTCATTGAAATATCTATTGCATGGAAGACAACGGATGTAGACAGGGAATAATGCAAAATGTGTTGCCTACTACTTATTGAAAAATGTAGTAGAAATTATATATATTAAATTAACTGATATCAAGTACATGTAATTGAAGTGCCTATCTTCTGGGCACCTTCTTTGTTTATGAGAAATTTGAGTCATTCAGCTGTTTGTTTTGGAAATGAAGTCGATTTGTACCCCAATATCCTCCTCATATCTAGGTTGAATATTTAAACTGACTCAAACCTTATTCAGTGTGATGATGAAACTGCTTAGAACCGATTTTGCTCAAATCTCTTAGAAAGACTTTTTATCAGCATGTCGGTCGTCTCAGAGTGTATTGTCTTCCTGGTGAACGCTTTGCCCCATGCTGTATTAAAGAACACGACAGATATGGTGGTGAAAGTGTTATGGTGTGGGGTGGCATTTGCCATGGCGGACGAACGACAGCAGTCATCATCAAAGGCACGTTGACTGGAGGTATCTCAATGAAATTGTACTTCCTGTTGTTGCCCCAGTGGTCAGGGTGGAGGATATCGTCTTCCAAGACGACAACGCAAGACCACATCGCTCCTCGGCTGTCATTGCCAGTGTTAGGAGATTGAACATTCAAACCCTTGACTGGCCTGCACGCTCACCTGACTTGTCACCCATTGAACAAGTCTGGGACGAGCTTGGGTGGCGAGTGAGAGACCGCTATTCACTTCCACCAGTGTCCCTGAAGATTCTCTCTGAAAGACTGACAGAGCAGTGGCTTCTCCTTGAAACATCCTTCATTCAGAAACTTTGTGAATCCATGCCATGTCGGATTACTGAATGTATTGGACCTAGAGGGGGGCACACGCGCTATTAAAGTTGAATCTGCCACATGCGTTGTTTTTCTGTGCTAGCGACTTGGTGAAGATTGTGACTAAATTATCAAGGTATCATACATACATGTATATATATACCAGTCAAAAATGAAAGAAGTTAAAGAAGTAAATTTTTCAAAAATTTTGTCAATAAGTATATTTCAATTATCAACTGTGATCTGATCGCTTATCATTTGCCTTAGTGAAGCTGCCTCTCAAATTTCACCAGGTTGGGGTTAGTTGCCTCTTGTGAGAGCTGTGGTACTTCCTCAAACCGTAGACCTGCATCAACGTACCGATGCTCAGTCAACCCAATCACGACAGACAGTTCACATTTAAAGATAGCACAACGGCAAAACATTATAGTCAATGCAAAACGATATCAATAGGATGACGGTAATTTTTCTGTAAATTGTCATTTAGTAGGCACTTCCCTTGGAAAGTGTATTACTTCAAAGACAAAATATCTTATTACTGTATTCATCAATTTGACGTTTGATAATGTTATCAATAATTTTGTATTCAAGGACGACTTCCGACTGCCTATAGTCATAGACTTGTCGTACGATTTCTTCTTAACCTTAGCCATATGGCCGCTGACGTCTTAAATCAAGGCCGCCCAAACTAGGGCTGCTAACATTTTGTTAATGACTTTCAACGAAACGCATCGATGGGCACATAGGCTATGTAGTTCTATGAAGATGAGTCCATTAATCAAATCGTGATCATCTATTTTGCCATAGACATCGAATAGAGTATTGCGAATTCACATTTTATTGTAAATGCTACTTCTCAAAAGTTTCAGTAGTAGTGATCAAGTTGAGAAGTCATTCATACATGTCATTTGAAGTCTGAACGTCGTCCGTTTTCTTTAAAATTGCATTTGAAGTTTCTTGGAACCCACAGAATACAATTTTGCAGATTCATTGGAAGAGTTATGATTCAAGGAAAGTCCTCTGTATTTCATGATGGTTTTAACGTCACTGCTGCCCCATAATAGGGGCTTGGACGGTGCTGACACTGTCAGACTTTCATCTTGAGCGTTGTGATCTATTAGTGCGGATGCTCTTCCTGACGACTTCCAATGACACTCTCGGGGCTCGACCTCTTGACCAAGAGATCGCCAGGCCAAGCACTTAACCACTGTGCCACGGAGACCACACATGCACAAACAATCTCATCAATCTCTTTTTGTACTCACAAGTAATTTCTCAGTGTGTTTAACTCGCCTGGCATCGTAAACAACAATCACTGAGGGGATTTGTAGTAAAAAATGTATCATAATCGATTGAATTACTATTTGTAGTGCGATGAATGACGGTCTGGAAATTAATTCCGCTATTAGGAAGTTCTCACCGTAAATGTGTTGAACAGTGAATAATGAGCCCCATAGGGATAGGGTTAAGAAATACTGACAACGTCCAGCGCCTAAAGGCGTCAATAATCACTTAGTGCTGTGATCAGAATCAGTCACATCAAGCCTGGTCATCAGAAGTGTATTAGCAGGTTGAGAATATTTCGTTAACAATTTCTTTGTAGAAGTTCATCCGGTGTACTGTAGTTGATGATTCTGGTTTAATTTGAAGATAGATTCACACGCTCTAACGTACTTTTCTCTTCCTTCTTAGGTCGCAGATGCTTGCCCGTCTCCTGTCATCCTCTACAACGTTCCTCCCAACACCGGCATTGACATGTCCGCGGAACTCATCGTAGAGCTTGCTGAGCACCCAAATATCGTGGGGTTGAAAGACAGTGGCGGAGATGTGGTGAAATTGCAGTCAGTCGTACAGAAGACCAAAGAATTGGGTTTCCAAGTCCTCGCTGGTTCCGGCTCCTTCATCTATACGGCTTATTCTGTGGGTGAGTCATTTTGATGTGTAAGTGACGGTGAAATTCGCACACGGATAGAATGCAGCAATATAAATTCGATGCTACATAATTGCCGCAAATAACATACCGTTCAGAATTTTATAAGCTGTTCCAGTCTACAGCACAACCATCAACGACTGATGTTCTAACACGAGACGACGCGATCACGACTTAGCTGCTCTTACAAGAGCGGGAACCTGATCGGGCCCACCTGACCTGGGCCCGGCTAAAATAGCATCCTCAATGAAAATATCGGTTTCGTTAGTTGAGTGCAGTCTCCTTGAGAATCATTCTAAGAAGCTGATTTTTGATTACATGATTGTATCTTACACTATCTGTGAGTAAATTGATTAGTGTCGAGCAGAAAGGGGAATTTTTAAACATTAAATGCATAGTTAATTTTCAAATGTTTTAAATATTGTGGATCGCTTGAACCGTCGTACCCAACTTCGTTGGAGCAATCGACGTAAAATGACATAAGTTGAAGTAAGCAAGCTTGTCCATCACATTTAATTTGGAGCTCATTAATCCAACGATAGCTACCGATTCTTACAAGTTATTCTTAGGACTATTGCAACAGGGGAAGCGAAAGCAATGAAGGCATGTATTTGAAAAATGCAAGTCATTAAGTCAAAAGTTGAAATAAATATTCAATCGACTCTTCTGACAAAAATTCCAGAAAACTTTCACCAGCTAATAGTCTATCGAATGTGGTGTAACATCATCTCCACGTGACATAGTATACACCTTTTAATTTCGAAAACAAGAAAATCAAATGATCAGGTGCTAGATATTTCAGACCGGACCCCAGCCCGGTCCGAGTGCACATTTTATCCAACTTCCAGCTCTTGCTCCAACAACTACACTGTTCCAACACCACACGATCACAACTGTGCTGTTCTAACACGACATGAACAAAACTGTCCTGTTCTAACACGACACGAACACGACTGCACTGCTCTAACACGACACAAACACAACTGCACTGCTCTAACACGACACAAACACGACTGCACTGCTCTAACACGACACAAACACGACTGCACTGCTCTAACACGACACAAACACGACTGCACTGCTCTAACACGACATGAACAAAACTGCACTGCTATAACACGACTGCACTGCTCTAACACGGCACGAACACAACTGTACTGTTCTAACACGACACGAACACGACTGCACTGCTCTAACACGACACAAACACGACTGCACTGCTCTAACACGACTGCACTGCTCTAACACGACACAAACACGACTGCACTGTTCTAACACGACACGAACACAACTGTTCTGTTCTAACACGACATGAACAAAACTGTTTTGTTCTAACACGACCCCAACACAACTGTACTGTTCTAACACGACACGAACATAACTGTGCTGTTCTAACACGACACAAACACGACTGCGCTGCTCTAACACGACACGATCACAACTGCCCTGCTCTAACACGACACAAACACGACTGCACTGTTCTAACACGACACGAACATAACTGTGCTGTTCTAACACGACACAAACACGACTGCACTGCTCTAACACGACACGAACATAACTTTGCTGTTCTAACACGACATGAACAAAACTGTTTTGTTCTAACACGACCCCAACACAACTGTGTTGTTCTAACACGACACGAACACAACTGCACTGCTCTAACACGACAAGAACACGACTGCACTGCTCTAGCACGACACGAACACAGCTGCACTGCTCTAACACGACACGAACACGACTGCACTGTTCTAACACGACACGAACACAACTGCACTGTTCTAACACGACATGAGCACGACTTCACTGCTCTAACACGACACAAACACAACTGTGTTGTTCTAACACGACACGAACACAGCTGCACTGCTCTAACACGACATGAACACAGCTGTTCTGTTCTAACACGAAATGAACACAGCTGTTCTGTTCTAACACGACATGAACACGACTGCACTGCTCTAACACGACACAAACACAACTGTGTTGTTCTAACACGACATGAACACAACATTGCTGCTCTATCACGACACGAACACAACTGCACTGTTCTAACACGACATGAACACGACTTCACTGCTCTAACACGACACAAACACAACTGTGTTGTTCTAACACGACATCAACACAACTGTGCTGTTCTAACACGACACGAACACGACTGCACTGCTATAACACGACCCCAACACAACTGTGTCGTTCTAACACGACACGAACACAACTGTTCTGTTCTAACACGACATGAACAAAACTGTACTGTTCTAACACGACATGAACAAAACTGTTTTTTCTAACACGACCCCAACACAACTGTACTGTTCTAACACGACACGAACATAACTGTGCTGTTCTAACACGACACAAACACTACTGCGCTGCTCTAACAGGACACGATCTCAACTGCCCTGCTCTAACACGACACAAACACGACTGCACTGTTCTAACACGACACGAACATAACTTTGCTGTTCTAACACGACACGAACATAACTGCACTGCTCTAACACGACAAGAACACGACTGCACTGCTCTAGCACGACACGAACACAGCTGCACTGCTCTAACACGACACGAACACGACTGCACTGCTCTAGCACGACACGAACACAGCTGCACTGCTCTAGCACGACACGAACACGACTGCACTGTTCTAACACGACACGAACATAACTGCACTGTTCTAACACGACATGAACACGACTGCACTGCTCTAACACGACACAAACACAACTGTGTTGTTCTAACACGACATGAACACAACATTGCTGCTCTATCACGACACGAACACAACTGCACTGTTCTAACACGACATGAACACGACTTCACTGCTCTAACACGACACAAACACAACTGTGTTGTTCTAACACGACATGAACAAAACTGTGCTGTTCTAACACGACACGAACACGACTGCACTGCTATAACACGACCCCAACACAACTGTGTTGTTCTAACACGACACGATCACAACTGCACTGCTCTAACACGACACGAACACGACTGCACTGTTCTAACCTGACATGAACAGAACTGTTTTGTTCTAACACGACCCCAACACAACTGTACTGTTCTAACACGACACGAACATAACTGTGCTGTTCTAACACGACACGAACACAACTGTTCTGTTCTAGCACGACATCAACACAACTGTACTGTTCTAACACGACACGAACACGACTGCATTGTTCTAGCACGACACCAACACAACTGTTCGGTTATAACACGACACAAACACGACTGCACTGTTCTAACACGACACGAACACAACTGTTCTGTTCTAACACGACACAAATACGACTGCACTGATCTAACACGACATGAACACAGCTACACTGTTCTAACACGACACAAACACAGCTGCACTGTTCTAACACGACACGAACACAACTGTTCTGTTCTAACACGACACGAACAAAGCTTCACTGCTCTAACACGACACGAACACAGCTGTGTTGTTCTAACACGACACAAACACAGCTGCATTGTTCTAACACGACACGAACACAACTGTGCTGTTCTAACATGACAGGAACACAACTGTACTGTTCTAACACGACACGAACACAACTGTGCTGCTCTAACACGACACCAACACAACTGTACTGCTCTAACACGACACGAACACAACTGTTCTGTTCTAACACGACATGAACAAAACTGTTTTGTTCTAACACGACCCCAACACAACTGTACTGTTCTAACACGACACGAACATAACTGTGCTGTTCTAACACGACACAAACACGACTGCACTGCTCTAACACGACACGATCACAACTGCACTGCTCTAACACGACACGAACACGACTGCACTGTTCTAACCTGACATGAACAAAACTGTTTTTTCTAACACGACCCCAACACAACTGTACTGTTATAACACGACACGAACATAACTGTGCTGTTCTAACACGACACAAACACGACTGCGCTGCTCTAACAGGACACGATCTCAACTGCCCTGCTCTAACACGACACAAACACGACTGCACTGTTCTAACACGACACGAACATAACTTTGCTGTTCTAACACGACATGAACAAAACTGTTTTGTTCTAACACGACCCCAACACAACTGTGTTGTTCTAACACGACACGAACACAACTGCACTGCTCTAACACGACAAGAACACGACTGCACTGCTCTAGCACGACACGAACACAGCTGCACTGCTCTAACACGACACGAACACGACTGCACTGTTCTAACACGACACGAACATAACTGCACTGTTCTAACACGACATGAACACGACTGCACTGCTCTAACACGACACAAACACAACTGTGTTGTTCTAACACGACACGAACACAGCTGCACTGTTCTAACACGACACGAACACAACTGCACTGTTCTAACACGACATGAGCACGACTTCACTGCTCTAACACGACACAAACACAACTGTGTTGTTCTAACACGACATGAACAAAACTGTGCTGTTCTAACACGATACGAACACGACTGCACTGCTCTAACACGACACAAACACAGCTGTTCTGTTCTAACACGACACGAACACAACTGCATTGATCTAACACGACATGAACACAACTGCATTGTTCTAACACGACATGAACACAACTGTTCTGTTCTAACACGACATGAGCACGACTGCACTGCTCTAACACGACACAAACACAGCTGTTCTGTTCTAACACGACACGAACACAACTGCATTGTTCTAACACGACACGAACACAACTGTTCTGTTCTAACACGACAGGAACACAACTGCACTATTCTAACACGACATTAACACAGCTGCATTGTTCTAGCACGACACCAACACAACTGTGTTGTTGTAACACGACACAAACACGACTGCACTGCTCTAACACGACACGAAAAAACTGTGCTGTTCTAACATAACATGAACAAAACTGTGCTGTTTTAACACGACACGAATACGACTGCACTGCTCTAACACGACACAAACACGACTGCACTGCTCTAACACGACAAGAACACAACATTGCTGCTCTATCACGACACGAACACAACTGTACTGTTCTAACACGACACAAACACAACTGCACTGCTCTAACACGACACAAACACGACTGCACTGCTCTAACACGACACAAACACAACTGCACTGCTGTAACACGACACAAACACAACTGCACTACTCTAACACGACACAAACACGACTGCACCGCTCTAACACGACACAAACACAACTGTACTGCTCTAACACGACATGAACAAAACTGTGCTGTTCTAACACAACACAAACACGACTGCACTGCTCTAACACGACACAAACACGACTGCACTGCTCTAAGACGACACGAACACAACTGTACTGTTCTAACACGACATCAACACAACTGTACTGTTCTAACACGACACGAACACAACTGTACTGTTCTAACACGACACGAACACAACTGTACTGTTCTAACACGACACGAACACAACTGTACTGTTCTAACACGACACGAACACAACTGTACTGTTCTAACACGACACGAACACAACTGTACTGTTCTAACACGACACGAACACGACTGCATTGTTCTAGCACGACACCAACACAACTGTTCGGTTCTAACACGACACAAACACGACTGCACTGTTCTAACACGACACGAACACAACTGTTCTGTTCTAACACGACACAAATACGACTGCACTGATCTAACACGACATGAACACAGCTACACTGTTCTAACACGACATGAACACAGCTGCACTGTTCTAACACGACACGAACACAACTGTTCTGTTCTAACACGACACGAACAAAGCTGCACTGCTCTAACACGACACAAACACAGCTGCATTGTTCTAACACGACACGAACACAGCTGTGTTGTTCTAACACGACACAAACACAGCTGCATTGTTCTAACACGACACGAACACAACTGTGGTGTTCTAACATGACAGGAACACAACTGTACTGTTCTAACACGACACGAACACAACTGTGCTGCTCTAACACGACACCAACACAACTGTACTGCTCTAACACGACACGAACACAACTGTACTGCTCTAACACGACACGAACACGACTGCACTGCTCTAACACGACACCAACACAACTGTACTGCTCTAACACGACACGAACACAACTGTACTGTTCTAATACGACACAAACACGACTGCATTGTTCTAACACGACACAAACACAACTGCACTGCTCTAACACGACATGAACACAGCTGTTCTGTTCTAACACGAAATGAACACAGCTGTTCTGTTCTAACACGACACGAACACAACTCCACTGCTCTAACACGACACAAACACGACTGCACTGCTCTAACACGACAAGAACACAACATTGCTGCTCTATCACGACACGAACACAACTGTACTGTTCTAACACGACACAAACACAACTGCACTGCTCTAACACGACACAAACACGACTGCACTGCTCTAACACGACACAAACACAACTGCACTGCTGTAACACGACAAGAACACAACATTGCTACTCTAACACGACACAAACACGACTGTACTGCTCTAACACGACACAAACACAACTGCACTGCTCTAACACGACATGAACAAAACTGTGCTGTTCTAATACGACACGAACACGACTGCACTGCTCTAACACGACACAAACACGACTGCACTGCTCTAAGACGACACAAACACAACTGTTCTGTTCTAACACGACACGAACACAACTGCATTGTTCTAACACGACACGAACACAACTGTACTGTTCTAACACGACATCAACACAACTGTACTGTTCTAACACGACACGAACACAACTGTACTGTTCTAACACGACACAAACACGACTGAACTGCTCTAACACGACACAAACACGACTGCACTGCTCTAAGACGACACAAACACAACTGTTCTGTTCTAACACGACACGAACACAACTGTACTGTTCTAACACGACATCAACACAACTGCACTGTTCTAACACGACACGAACACAACTGTACTGTTCTAACACGACACGAACACAACTGTACTGTTCTAACACGACGCGAACACGACTGCACTGTTCTAACACGACACGAACACAACTGTACTGTTCTAACACGACACGAACACAACTGTGTTGTTCTATCACGACATCAACACAACTGTACTGTTCTAACACGACACGAACACGACTGCATTGTTCTAGCACGACACCAACAGAACTGTTCGGTTCTAACACGACACAAACACGACTGCACTGTTCTAACACGACACGAACACAACTGTTCTGTTCTAACACGACACAAATACGACTGCACTGCTCTAAAACGACATGAACACAGCTACACTGTTCTAACACGACATGAACACAGCTGCACTGTTCTAACACGACACGAACACAACTGTTCTGTTCTAACACGACACGAACAAAACTGTGCTGTTCTAATACGACACGAACACAGCTGCATTGTTCTAACACGACACGAACACAGCTGTGTTGTTGTAACACGACACAAACACGACTGCACTGTTCTAACACGACACGAACACAACTGTACTGTTCTAACACGACGCGAACACGACTGCACTGTTCTAACACGACACGAACACAACTGTACTGTTCTAACACGACACGAACACAACTGTGTTGTTCTATCACGACATCAACACAACTGTACTGTTCTAACACGACACGAACACGACTGCATTGTTCTAGCACGACACCAACAGAACTGTTCGATTCTAACACGACACAAACACGACTGCACTGTTCTAACACGACACGAACACAACTGTTCTGTTCTAACACGACATGAACACAACTGTTCTGTTCTAACACGACATCAACACAACTGTTCTGTTCTAACACGACATGAACACAACTGTTCTGTTCTAACACGACATCAACACAACTGTTCTGTTCTAACACGACAGGAACAAAACGGTGCTGTTCTAATACGACACGAACACGACTGCACTGCTCTAACACGACACAAACACGACTGCACTGCTCTAACACGACACAAACACGACTGCACTGCTCTAAGACGACACGAACACAACTGTACTGTTCTAACACGACACGAACACAACTGTGTTGTTCTAACACGACGCAAACACAGCTGCATTGTTCTAACACGACTCGAACACAACTGTGCTGCTCTAACACGACACCAACACAACTGTACTGCTCTAACACGACACGAACACAACTGTACTGTTCTAACACGACACGAACACGACTGCACTGCTCTAACACGACACCAACACAACTGTACTGCTCTAACACGACACGAACACAACTGTACTGCTCTATCACGACACAAACACGACTGCATTGTTCTAACATGACACAAATACGACTGCACTGCTCTATCACGACACGAACACAGCTGCACTGTTCTAACACGACGCGAACACAACTGCACTGCTCTAACACGACACAAACACGACTGCATTGTTCTAACACGACACAAACACGACTGCACTGCTCTAACACGACAAGAACACAACATTGCTGCTCTATCACGACACGAACACAACTGTACTGTTCTAACACGACACGAACACAACTGCATTGTTCTAACACGACACGAACACAACTGCACTGCTCTAACACAACACGAACACAACTTTGCTGTTCTAATGTCGTAAATCACCAGAAAATGAACCTCAGATCATGTCAAATGTTTTGCCCGGATTGAATGATTTGCATAAAGTTTTCCATCAGTTTTTAACGAGTCGGTTGGTCCATTGACTAGGCTCATTTTCTATGAATCGAGAATGAAGTCAGCATATTTGACGTGCAGTTGGTGGAGCTGCATCACCGCGACCATTGGAAGCTGATGAACATGGAACTGGCGGCATCCACTGCGATCAGAGCCTCAGATGATATGAGGGGTCGTCTGTTCGTGTCGTGTCGACGGGAGTATGTTGGAGATAACGTGAATAATGGTTGGGACGCCTTGTACAAGGTGTTCGCGATCTTCTCGTGGAATTTTGTAAAGTGTCATTTAGGCAGCATTAAGGGATCAAGAGTCGAAGTCCACTGACTACCTTTCTTCCAAGGATTCTGACATGTTTCTCCTGGCCATCATCACAATGATTTGCGGTTATTTTTCTAATAATGAAGGTCAGTCACCGTCTCAATTCATCTAAATGCTTTTGCATGCGGTGTTTATCAAATGTGATTCCGCAACTGGCTTCGTACCCAAAAGTTCAACATTGACATGCCTGAGCTTTTTGGAAAAACAGGTAATGGGGCCATCACGACCAACCCAAGGGATTCTCGTCCTTGAAGAGCCCCTAGTGCTGATGTCTTCCACATCCTGTTGATACATCCGTGTTCAATTTCGCAGTGTTGTGACTGGAAGTACTTTGTAAAAGATATCCTTGTACCGTTCGCATTGACTTCTTATCCATCGCTTGGCAACTTTTCCAATCTTCAAATGATACATGCAAGTTCATATACACTATAAGTTCTCAATGAGATGCATCGTTTATCCATTTTAATAGTCTTTAGCTTGAATTGAAATCGAGCGGAGGCAGATTCAGATTGAGCACTCTACCACAAGACTCCCTACGCGGGCAACCCACAGCAAAACGATTTTCTTCGATTATATTTCCTAGTTTTGTTTTGGCACGATGATTAATCGGAAAATTTCATAAACGTTGAGAGACGCATTGAGAAATCCTGATATTCCGTCATTATTCCACGAACTGAAACTGCCCGTTTGTCTCAACGATGAGAAACTCTCCCTTAATGGTTTGAACATGGAATTGCGAATTAATTGCAATTTCTGCTTGCAATTCTTTTTTTCTTTGTGATAGATGTCTTAAATTTTGTTAACATGGAATAAAAACCGATCCTCAATGCAAACCACGAGTCTGTTTATCTCTGTTTGATGTTTAACGTAACGTCTTTTGATATCTTTTTCCTTTCCAGTTGCTCCTTAGAGGTTTGAAGGATGTTTTGTGTATCTGAAACGACTTTTCAAATAGCAATTTTTCTCTTCTCATTGAAATATGAATCTTTGCATCCTCAGAGTCCTCTGAGTGGCGATTATCAAGACAATAGCAGCCTCTTTTTTTATCTTAGCGCTTTTTAAAGCGTCATATAAGTTTCAGCTCTCTGTATTCTTTCTTTGATACAAGCACCCTGTTTCGATGAGCTCGGTTCTGTAGATGGTAGAACAGCTCAGTCGGCAATACAGAAGATCATGGGTCCGAGACGCCAGCACTCAGATATGAAGGGTTAACAACACCTCTCTAAGTTAAATAATAATAAAACCTTTATTTTCAATGAAAAATAAAAATCAGAATCCATGCGATGGTACAGAGAAAGATAAAAAACATCGCTTTGATACATAGAAATTGATAACAATAAAACCTCAAGAATCAAAGTATAGCTTCATGCAATGCACAATGGTGGTACAAAAATCACAAGCATTTTCACTTAGATGCACTTGTCAACGGCTGAATCATTGGGTTAGAAATAGTCAATTCTAAGCTTTTCATTATTCATTCATGCCCCAGCTTAGTTCTCTTGGGTGTGCCGCGACCTTGAGTCACTTTCCCTTCTGTCGCTTCACCGTCCGCGCTGCTGCGTGAAATTTGACGTCACAATTCTTGCGACAGGAACGCTCGACGTTCGTGGCGCTGTAATTTTTGAAGTCACAATGGACACTGCATCACACGCGACACGCACGCTAGAGCAGCAGATATTGATTGGGTGCGCGTTTCGCGTCCACGTGATGACGTATGCCTCAGGCGAATAGGGAAATCCACTGTGAATCTGTGCGTCAGAGGAGGAGATTTCATTGACAGGCATCGCCATGGCGATCTTCCCTATTCCTGAAGGAAGTGATGTGTTCGAGCGGACATTGTGTTCTCTCATTTATTGGTATTCATGAACAAAGCAGAATATTTACAATAATTATGCAGAAGAATAAAATATATCGGTCAACAACTTCAACGGACCGACTCGATTTACTTGAAAATATTTTCGTCTATTTTTGTCTTCGATGCAATGCAGGAGGGAAACTCAAACGTTTCCCAATGACTTTAATCAACAAACTATTCATGAATTGTGACGTCACTCTACCCATGAGCATCCATGAGTCAGTTTCGACCTTAAGCGCTCCACAGGATAAAGAAGCGAGCCTTTGACATCTGAAAATACTGGTGTTGAATTTTATTATCGCCAGTATCCCATATGTCTTTCAAGAGACTATGGAATTCTCCAGTCTGCTGACGCGATATATTCAGTGGTTGAATATAGTATGTCCTTTTACATATAACGCGATAGCGTTCAAGTCGGAACCTTCCATGCGCGTTGACAAATTGACAAAGTATTATAAAGGCATCGCGTATCTGCACAGCATAATATTTTGGGGAAGAAACACAGCGTCATGCGTCTGTCGAGTTGATGCGAGTGGTCACGTGAATATGACGCTGAATGCCCGCCTTTACAAGTTGAAGCACTGACCAATCAGAGCACGCTATTGTGGAAGACGGTGCTACGACGTGCGACCCATAGGAAATCAGCCTTCAGTACTTTTCTGCCAATCAGAGAAAGCATACAGAAGCTGATTTTTAAAGGAAACTTTAATCTGCGTCCCATTGGATTAACATGCCGGCAAATCGATCCTGTCTGACAAGAAGAGGAACTAACCGGAACTCGGTGGACGCGCAGATTCATAGTAGGCATGAGTTGTGCATTACTCTGTGAAAGTCTCATTTTCAGCCTCGTTCCCTGCAGAAACTCGTTTCGGCAACAGGACTTGTGACAATTGCCATCGTATGAATCCAGACGGGTAAGAAACTTGTAGATATCCGTGTCCACTTGTACGGATTTCTATGTTTTCTGATCCCTCTGGGTTCATAGAACCCCAACAGTGGATGGCATGACGTATTCTGACCAACGCGGCAAAGGAGGAAGAGCAAGAGAGCACGTAAGCGCACCTCCAAACGCGACAAAAGAGGGAGAGCATAAGTCCCACGCGGAAATTAAACTAGGAATGTTAACCAAACACGAGCGGACCCTTCGAGAGGAGTAAGAGGGACAGACCGAAGATACAGCATCACGAAGCGGCAAAGAACTAGTTGCAGGAGATCGAAAAGAGCAGCAAAGGAAAGAGAAGAAGAGGAAGAGAAGACACAGCGTCACGAACGCGGCAAAGGACAAGGTACAACAGATCGAGGAGAGCAACAGGGAGAAAGAGAAGACACAGCATCACGAACGCGGCAAAGGACTAGGTGCAACAGATCGAGGAGAGCAGAAGAGAGGAAGAGAAGACATACCATCGCGAACGCGGCAAACGACGAAGCGCAGCAGATCGAGCAGGGCTACGATCGTGTACATCCGTATCTTCCCTTCAGTCACTACCTCGCCAAATCCCTCTCTATCGGCAATCGACAACTTACGTCACTCGAGGTGCAAGTAAGACCATCCCATCGTTTTTTCTTCTAGTGTTGCGTCAGATAGACTTATAAACCCTCCCCACGCAACATTTGTGACCGGCTACTGCTTCTACTATGGCTACTAAAGCGATCAAGAAAAGCTCACCTTCCACATCTGACTCATCTGAAGATAACATGATGTCATGTATGAAGCAATTTATGCAGGATGTGATGAAAGTTTTGAAGGAGGGATTCGAAAGACAGCTTGAAGTGATCCAACACGACTTCTTCGATATGCGAAAGGAACTCGACAAGGAAAAGGAGGAGCGAAAACGTCTGGAATCGGAGAACAAAAAGATGAACAACGACATAAAATACCTTAATGGAGAGGTCAACTATCTCGCAGGACGTCTTGACGAGATAGAGCAAGAGAAGAGAATCCGAGACGTAATTGTAAGCAACATCCCGAAAACGGAGGAAGATCCAAAGTTGCAGCTGAGGAGAACTGTCAACTCAATCCTCATGACCGACGCAGTGAAAGAAGGTGATGTAGAAGACATAAAGGTCATCCCAGATAGAGTCAACACCGGTAAAGTTACTCTTGTTGGAACTCTACGAAGCACTGCCATCAAAAAGAACATCTTAACACATCGAAAACTATTTAGAAGTAGAAACATTTTTGTTAGGGAAAATTTGACCGAATCTCGGTATCGCCTCCTTAAGGAGACTAAGGAATTTGCAACGAGATGCAATTTTAAGTTTGTGTGGACTAGGGATGGTGCAGTGTTTCTGCGAAAAGACGAAAACTCCTCTTACATTCGTGTAAAATCTCGAGGTACATTAGATGATGTTTATGACAATTTGTAATAGGCACAATGCAGATATTTTATTGTGATAGTGACCCGAAATTTGCTTGTCACTCTCATTTCCTGTCTGTCTAGAAGGTAAAACGAACAATGCAGGATAATCATAAACAAAACTATCACAGCAGTCTCGAGTATGCAGATTTAGATGTAGGTGACTTCGATGATCTTTTAAATCGAAATGATGACTCAATAACTTTAAAAACCTTACATATGAACATTCGATCTTTAAACCGAAATTATCGGGAATTAGTTGTTTTCTTATCTTGTCTAAAATCGAAATTGGATTTATTGATTCTTTCAGAGATATGGAATTTCAATATAGAAATGTACAATAACATATTACCCGGATTTAAATTCTATTATCATCTATCTAGTCATAATAAAAGTGGAGGTGTCGCTATCTTCGTTAATACATCGACTGTTGAGGTAATGAATGTTGAAACTAAGAAGTTAAATAATTGCGATGACCTATGGCTACATTACAATACGAAATACTCAAACGAAAACTGCATTATTTGTATATATCGCAGTCCATCATTAGAGATACAACCTTTTACTGATAGTATGTCCCAAATCTTGCGTAAAGTTAAGAAAACTGAGAAGTTAATGATAATTGGAGATCTCAATCTTAATCGAAATAAACAGTCTGATAAATCTATTTGCAAATTTTACGATACAATAACAGATTTTAATTTTTCACCACTGATTTCTACACCAACTAGGATAACGAAAGACTCTATGACTGTCATAGATCAAATGCTAATCCATAATAAAATTTTATACGATAAGAAAATTGATTTATTTGCTGGCAACGTTCGATCAGAACTGACCGATCATTATAGCCAATATCTAATTTTGAAACATCAAAGTAATAGAAAACCAAAATTTTCCATTAACGAACGTCCCATGGTAAGATCATACACCAAAGAAAGAATAAAATTCTTCACAGAAAAAATAGCAGACATTGATTTTGACACTCAGATATTTGACTTGCCATCTGAAAAATTCAAACATTTCCAAGAGAATATTATATCGGTACACGATGAGATATTCCTCCTACAGAAATTGTCTCGGAAAATGTTTAAAGAGAAAGACTGGTTTACAGATGATTTAAGAAAATGTCATAGGAAAAAAATTAGACTTTTCAATAAATGGAAAAAATCTAAACTTGAAAAAGATGAACTAGACTATAAATCGTACGCAAAATATTTCAAATGTTTAGCGAGGACTGAGGAGAGAAAATATCATAACCGCAAATTCTCCTCCATTAAAAATGACACGAAAGAATTGTGGAAATCTATTAATAATCTAAGAGGAAAATCCAAGGCCGATAATTTCATCACAGAAATACAAACGGGTCATGGTGTGAAGTACGACTATAATGACATAGCTAATGAATTAAATGATCATTTTGTAAACATTACAGAAACTCTAGGTAATAGTAATAAAACTAAAACTAACTACGAACACTATCTTGATATGTATCCGAATTCATTCAGGTTTCAGAATTTCACAACGATAGAATTAACTAATACAATAACCACAATGAACAATAACCGATCGACACATGACAGAGTACCATTAAAAATCTTCAAACATTGTCCACTGCAAGTATTTTCCTATCTAACAAAATTATACAATGAATCAGTTAATAGTGGAATATACCCCGATAGCCTGAAGGAATCAACCATTATACCATTGTTTAAAAAAGGTGATAAAAGCAATCCGTCTAACTATAGACCAATATGTCTGCTAAGCTACTTAACAAAAATCTTTGAATGACTGATCCATAAAAGAATGTTATGCTATCTGGAAAAAAATAAGGCCCTCTATGAAAATCAATTTGGATTTCGCAAATGTCATTCAACAAATCTAGCAGTTTTAAAATTAACTGACAAAATATATCAAGCCAAGGCTAATAATCTATTTACTGCTGCTGTAAATCTAGATATAGCCAAGGCCTTCGATGCCGTAGACTTAGACATATTATTAAATAAATTGCATAGGATAGGTTTTCGTGGCTTCATGCACGAATGGTTCACAACATACCTGAAAAACAGGCCGCATACAGTTCTCGTAAATAATGTTAGGTCAAGTAAGCTCACGATTAAAAATGGAGTACCTCAAGGCTCAGCGCTAGGTCCGCTGTTGTTTTTAATTTATATTAATGATATCAAAAATGTTAGCACTAATGGAGAGCTAAACCTTTTCGCTGACGACACAAATCTAATCGTAAGTGACAAATCCCTCAATGGAGTTATAGTGAAAACTCAAAATTCCTTAGAAAATATACCAACATGGATGGAATGTAATAAGCTTACTCTACATCTAGGAAAATGTGAATTTATACTTATTCCACCAAGAATCCACAAAGAAAAATCAAAAGCAGTAGATATCAGTTTGAAAAACACTAAACTAAGCCAAGTTGAAAGGACAAGATTCCTTGGTGTTAATTTTGATCAAGATTTACGATTTGATGACCATGTGTTTTCGGTAATCAAGAGATTAAAAAAATTCATACCTATGTTTTACAGACTAAGAGATCTCATGCCGCAAAATACGCTCCGTATGTTGCACGAGCAACTTTGCATCCCATTGATAAAATACTGTTTGATAGCATACGGTAGTGGAAAGAAAGAACCGCTGAATAAATTACAAAGAATGCATAAAATATTGATTAAAATAATATATCGTAAAGAAAAACAATCTCTGAATCTAAATTTCTACAAACGTGAACTATATATGAACGTAGATACAATGTACACGTATGAATTACTAGTTCTTGCTTACAAGATGAAATATATGAATGAATCACTACCACAAATTTTTCAAAATTATGTTAATACATCGATAAGACGCAATAACAACTTCCAGCTTCCCTATTGTAGAACTTCTTTGGAGCAAAGCATTAGTAAATTCAAGATACCCTTTTTGTGGAACGCACTTCCTAACCATATTAAAAACACTAATAATTTAAAATCTTTTAAAAAATGTTTAAAGTCTTATCTGATTGATACTATGATCACTTTTTGACAATCATGTCAGTAAATTGCAGAGTGAAAATCAATCAAAATTTTGTAAAATTGTAATCATGTTTTGTAAACAAGTTTGTAAATGTGTTCTTTGACGACTATGTAAATATTGCACATGTATAACGTAATATCTCTTTTGTGAATGACTTTATTTGATTGACTGACTCCTATAGTGTACTCGTATAGTGATCCTCTCAAAGGCTATAGGGCCAGGTTTATACCCTTATGATGGGTCCTCTGGTCCTTTTCCCTTTCTTTTCAAGTGTAAATTTGTGTAAATGTAAACTTGACACCCACCTGTATATATTCATGTTGTGATTAATGAAATGGGAATAAATCTATTTTCTATTCTATTCTACATCCGAGATTCTCTCCGAGAAGGTAGCACGTTACTAAAAAGCACCGCGAAATCGATGGTCTGCAAGTCAGTCACCTACAGCAAGAGTTCAGTGTTACAAATCCTCATTGTCTGTCGCATTGTGCATGTGAAAAAGATTTCAAGTATGCCAAAGGGTGTCTCTGAATCTCATTGATCATTTTTTACAAAGAGCTTTCTTCACAAGGTAACTGGAGCACGCCAACGCCTCGTATCCTTTAATGAGAGCCGTTCTGAGCGAATAAAAGTTAAATACCAGCTTTGATGACACGTTTAATCTCAGAATTTCACTCGCGATCAATGCAACTGCTTCCTTCTGCCTTCGATCCCCTTCTTCATAAGAGATCACTTTTGCCGACGGAAAGATCTGACTTTAATGTTTGTTTTGTCTTTTTATGTCCTCATTTATTTCACCGATGCTTCTGGAAATGAGTGGAGTGAGATAGCGAATATTGGGCTTCGTCTTTCATGACTCTCGAGTTGGCGCTCTGTGGTGATAAATGAGCGCATTACATGCAAGCCTTGAGTTAGTCGCATTTGAGAAATAGTGAACATTTCAGAATTTCTTGAGGAAAACATGAAAAGTTGACAAAATAATACGAATTCAAGAATTTACCGGTTTTTTCGGGACATGTCCAGTTTGTGCGCATTTATCCCGGCGTTCCGAGAGTGTCTTTAAGGACGAATGCATGTCCTGGTTTTGCATTCCTATCTCATCTCAGTGTTGAAATTCAATCCCAGTACAGATTAGTTGAAAATGAGGTATACTAGTTTTCCATGCGTAATGTTATAACATGCATTTTTCTTCGCAATGACAATGTTACACTACTTTCTCGTTTTACGTCCATTATCCATTCTCTTAGGGGAAGGCGGTTTCTCCCGATGGATTTTCTCCACAAATCACGGTTGCAGCATCAATCTCCTTCAGGCCAAGGTCCTTACAATCAGCAATCTCCGTTTCGTACCACGTCTTCTTAGGACGGCCTCTCGCTGTTGGCCACGGTAGATCGATGCCATTCGCCTTCTTGACCCAGTTATCCTCAGATTTCCGGAGAACATGGCGAACCATCTAAGACGGTTCCTTTTCACGACGGCTTTGATGTCTTCTATTCCAAGAAGCTGGAGAAGCATGGAAGAAGCTAACCTGTCCTTCAAAGATGCACCCATCATGCACCGGATCATTCTGCGTTCTTCTGTCACCATTCTCTGCTGATCTTCGACTTTCATGAACCAGGTTTCACTGCCGTATGTCATGCACCTCACACACGCGTCATACACTTCGTCTTTCATCCATAAAGGCGTCGATGTTAGAAGTGGTGATAACTCACGGAACTTTCGCCAACCAGATTGAACTTGTGCAGAAAATGCAGTCCTTGAACCAACACCGGATTCCATCATGGTGGCAAAATCTGCTCACAGTCTGATAGGTGTAACCCGCCACTGAAATTGGACCGAGTTGTTCTTCACTTGTGGTTGGAAAAGAGCCGCTCGAAAAAAGCAATTGGTAAATGCATGTAGCTCATGGAATAACAATAACCCAATAATCGAAATGCGTTCGGTTGATTATTGCACAAAACGTTGTAGGAAAAGATGAACATACAATGTATAGGCTACATGCAGATCTATACCATCGAGATGAAAATGAAATAAGAATGTGCTATTGTTTATATGTAAAAACAACGAGTAGGTAAGTAATTAATAATAGAAGGCGGACAGAAAGACAACACCAAAAAGTCTACAAAACAAATCAAGCAGGTACCAGAATCATTCATAAATGAAGTCATCAAAGTAAAGATGCACGAAATGTGAAGGGAAACTCATGCAGACTACACGGAGATTGCAAAGAGAAGAACGCCTGGTAGTGAGTTAGCGAACATTGCAAGAAACATCATGGAATGAATAGAAACGAAGATTCTGTGATTTCCACAGCGTGAGTTTGAGGCTGCTACTCGCGGCTGTAGAGTCGGAGTCGTGAGGGTGAACCAAACCCAATTCCAAAACCATAACAGTGTCATCCTGTCAGTCCTGCGGTCGAAATTGAGTATGGAAGGAATATCAGAGTTTCCTTTTATGCTAATTTCTGACCGGTTTAGCAGTTTAAATTGGAGTGTCTCTCCAATTTGCAGATGTTTTATATTTGCTCAAATATTTGCCCCTGTGCATGCATTAAATCAATTTCTCAGCACATGATTAAGCGTCATGGAATCTGACAATCCAAAGCTCAAATTCCAGCGTTTACAAAGTCATCCCTTCATGTTTGCTCATTGCCGGCGGAAGGAGTAAGTGAAGATGCACGCTGTCTTCACCTGGATTTACTGACGGCTATTAATGTATCCGATTTCATCAAGAAAGCCGAGAAGAACGAAAGTTATGACAAGTTATGCCTTTACAAGGGATGTATCCAGGCCCTCAGAAGAATAGTTAACTGTCGACGCATTATTAGATACGAAGGAAGTTCTGAGGAAGGTTTAAAAATCTTGTTACTTTAATTAGATCATGTGTCTGCCTGCTCATGTCTTCTCCGCTCTGCAATGACCAATCACAGGTAACCATAGAAACCCGACTTGGTGGGAACAGAATGAACAACAGCTGTTTGTTGATGCATTGTTCGATCGGTCTTAACACTTTCATGCTCAAATAATTTTCAAAATCAAAGTTTTTTTGAAAAAAATCTATGTGCAAATTGCGGCCATTCTATTTTTTTGGGGCATACAATTTTTTGCCGCTTTCAGTAGATGTGTGTCGAAATGCTCTCAAGCGATTACAATATGCATGAAAGTGTTAAGAAAAACCAAACTTTGGAATGTTGTAACACTTGATCAATTAAATGATTTTATTTGTAAAGAGAATTGATGCCAATCGTGAATCTTTGCAAAGTTCACTGACAGTATGTACCTGAAAAGTAAATAAGAAGTAGAGCAGGTACCTACTTTATAAATGTAGCGATAGGTATGTAATGTATAGGTACAAACAGGTACAGTGTAATATGTTTGTAAGACGAATGGTGAGAAAATCCTCGACTTGACACGGAGAGCACAAGCATATTAAATAAGTCTGCATCCAGCGCTCTCCATGATCATGTCAAAACTGAACATAGAAATATAACACAAAGGTTTTCGCTTTGCAGTTGAGACATATACATAGAAATCTAGGTAGCATCAAAGATTTATAGGTCGATTTCATTGCCAAGCTGACGAACATTCACATGAACTGCCGTGCTCCACAGTCTGCCCCACAGAATAGATTGCTTAAGTGTGTCGCTTTGCTAGAAGTGCAAACTGATTCAAAACGATGGCACATGCAGGAACTTACTAAGCGGGTAAAAAGAAATTTTTAATGCTCTTACAGAGATAGGAAAATAGCCGTGCGTTGCCTGCGAATTGCTGTGGATTCCTTCAAAATGCTCCAATTGTCACGATCCCTTCAGATTCGAAGAATTCAGATCATTGTGCAGCAAAAGTTTTCTGGATTATGTTGGTCCCTGCGATCATTATCAAAAAAGTTAGCAGGAGCACGAAAAAACGCTCACAAACTTCTCTGTAGAACTTGACATCGTCTGTGTCTCTTTGCTGTGTGATCCGGTTGACAGCAGTCACTGAAACTTCGCACAATTTTATGTGTTTAATGTTGAAATAACTGCTCATTGTTCGATTGCTATGGTATTATGTCAGCAGATTGTGCCATTTCATTTCCTTTACATGTTCCAATATTTCCTTTCTAGTCAAACAGAAGAAGATACGACCTATCTACTACTGTGGTCTGCCCTTTCACCTCACACTGAACATCAAATATCGGAATTCTTAATATCTTCTATGTATTTTCTAAGTTTGTACGTGTTAGACTTTCAATATATTACTTTGACCAATGAACATTGTTGTTTCACGTAATTTCAACTTACTCACTTGCAATTTTGTATCATCACGCGGAATTCATCAGACGCCTTGAATCAATAATTAGAAAATAAGAACAAATTTTCCACTTCGAATTCTCTATCTTCCTTTGCCTCCTCAAAGTGGGCGGAGAATATCATCCCAGACGTAACAGACGTCCCAGAACCTCAACAGACATAATTTCTGATTGTCATTGCAATTTCATAAAATGTCTGCTCAAGAGGAAGTCTCAGGAATTCTGGACAGTTTAGCATCGATAAGTGAGAGAAAAAGTGATCAATGGGTGTGGTTCACATTTTGAGGTTCATTAAGTAATGTGAATTATTCACTCAGAGATTCTCCAGAGGAAGTTAGTTGTGAGTGCAGTTTCAGTCGGCAAAATGCACTTAGACATCCGTTTGTCGATGCAGAAATCAAAATCGATCATTATCTGACGAACGGATCGAGTAGCAGTTGCACAGGCATATTTAGGAAATTCTTGTAGGCGCGTTCCGAACACTTCGTGTTTTCATTTACCTGGGTCGGCGCTTAGCAGTAAACCTTACCTCATTACTTCTTATATTAATTCACCAGGTATGGCCGACCGCTTACAGTCTACATTTACAGCAGTAGATAGGTCGTCTCTTCTTCTGTTTGACTAGAAAGGAAGCATTGAACATGCGGCGTTAATGAAATGGCACAATCTGCTGACGTAATGCCATAGCAATCGAACAATGAGCAGCCAGTTCAACATTAAACACGCCAAATTGTGCGAAGTTTCAGTGACTGCCATTGAAATTGACAACAATAAAACCTCTAGAATGGAAATTAAGCTTCATGCAATGCGCAATAACGGCACATAAATCGCACGCATTTTCACTTAGATGCACCTGCCAACGTCTGTATCATTGGGTTAGAATCAGTCACATGAATAAATCGAAGGTTTTAATTGGTTCTTCATGCCCCAACTTAGTTCCCCCGGATGTGCCGCGACCTTTAGTCAATTTCCATTCTAGCGAACTTCAGATAAACAGTTTATTTCTATGGTGACTGCTATCAACCGGATCACACAGCAAAGAGACGCAATCGATACGTTTGTGAACCAATTTTCGTGCTCCTGCTAAATTTTTTAATAATGATCGGAAGGACCAACATTATCGAGAAAACTTTTGCACAATGATCTGAATTCTTCGAATCTGAAGGAAGCGTGACGATTGGAGCATTTTGAAGGAGTCCACAGCAATCCGCAAGCGGCGCACGACTATTTTTCCTATCTCTGCAAGGCATTAAAAATTTCTTTTTGCCCACTTAACAAGTTCCTGCTTGTGCCATCGTTTTGAATCAGTTTGCACTTCTAACAAAGTGATGCGATTAAACAATCTAATTCCGTGGATCTAAATGACGACTGCTAAGATGTCAAAATGTACATGAACACTCACAGAATTAGACAGGTCGTCTCTTCTTCTGTTTGACTAGAAAGGAAATATTGGAACATGTAGCGGAAATGAAATGGCACAATCTGCTGACATAATACCATAGCAATCGAACAATGAGCAGTTATTTCAACATTAAACACATAAAATTGTGCGAAGTTTCAGTGACTGCTATCAACCGAATCATACAGCAAAGAGACACAGTCGATGTCAAGTTCTACAGAGAAGTTTGTGAACGTTTTTTCATGCGCCTGCTCAATGCTTTATCAACAATCTTGAGGACCAGCATTATAGACGAAACTTTTACGCAACGATCTGAATTCTTCAAATCAGAAGGAATCGTGGCATTTTGAAGGAATTCACAGCAATCCACATGCGACGTACGACTTTTTTTCCTTTACTTTTACCCGCTTAGTAAGTTCCTTTATGTGACATCGTTTTGAATCAGTTTGCATTTCTAGCAAAGTGATGCGCTTAAACAACCTAATTGTGTGTACATCATATTTCACTCAATTCGGCCTTTCTATATTTGCTCCATTACTGTCAGTGGAATTCATTAATCATTTCCCACCTTCTGTACCTGACATATCATGGACCAGCATAGACATGAACAGTGCTCGTCTGATTTCTGAAGTGACAACGGTATTCAAGTTCGCATGTGGAGAACGGCAAAGCCATGATCAATGAACGTAGACCAGTGTGTTGGGCAGTCCTTCAACTAATGCAGCCATTCTGTCTATTTCAAGCTAGTTTGGGCCATTCCGAGCTGTACTGACGAATTTTGTAGGGCGAAAAAACGTGATCGTACCTCAGAGCGATGCATACATTTTTCTAGCTTAAATGAGGTATGATCACGTTTCAAAATTGCACATAGATCGGACAATGAACGCGTAATACGAATTTTAGAAGCATTGTGCTTTAAACGTGATACTCCAGATCTCAGTGTACAAAATATTCTGTTCTGTGTTTACTTCTTCCGTAATGTCATTTCCTTTCTGTGTGCTGCAATTGATTAAAAAGTATCTACTAACTTTTCTGTCTAAGTAGTAGGCCTATCTCTCACTTCTTTTTTATATAACATAGATTGAATGTTCTGTCACCTATGTAATGATATCTTTCCAATATTATGAATATCTATGTGAACTCTGTATTGCATACTTCGCCCAAGTTCTGGCAAAAAACCGTCGTAAAGGTCAAATCACCTGTCTGACAAAGCGTCGTAAAGGTCAAATTACCTGTCTGACAAACCGTCGTAAAGGTCAAATTACCTGTATGACAAACCGTCGTAAAGGTCAAATTACCTGTCTGACAAACCGTCGTAAACGGTAAATCACCTGTCTGACAAACCGTCTTAAAGGTCAAATTACCTGTCTGACAAACCGTCGTAAAGGTCAAATTACCTGTCTGACAAACCGTCGTAAAGGTCAAATCACCTGTCCGACAAACCGTCGTGAAGGTCAAATTACCTGTCTGACAAACCGTCGTAAAGGTCAAATTACCTGTCTGACAAACCGTCGTAAAGGTCAAATTACCTGTCTGACAAACCGTCGTAAAGGTCAAATTACCTGTCTGACAAACCGTCGTAAAGGTCAAATTACCTGTCTGACAAACCGTCGTAAAGGTCAAATTACCTGTCTGACAAACCGTCGTAAAGGTCAAATTACCTGTCTGACAAACCGTCGTAAAGGTCAAATCACCTGTCTGACAAACCGTCGTAAAGGTCAAATTACCTGTCTGACAAACCGTCGTAAAGGTCAAATCACCTGTCTGACAAACCGTCGTAAAGGTCAAATTACCTGTCTGACAAACCGTCGTAAAGGTCAAATCACCCGTCTGACAAAAACCGTCGTAAAGGTCAAATTACCTGTCTGACAAAACGTCGTAAAGGTCAAATTACCTGTCTGACAAACCGTCGTAAAGGTCAAATTACCTGTCTGACAAACCGTCGTAAAGGTCAGATTACCTGTCTGACAAACCGTCGTAAAGGTCAAATTACCTGTCTGACAAACCGTCGTAAAGGTCAAATTACCTGTCTGACAAACCGTCGTAAAGGTCAAATTACCTGTCTGACAAACCGTCGTAAAGGTCAAATTACCTGTCTGACAAGCCGTCGTAAAGGTCAAATTACCTGTCTGACAAACCGTCGTAAAGGTCAAATTACCTGTCTGACAAACCGTCGTAAAGGTCAAATTACCTGTCTGACAAACCGTCGTAAAGGTCAAATTACCTGTCTGACAAACCGTCGTAAAGGTCAAATCACCCGTCTGACAAAATCCGTCGTAAAGGGTCAAATTACCTGTCTGACAAACCGTCGAAAAGGTCAAATCACCTGTCTGACAAACCGTCGTAAAGGTCAAATTACCTGTCTGACAAACCGTCGTAAAGGTCAAATTACCTGTCTGACAAATCGTCGTAAAGGTCAAATTACCTGTCTGACAAACCGTCGTAAAGGTCAAATTACCTGTCTGACAAACCGTCGTAAAGGTCAAATCACCTGTCTGACAAACCGTCGTAAAGGTCAAATCACCTGTCTGACAAACCGTCGTAAAGGTCAAATCACCTGTCTGACAAACCGTCGTAAAGGTCAAATTACCTGTCTGACAAACCGTCGTAAAGGTCAAATTACCTGTCTGACAAACCGTCGTAAAGGTCAAATTACCTGCCTGACAAACCGTCGTAAAGGTCAAATTACCTGTCTGACAAACCGTCGTAAAGGTCAAATTACCTGTCTGACAAACCGTCGTAAAGGTCAAATAACCTGTCTGACAAACCGTCGTAAAGGTCAAATTACCTGTCTGACAAACCGTTGTAAAGGTCAAATTACCTGTCTGACAAACCGTCGAAAAGGTCAAATCACCTGTCTGACAAACCGTCGTAAAGGTCAAATTACCTGTCTGACAAACCGTCGTAAAGGTCAAATTACCTGTCTGACAAACCGTCGTAAAGGTCAAATTACCTGTCTGACAAACCGTCGTAAAGGTCAGTTTACCTGTCTGACAAACCATATTGAACTTAAAATTACCTGTCTGACAAACCGTCGTAAAGGTCAAATTACCTGTCTGACAAACCGTCTTAAAGGTCAAATTACCTGTCTGACAAACCGTCGTAAAGGTCAAATTACCTGTCTGACAAACCGTCGTAAAGGTCAAGTTACCTGTCTGACAAACCGTCGTAAAGGTCAAATTACAAGTCCGACAAACCGTCGTAAAGGTCAGATTACCTGTATGACAAACCGTCGTAAAGGTCAAATTACCTGTCTGACAAACCGTCGTAAAGGTCAAGTTACCTGTCTGACAAACCGTCGTAAAGGTCAAATTACCTGTCTGACAAACCGTCGTAAAGGTCAAATTACCTGTCTGACAAACCGTCGTAAAGGTCAAATTACCTGTCTGACAAACCGTCGTAAAGGTCAAATCACCTGTCTGACAAACCGTCTTAAAGGTCAAATTACCTGTCCGACAAACCGTCGTAAAGGTCAAATTACCTGTCTGACAAACAGTCGTAAAGGTCAAATTACCTGTCCGACGAACCGTCGTAAAGGTCAAATTACCTGTCTGACAAACCGTCGTAAAGGTCAAATCACCTGTCTGACAAAAACCGTCGTAAAGGTCAAATCACCTGTCTGACAAGACGTCGTAAAGGTCAAATTACCTGTCTGACAAAGCGTCGTAAAGGTCAAAATACCTGTCTGACAAGCCGTCGTAAAGGTCAAATTACCTCTCCGACAAACCGTCGTTAAGGTCAAATTACCTGTCTGACAAACCGTCGTAAAGGTCAAATTACCTGTCTGACAAACCGTCGTAAAGGTCAGATTACCTGTCTGACAAACCGTCGTAAAGGTCAAATTACCTGTCTGACAAACCGTCGTAAAGGTCAAATTACCTGTCTGACAAACCGTCGTAAAGGTCAAATTACCTGTCTGACAAACCGTCGTAAAGGTCAAATTACCTGTCTGACAAACCGTCGTAAAGTTCAAATTACCTGTCCGACAAACCGTTGTAAAGGTCAAATTACCTGTCTGACAAACCGTCGAAAAGGTCAAATCACCTGTCTGACAAACCGTCGTAAAGGTCAAATTACCTGTCTGACAAACCGTCGTAAAGGTCAAATTACCTGTCTGACAAACCGTCGTAAAGGTCAAATTACCTGTCTGACAAACCGTCGTAAAGGTCAAATTACCTGTCTGACAAACCGTCGTAAAGGTCAAATTACCTGTCTGACAAACCGTCGTAAAGGTCAAATTACCTGTCTGACAAACCGTCGTAAAGGTCAAATTACCTGTCTGACAAACCGTCGTAAAGGTCAAATTACCTGTCTGACAAACCGTCGTAAAGGTCAAATTACCTGTCTGACAAACCGTCGTAAAGGTCAAATTACCTGTCTGACAAGCCGTCGTAAAGGTCAAATTACCTGTCTGACAAACCGTCGTAAAGGTCAAATTACCTGTCTGACAAGCCGTCGTAAAGGTCAAATTACCTCTCCGACAAACCGTCGTTAAGGTCAAATTACCTGTCTGACAAACCGTCGTAAAGGTCAAATTACCTGCGTGACAAACCGTCGTAAAGGTCAAATTACCTGTCTGACAAACCGTCTTAAAGGTCAAATCACCTGTCTGACAAACCGTCGTAAAGGTCAAATTACCTGTCTGACAAACCGTCGTAAAGGTCAAATTACCTGTCTGACAAACCGTCGTAAAGGTCAAATCACCTGTCTGACAAACCGTCGTAAAGGTCAAATTACCTGTCTGACAAACCGTCGTAAAGGTCAAATTACCTGTCTGACAAACCGTCGTAAAGGTCAAATCACCTGTCTGACAAACCGTCGTAAAGGTCAAATTACCTGTCTGACAAACCGTCGTAAAGGTCAAATTACCTGTCTGACAAACCGTCGTAAAGGTCAAATTACCTGTCTGACAAACCGTCGTAAAGGTCAAATTACCTGTCTGACAAACCGTCGTAAAGGTCAAATCACCTGTCTGACAAACCGTCGTAAAGGTCAAATCACCTGTCTGACAAGCCGTCGTAAAGGTCAAATCACCTGTCTGACAAACCGTCGTAAAGGTCAAATTACCTGTCTGACAAAAACCGTCGTAAAGGTCAGATTACCTGTCTGACAAACCGTCGTAAAGGTCAAATTACCTGTCTGACAAACCGTCGTAAAGGTCAAATTACCTGTCTGACAAACCGTCGTAAAGGTCAAATTACCTGTCTGACAAACCGTCGTAAAGGTCAAATTACCTGTCTGACAAACCGTCGTAAAGGTCAAATTACCTGTCTGACAAACCCTCGTAAGTCAAATTTGACATTTTGCAGGAGGATACTTTTAAGATTTTTTGATGTTTGATCTTCTTACGTTACTACGGTTTGCAGCGCCTGAGTACATGTGGAACCACAAGATTATGATATCTGATATTCATTGTGAATATTTTTCAATGTATTTTACATCATATTAGCTATAAAATTCAAAATCAAAAAAATTGACTTACGACTTTTTGTCAGACAGGTGTTTTGACCTTTACGACGGTTTGCCAGAACTTGGGCGACTTATCCTGTCAGTTCCGTATCTAACTTATGTCGTTGGAATCACTTTGTTGAATACTAATACAAATTAAACACCAACAGTAATACGGCTTTATTTTTATTTATAAACTTGACTAGGGAATTATCTGTAGCGAATCTTGAAAAAGCTCTGAAATAGCATACACGTGCTACATAGTCAAATTATACAGTCTTTATCCTAAAGTTAAGGCAGTCTAACGCATGAACAACTTTCATAGAAAAATGATTGTAGCATGAATATCGGCTGACAAACCTACTCACTCAGTAACAATGACCAATGAAAAGCATTGAACTGCATGTAAATATCATCGATTCTAACCCAATGAGACAGTCGTTATCTAAGTGAAAATACTTGCCATTTATGCGCCACTTGTGCATTTTACCTGGAATTTCCATTACCTCTATCAAACTATATGGATAGCAAGTCAACGAACTCGAGCTTTTTGAAGTTGAAAACTAAAGATTCCAAGATCAGCAATGAAGTAGGGAACTCCAATGTTTAGGGCAGTATTTCTCAAACTGGTACGCCTGCTGCCAGTGGTACGCGGAGGCGTTTCAGACTATTGCACCCAGGAAACATTGTGTGCGTGGCAATTTTTCGTAAATATGCTACTCCTGATTTACTATCCAAATCAATTTCTGCTGTTTTGGAAAATTAAAAGTTCCAATTAAACAATTTCTGGCAGTGACTCGTGAAATAGTAGTTCCGACTCATTGTGCGGAGTCATATCCTGATAGCAATCCGTGAAGTGGCACACTAGCGTTGTATCTCTAATACGTCACAAACAAATCAGTTTTCTGGCGACTGGCGTTAATCCAATGCAATATCATGCAATCTCCCCCTCTGTCTAAATACGTACTAATCGAAAGACAGTTTATTCTTACCTCCAGAATTTTTCATTCATGACTTATTTAATTGGGTAAATGATGCGCTTTCATTTGTTATTTATATTTTCAAACTTTTCAAATATATGATATAAAGTAGATAATCTACAATGGTTCCGGAGAACGCTTACAGTGAGCCTAACAAACAAAAGCTTTTAAGTGTAGACTTTACAATGCGGTGAAAAGTCAAAAGAAGCAAGGTTAAATTTGAAGGCACTGACCGTGGGAGAATTAACTGCATTCTCAGGTAGAGAGTTCCATACTCTGATTATGCGATGGGCAAAGAAATGTTTGCGAATATCGCAGCTGTGGGAGGCAATTTCATTGAATGGCCTCGAGTTCTCGTGGGCTCGGACATTAAGGCAAAAAAGTATTCATGCGGAATATCCGCCAATCTATTCAATAGCTTGTACACAATAACCAAGTCGAAGTACAGTCTTCTTTTTTCTATATAATATATAAATATAAATTAACTATCCATCTTTCATTATCAGCAAAATTTTAGAGATAATTACCCAGCTTCATGAAATTGCTGAAAATTATAGTCATCAGCTTTTGATTTTATTATAGCAGCTTCTTAACTTTTAATAATTGCAAGGATACCATCCAGTGGGCAGTGCCGTAGAAGCTTTATAATTTTCCTACAGCGCCAATTTTTATTATCTTTACTAAACGTCCATCATTATCATAATTATTGCCATTAATTTCTTAAGTATTATGTAATGTATAGTGGTACGCGACAGAGATTTTGGCGATCAAGTGGTACGCGACAAGAATAAGCTTGAGAAACACTGTTTTAGGGAATCGGCCATCATCATGTCCGATTCTTTCGCTATAGAAGTTCATTAGTTCATCCTTGCCAGTGAAATTGGCATCCCATCAGTATCAATTATGCACACATCTCTTGCTGAAATCTCCAAGATTTTAAGAACTTTCTGTCAGATGTTAATATTTCAGGATTAGAGGCTCTTGTGAGCGAACTCTATTTACAAAACACTCAAAATGATGATGAACTCTATAGTTGACATTTTTCTGTCTCAGACGTGGATGTCTTGTTTGATTGTCTGACGTTGTTCTCCAAGAAATCTTCATCCGATGTCAAAATGATCAATCACTCCGTCAGTGAAGATATCAATCGTTTCTCATTCGCGACATGTCGCTCAAACGAACCAGACGCAGATGAAATGTTCGAGGATCATGTGTCTGCATGAATTAAAGTCAAATCTAAGTTAGGACATTCACTGCGGCAACACAGCACGTCTCATGAACTCAGAAGGCTTCCGCAATCTTCTCATCAATGAAATGACTGTTTCTTTCCAGACTTGAGCCGGTTGAGCTATAGAGTACGTATACAGGTACCGCAAAAAGCGTGGACGCACTCGAAAATTTTTAAGCTTTCTGTTCTAAATCTCAAATTATTACTTAATTGCTATAGGAAAATATTATATTTTCATCATTCAATAATGAAGAATGATATTTTTCCATATCAACTCATTTTAAACTGATTTATAATTTTTTTCGTGCACCTCTATAAATTGACAACAACGGTCTGTCGTAGTTCATTGAATATCGAAAGAGAATGACAGCTATTAAGTCAATACAAGACACCAACACCCTTGATCCCCTTTGAACCGTCAGCGTGGCCTAGTGAAGAAGGTGTGAGCTCGTCTCCACCGCGGACTTCGGTTCGATTCCTAGGTCAGGCGAGTGCGGTCGGGGAATCAAGGGTGTTGGTGTCTTGTATTGACTTAATAGCTGTCATTCTCTTTCGATATTCACCTCTATAAATGTTATTGATTTGTTCATTTCATCGTTGCAAAAGGATGTGATCTGTTTATGAGTAGGCAGATTTAGAAACAATTTATTCTCCACAGGATGCAATGGTGCATTAAAACGTTTGTCTGAAAAGGCATTTCCCCAATTCTTCTTGGCATGCTTTGTACCAGTTTTGCGCATGCTTTTGGTGTCGTTTCAAAGCACCGCACTCTCAAGACTTCTTTCTTCAAGTCTGACAAATTTCTATATTTGCTATGATCGATTTTCCACCATTTTCCACCATTCATCATGTGTTAATTAATAACTGTGTCTGACCCAGTGTATCACATACATGTGGATGAAATAGACCTACAGAAGGCATAAAGTAGACATACAAAAGAAATATGAAAAATCTACTAATTTTCCAAGTGCGTCCAGACTTTTTGCGGTACCTGTATATTAGGTAGATTGTCGATGCAAAAAGTATCCGTATACAGTGAAAATGTGTGTGAAAAGATTCAGTTATTGCGGAGATTAATTCCTGCGGTCTAAAGAATATTTGAGGAATTTTTAAAAAGCTAAATTTGAATTAATTATCCTAATAATTAATCCACAGGATAAATTAATTTTTCCTGTGTTTATACACTATTGACGTGAACTGAATATATAAGTAGTATGAAACATGTTGGATATCAAAAGGAATGAATTTATTAACAAGCATCTCAATTAAGCGGAAATTGAGCTGATCATCAAGGGAGTTTCATGAACCACAACATCAGTACAAGTCTTCACGGAAAACTTGAGATCTCATTATTGCTTCTTGGCTGAAATTTCAAGTTTTTAACTCCATTTTCATCGGCATAATTTAATGATTCATTGAATTCATGTTTCATTTCTGGAATCTGATGTGGACCTATTTGCATCTTTTAAAGTTAATTCTGATCATTGTCTTTGATTATGTTATTTTCCAGTGTGTAGCACATGATAATGACCGCGCAATTGAACGGCAGCGCATAATGCAATAACAATGCCAGACAATTGCCCAATTATGCTGCACCACACAGTGGCAGGTAGCTTGTGATGTGATCACGCTTAAGAGAATACGCTTATTAAGAAGGTTGAAGCTGAGCATTAGATTAATAGCAACCTTCGAATTGCTAATTTAACAAACGTTGCCTCTCGAGGCTGTCATGACACGGAAGATCTGTAAAATACTATTATTCTTTCCGCATTGCTATCATGATCCGTTAATTCCGTGGTAATTTCTTCAAAACTGCAAAAATTTACATATCTCACATTTAGTATGAGGGTCTCAACTGATCATTGTCTTTGATTATGTTATTTTCCAGTGTGTAGCACATGATAATGACCGCGCAATTGAACGGCAGCGCATAATGCAATAACAATGCCAGACAATTGCCCAATTATGCTGCACCACACAGTGGCAGGTAGCTTGTGATGTGATCACGCTTAAGAGTTGACTAAAGAGACTTAAGAGTAAAGTTGACTTAAGAGTTGACTCACGCTTACTAGAGTTCATTTAATAAAATTGAAACTGCATGCACATTGCGGATTTGATTAATGCTGAGTTGCTAGTGTACCTAATATACTCGCACTTACTCTATGGTTTGAGCTTTTTATCATTTTTAACTTGGGTCTGATTTCTGATGTTCAATATTACTAAATGTTTTTTTCTATCAGTAGTACAACTGCATCTGAATTTTGCATGATAGACTCTACGAGACGCTTATGTTTTGTACATGTGGTGATCCAGCCGTCTTTTAACCACTAATGGAGCCACAACAACTTCAAGTGTGCTTATAAAGAAGATGGATGACTTGTAGATGCACAAGGGTCTAAATGACCCAACGGTGACCATTACTACTAGAAGTTTTAATAAGTAGTATTTCCTGAATATTTGAATTTACAACACTCTATTTGATGGTGATATTGTAGTAGATGATCATTGTCTGCCTCTGAACTTATGAAACACTTTGCTCATATTGAAAATCGAGATCCGTTGTAGAAAGTCAACACACAAAGTGTTGGCAAATAATAGCGAAATTCTGATCATCGAAAAAGTAATTTTCAAAATACGTCATGAATTTGACTTTCCGGTGGGGAAATCCAATGATTTTTGGCATGGATAGGGTTAATGATCAAATTTTCCACGGTTACTAACACCATTAGCGTTATATGAATTGGTTTTTATTTTTATTCGTTATTGGTGGTGTAACGATCGATGAGGATGTAATAAATCATTTTTATTGAATTTTGTGTTTGGAATTTTGCAATCAATAAATTGAATTTGTAATGTTTTGCGCAATCCATTTTACAGAACTTGAAATTATTGGACAGTCAGTTATATGAACAATCTTTTTAATTTATACCAGAAATATGAACATTATGTATATTTGCAGAATTATAAGACTGTAACTTCCATTCATGAATACTTCTTTCTGCCGTATAACTCAAATAGACTTCGAATAGACTTGTGTTGTAATTAGTTATTGTTATCAATTGCATTTCTAGTCACGTAATTTGAGACGTAATTGCAATTATTTTCCAGTTAGCACTGTTAAATATTCAATCAACATGCAGTATGAAACACTTTCCTCTCCTCGTCGATAATGCGTCACAATAACTGCTAATAATGTGACATTTTGATATTATGCTTATATGTCTACCAGTGGTATAATAGTCGGCAGCCACTGTAAAGAAATTGATGACGATGCTTATTGTAGAAATCTCAATTAAGAACCCGGGAGTCATCTGAAGCAATTGAAATGTAATTGAAGAAAAATCAGTCACATTGATGGAGATGTAATTAGTTAAAAAGTGATGATAAAACGTCACCACTCCCCTTTGCTGGGGGCTTCGGCTGTACTGACATAGTCAGACTTTTCTGGAGCGTTGTGATCTTTTATTCCGGATGCCTTTCCTGGCGACTTCCAATGACACTTTCGGGGCGCAACCTCTGGACCGAAAGATCACTATGTCAAGCACTAAACCATTGTGCCACGGATACCACAATGAGATGTAATTGTAACCAATTACGTACATTTCTTCACTGTAAACTGTCACCTCCTAAAATCGAAGAAACCTACATCCTATAAGATGCTTTATAAAGCGTGACACACTAGAATTTTAGGAGGTTGACATGCTAAAGAGAACAATAAGCCTAGTGCGCTAGCCTCCTAAAACGCGTTGCTTCATGAAGCCTGCAGGATTCTTTTATTAGTTGCGAATAGTGTCTTGCTTTAGTGTGTGATTTAGGAGGTGCTGGTTTGGAGTGTTGAGTAATTGGCACAGATCTTTATTAGAGAAAATGCGGTGTCCTGCGTGCGAAATTCTTCTAAACGCTTCCGGTATAATAATCGTCTATTTAATTTCTACATCACTTAGGGTAAAAATGCCAGTCTTTGAGAAGTGATTTGAGAAAATGCCAATCTTCGTCTACGAAATTTTAGGCAATCAACCGACAGCAGCTGACAGCAATTTCTGTTCACTATTCAACGGCATGCACTTGTGCAGTCATGTTGGCATTGTCTGACGTCATTCACTGAACCATCGCCGTTCGAAAATCATCAATCACTTCGTTATTGCTATCAATTGCCTCTCATTCGACTATTATCGCTCTCACTAGCAGGAGGAAATGTATGAGATACAGTCATTTTGACATTTTTGATTGTATTCCAATCACTATTCCTCATGAATGTTTCCTCTGTTTGGATATTTAATGAATTTTCATTTCCAGGTTGCTCGGGTGCTGTCCCCGGGGTGGGGAACTGCTTAGGCGAAGCAGTCTGTCGCTTAGACTCTCTCTTCCGCGAAGGGAAATTCTCTGAGGCTCTGCAACTTCAAGGACGCCTGATTGAACCGAACGCTTGTGTGAGTAAATTTGAGCCGGGAACGTGACCTTCCACGTTGCAGCTTGATCGAAAGAATGTATGACACGATGGCAAACGATTGATTCTAACTGGAATTGAAAACGAATTAAGGAAATCTCGCAACAACTGATAGACGTGACTGTTGCTTCTCGAAAGGGTAGAAGTGTTAAAAGTACATTGTGAGCTCTTTGATTTGTGATCTTCGTTGATAATTTAGAGAGACGGCGAGGGAGTTTGAGAAGCTAATTTTCTTTGATTGCTTCATGAAGAAATCCTAAGCTCAGCGTTCTGTTAAATTTTAAAGTCTTACACATCAAAAGTCATCATGTAGGTGGAAATGGATAAATATTGAGGGATGGATGAAGAGAATCGCTTTTCATGCTAGATTCTGTATTAAGGTCGATCTTGAAGCAATTTCCTCGTATCACACCGCCTTGTGTAGGATGACTGTGTTGTCCTACTCATTGTCAGGATGACGTTATCGACAAGATGATGTCACCTCAGTATCATCATCATTGTCAGGATGACGTCATCGACAGGGTGATGTCACCTCAGTATCAGCATCATTGTCAGGATGACGTCATCGACATGGTGATGTCATCTCAGTATCAGCATCATTGTCAGGATGACGTCATCGACAGGTTGATGTCACCTCAGTATCATTATCATTGTCAGGATGACGTCATCGACAGGGTGATGTCATCTCAGTATCAGCATCATTGTCAGGATGACGTCATCGACAAGATGATGTCACCTCAGTATCAGCATCATTGTCAGGATGACGTCATCGACATGGTGATGTCATCTCAGTATCAGCATTATTGTCAGGATGACGTCATCGACAAGATGATGTCAAGTCAGTATCAGCATCATTGTCAGGATGACGTCATCGACAGGGTGATGTCACCTCAGTATCACCTCAGAAATAGGTGAGGGCACGTTCAGCGTCTGATTATTTCATGTCTTTCATTGAGTCCTGGTCTTTATTCTTCGATATGATTGGCTTTTTAACTCTCGTCTGTATCAGTGATCTGCATCTGTCAGTGATCATTAACTGGAAGTCTGTGATCGCCAGATTTCCATGATGGTATTGTTTTGCGTGCCCTGCGAATGTGCTATCCATGCTATTGTTTGATATCTCGTAACATCATTGGTTGTGTACTCAGTATTCATGCGTGTACTCGTTTAAAAAATAATTAAATGTTAAATTCATCTGAAATTTGAGAGACTGATGGTGCTAGGCTACCAATAAGTAATAAAAGTTCCACCAAATAATTCGCCTGACGATGGTTGGCTGTACCGGTCGAAAGGCCTTGCCTGAATAGACAAAGTTTACCGAAAATCACGGTTTTTTCGGCTTCTCTCAAATATTGATACAAATAATAAAAGTCTAAGGTGATTTAATCGGATATGTGGCATCACTTACAAATTTTCGGCATCGGCCTTTTTCAAGTGCAGGCCAGGAAAGCGACACTAAATCATTCCGCCGTGGAGTGTTATTCAGATTGACAGTGTAGCAGACATGTGAGTAGACAGCCAAACAAATAATATAGGTGTCAATGAAACTGATTGACAATCAACGGCTCAAGATACTTCACTAAAAAGTGAACATTATTTTCAGGATTTACTTGCCTCTTTCCCAGTCGCTACAGACAAGACGCAGTTTGCAGATGTCGACAAAACTGTCTGAGATGTAGGTATGCTGCTAAACCCAACACAATTGTTTCACTAAGGTTTTCGTCTATGAGTTTTCTGTACACTATGCAACGTGAAATATATCGGTGAAACTTGTAGAACTATGCAATCTAGGTTTTGCGAGCATCTGAGAGATGAAAACTAGTGCTGTTTTCGAAATTCGATTTCGATTTCGAAAACGTTTCCGAAATGCACCAATTTAATTTTCAAAATCGAAATTTCTTCAAAATTTCGATTTCGAAAATGTTTTTATAATTTTTATCATTTCGATTTCGAAAATGTTTTTATAATTTCTATAATTTCGATTTCGAAAACGTTTTTATAATTTCGATTTCGAAAATGTTTTTATAATTTCGATTTCGAAAATGTTTTTATAATTTCTATAATTTCGATTTCGAAAACGTTTTTATAATTTCGATTTCGATTTCGAAAATGTTTTTATAATTTTTATAATTTCGATTTCGAAAATGTTTTTATAATTTCTAATTTCGATTTCGATTTCGAAAACGTTTTTACAATTTTTATAATTTCGATTTCGAAAATGTTTTTATAATTTCGATTTCGATTTCGAAAACGTTTTTATAATTTCAATAATTTCGATTTCGATTTCGAAACGTTTTTATAATTTTTATAATTTTGATTTCGAAAACGTTTTTATAATTTTTATAATTTCGATTTCGATTTCGAAAATGTTTTTATAATTTCTATAATTTCGATTTCGAAAATGTTTTTATAATTTTTATAATTTCGATTTCGATTTCGAAACGTTTTTATAATTTTTATAATTTCGATTTCGATTTCGAAAATGTTTTTATAATTTCTATAATTTCGATTTCGAAAATGTTTTTATAATTTTTATAATTTCGATTTCTATTTCGAAAACGTTTTTATAATTTTTATAATTTCGATTTCTATTTCGAAAACGTTTTTATAATTTCTATAATTTCGATTTCGAAACGTTTTTATAATTTTGATTTCGAAAACGTTTTTATAATTTTTATAATTTTGATTTCGAAAATGAAATCTAGTTGCGAAAACAGCACTAATGAAAACTCTCCCGTGTTTAAGCACCTATTACACTTTCACAACATTGGTCTACCGCAAGCGCAGACTGACAGATTGACCTTGTCGTGGAGAGTTCTTGACTCAAACCTCCAGCATCCGAACGTCAGACGATCTGTTGAAGCGATGCATATTCGTCAAAGCAGCAACATTCTTATGAATGGCTGTTGTGGACGTCAATTGAATGCTTAAATGATCCTTTTTGCCTGTCTTTTTGGAGGCTCCTCATTTTTATGAGCTTTTCTGATCGATTCTATATTATTTGATTTTACTTCCTTGTAAAGTCTCTTGAGACGTTGATTGGCCATTAGTTTCATTGGCAGCTCTATTATTATCTTTAGATGTGTATTTACTTGTCTGCTTGCACTGTCAATCTGAATAACACCCCACGGCGGAATGATTTAGTGTCGCTTTCATGGCCTGCCATTAAATCTGTACTTGACAAAGGCCAAGGCCGAAAATTTGTACGTGATACTACATGTTCGAACTCACCAAAACCGCTTTCCTGATCTATACATGAATGGCTCGATGGCACTGCTGATTGATTGATTTAATCGGAATGAGCTGCAAGTAGGATACTGAGTAATTTGTGCCGAATACACCTATTTATGCCATGCATAAACCTAGCCACCAGGTCTCCCAGAAGTAAGGACAACACTCGACCGCAAGGTCACTCCATGAGTTGGTAGAAATAGCTTGTAAATTTGAACTATCTGTCTAGCCGTAGATATTAATAATTTGCACTGTATCAGCTGACCATCTTTATATCCTCACCATTCATGTGGATAAACATTTCTCATCACCTTCGCCTCGTCTGCGCCATTTTGTTGCAATAGAAGGAAAGAAATGAGCTTTATTTTAAGATAGTTATAACAATCAATAGTTAGTAACCTGATCTCCATTCAAGTTCTTCTGTCCAGCTGCACGAACGCAATATACATGAACATGATTTAGATCAAGTAATCCTTATTCCTTAATTGATTTTACAGAGAGTTGTCTCAATGCGACTTTGCACCAATTACCCAAACTTTTTTAAAATTTAAATGTAACATTCAGCTAAGATGATACTACTTTTTTATAGAGGCAATTATATTGCTGACAATAAAATCCTTAAATTCTTCATGCCCCAGTTTTTCCACTTGCCTGTAATAGACAGCATATTTGAATTACTATTTTAGTGTCTAAATGTGGTATTTAGTTCCAGTGTATTTTGTAACATAGTAACTGGGCGACATATACACTCAAGGAACAAATAAAGTACCCGGTGGAAAAAGCTATGTTAACAGTGACAAATTTATCATTTCAGTCATTTTTTTCTACTCGTTGGTGTGAAATATGAACTGTAGAAGTTAATCAATAGTCAACCCATTAGGTCTCAACCTCACAGCGAGCTTTTCCAAGCGTTTTGCAGCAAATACAAAGTCATCATTGCAGCATTTGTAGACTTCCATAATGCACGCAAAGCAAACTAGAGCGATTGATAGCTTGCGGACATGCGGTTACTCGAGACGCTTGGGACGCTCGTGTTTGCTTTGCTTTCAGTGTAGCTGAGGCCTAATGCTGTGATTCCATTCATTGTTCTTTCATGCACATCGAGCTGTACTCTGTTCAATCCGCTAGCTACATACACCACAATCATTGACAGTATCGTAGCATTAGCAAATTAGTCATGGCGACACGTGGATGTGATTTGACTGAATTCCAGAGAGGTCAAATCTACGCCTTAAAGTTTCATGCGAATTTTTCAAAACCTAAAATTGCTGAGTGCCTCGAGATATCAGAGAACACAGTCAGAAAGTACCTACAGAGGCTATCAGCTGGTGGAGATGCTTGAGCAACCAATAATGCTTCTTGTGGCCGTAGGAAAAGTACAACTGAAGAAGATGACGAGGAAATTTTAACTTTCTCTTCGAACCATCCTTTTTGCTCTGCCAGAGTAATTAAGCAAAACCTAAATCTAGAATGACGTACCAGAAGGACCGTAACAAATCAGTTGCTGAGCGATGGTCTCAAGGCATTTATACCACCTAGAAAGACAGCCTTGACAGCAGATCATGAACATTGACGAGGTGAAAGAAAGTGGTGTTTTCTGACGAATGGAAATTCTGCTTCGGTCAGTCACGAGTACAGTATGTCCGTCGATCAATAGGAGATCGATACACGGATCGCTACGTCTGCCGTACTCCGAACAGATCTGTCGCGCATGTATGGTGTGGGGTGCATTCTCAAGTAATGGACATACGAACCTGGTGAGAATTCAAGGGAGATTAGATGCACAAAAGTACCACATCGACATCCTTGAAGGTAATCTTCTTCCAGTATGGAATACAATCACTCAAGCAGGTGGCATCTTCCAGCAAGACAATGCACCGATACATTCGGCGAACCGGACAAAACTGTTCCTTCAACACAATGGAATCCCTACCTTAGACTGGCCTGCATTTAGTCCAGACATGAATCCCATCGAACACGTGTGGGCACAGATGGAACTGAAACTCCAAAGAGAATGTGAGGACCCAGAAGACAGTGACCAACTCTTTGCTACGCTTGATGTCATTTGGAATGAACTGATGGATGATGTCAATTATCGAGCTTCTCTTATCAGTTCAATGCATGATCGCGTAGAATCAGTACTGGATGCTGAAGGTGATTTTACGAGATTTCGACTGTTTTGTATGTACTAGTACGCCTTTCGTGACTTGATACGTGTATTGATATTGTTTCTGTGATCGACTCTGAAGCACAAGTAGTGCATATTGTCTTGTTGTTTTCGAAATAGAGTTAAATGTCTAACCGGGTACTTTATTTTTTCCTTGAGTGTATGTCGCCCAGACATTGAAATTTCGAAGTACTGGGCGACAGTGCAATTTGATACTTCGTATTACATGGTGAGGAATATATTCATTTGTGTTGTGAGCCATTAGGCCTACTAGCAAAGCGATCTGCTGAGTGCTTATTCTTTTAGATCAATATGTCAATATCACTCAATAAATTCCGAGTCTTCTGACAGCAAGGTATCAGGGTTTGGTATTGGTTCGTGTAGATGTCTCCAGTCTCCATCAATAGAGGAGAGCAGCGTGATAAAGCTGTGTCTGTTACAGTGATGCGTGTGAGTTGTATGAAGTGAGTCACGCAAGGTAAATTGTAGACTGCGATGCGAATGCGATGATCGATTTGCTTTACTCAATCGACTTTACTAAACTCAACAACGAATGTGTACGTGCTACTCCAGAGGAATCTTGTCAAACTGTTTGAGTTTCTTGAATGATTTTGCACATAGTGATTGTTTCACCGTACAAACATTTAACTTTTAAAGATTTATTCAGGCAAAAATGAGCAAATCTAGTAGAGTCCGTCATACGGCACCTATTTTGCATCAATGTCGCCCACTGAAGTTTCCATAAAAAGTACTCTATAGCTCTCGAGCGAAATTTCGCCAATGCTCGATGAGTTGTTCAACATGTTTAAGTGGAAGTATTAAACCATGAAAGAATAAGTAAAGCTATCGATCTTGAGAACAACATTCCCGATTTACTTCATTTTAGTGAAATCATCCACTCATTTAAAATATCACTGGTCAGATTTATTATATCAGCAATGAGCTAAATTTGAACTTGTATTTGTCAAGCATTCAATCTTCAAGCAAAGTATCATCTCCATTTATTCTACTCCTCAATTTGACGGTGGTATCTATCACCGACTCTGTCTAGACGAAGCTTGTCGAAGGCGACTCATGAGTGAGTCGATAATCGCGTGCACTGCCAATTCAGTTATAGTATTAATGATAGATTTCTTTTCTCCGTCTAAAAGAATCCACTTCAGTTGGAAATAGTCGCTATTTAAAGATGCTAGCGAATCTTAATAATTTCACATTGATTCATTTATAGAATCTAGGAAATGCGCAATTTAACCAAAACGACCATACGAAATGAAATCATTTGACTGAATTTGATTTTCAATAGCATACTTAGTAACGGTGAACGGATTTATTATTTATGAATTTTGACAGTCTGTCTTTATTATATAGATTATTATCATATTCTATTAAGCAACTTAACTAATCCAAAATTGTTTATTTGCGTCAAGGATACGGCATATCTGTTCTATTTCTTCACATCCACAATTAAGAATGTGAAGACATAGCTAGAGAATATTTTTAGAAATGGAAACCAACCGAGATTTTCAGACGTTTTGTGGTCGGGTGAGGTGACAGTCTAGGTTATTGAGTTGGCCAGCATCAGCCCAATTTTTTCAGGTGCAGGGATGGTTTAGGCGCTGGGGCTGGCCTTAATCAGGCCAATTTTGGTCCAGTGCAGGGACGGTTGATGCACTGGGGCTGGCCAGCATCAGCCCAATTTTGTCAGGTACAGGGACGGTTTAGGCACTGGGGCTGGTCAGCATCAGGCCAATTTTGGTCCAGTGCAGGGACGGTTGATGCACTGGGGCTGGCCAGCATCAGCCCAATTTTGTCAGGTACAGGGACGGTTTAGGCACTGGGGCTAACCTACATTGTGTAGACCAGTCGGTACGTATGGTTTTTATTGGGCTGGCCCGACTGCACGAGCCACACCTCAAACCTGAATCTCACACCATTCCGACTTGCGGAGTCGGTCCATTTCTATTCGCTCACGAGGACTCTTAGCGGTTTCAGTTTGCTGCATTGAAGATCGGAGTGCAGCTTTGAAGCTGGAATGTCATTACTATTCACTTAGTCATATATTCATGTGACTTGTGTTACTTCACTGATTTAATAGTGCAGAGATTCAACAGACATTGATTTCAATTTATCATCGTTCAAGTTTCCATTTTCTCTAACTATCACGTAATTTGGAATGGGCGGTAGGAATGGGATTGGACAGAAGGCGAGGTTTCATCACGAACTCTGCTAGTAGCAGAGCACTCACTGCATCATCGACTTTACTCATCAATTTTGAACGGAGATCTTTCGTGACGAGGGATCGCTGCTGCAGACAAGAGATGAAAATTCTCTGCCGTGTCTCGCAGTATACCAGAAAATTGGCGCAGTAGAAACTCGGATTTTGCTAACGAGGTCGACGCGCAGATCACAACAACGTACTGATTTTCTCATCCTTCTTGTCTCTTCCTGCTCTTCTCTCTGTCTGAGGGTTCGGCTGAGCTAAATCTTGGATGTAAATTGCAATTTAATTGCAATATTTACTACTATTTGTAGCAAATTGTAATTATACTGCGTGAATAAAAAGTGTTTCATTTTCAGGGAATTATCATCAAAAGTTGCAATTAATTTTGATGGCATCGCAGTTACAGACATTCACATCGATGATATTTACAGCACTAACTCAAATTGGGCGCCTTCCTGTTGAAAAAACAGAGAATAGTTGCTGGCAGCTGAAGGGGGTTATTGGATTTCATTCTGAAAGTAAATTTGTGTGGTCTCTCCGATAAAAAGTTTGCCACTTGAAATGTAGAGCTTATTGCTAAAAGTATTTACAATGTACTGCATATCCGAGCTTTCTCGAGCTGGCTCGCGTTCCGTTCTCTTTGGATTTAGTATTTAACTTTTTATTGGAGAGACGAGACGGATTTACCTTCATGCTGAGATTTGCAATTAGGCTATGCTGGCACGATGTCTACTGGCTTTCACTCTCTGTATGGCTGTAAGTTTAACTAGGAAGTCGTGACGATACTGAGAGATGTCAATTGTGCCTGTTGATGATTCCTGGATCAATGGAAGCTATTCAGGTCCGTTCGAATCCTTCAACTAAGGATGCAGCTTAGTATTTGATGACTCGATCTATAATAACAAAGAAATCACATATACTCCGACAAGTGTGAGGTGTAAAAGTTGTTACGATCTCTTATCGCTTCCCATAGGATCAACCAATTCATCGAATTGTCCGATTTTCATTAAGGATGGCTGGTTTGGGTATGTGAAAGAGCGGATGATATTGTGAAAGGAGTTGAAAAGATGGAAGTAGGCGATTGTCGGCCAGTAGGAAGACTGAAGAAGTCATGGAAGATCTCAAGAAGCTTGAAATCAGTGAAGATCTTGCCTTGGACCGAAACAGCTGGAGGAGAGCCATCAACCGTCCAACTCCGTCAAGGAACTCAAGGACGCTAAGTGAGGAGTGAGTGAGTGATGACCCGTGCTGCAGTGAGGATGGCTCCATCCTGCTCATAATGTCTGCCTCGGCTTCGCTTCGTCGGAGAATAGCAAGCTTCTGTCCACTAATGTCGACGTTCAGGACGTCTGTAAAGTCTATTATAGACCATGCCGCGACGGTCATGCGATCATGAGACATTTCGATGAAAACCTCTGTATTCTCAATGCTCCACGCAGATTGTGTTTGTTCACAATTCCTTTAATATGAAATTTGGGATCTCTAATTGCATTTACATGTACACAATTCGTGTGACTCATGTTGTGATTATATCCAAATGCCATTCGTATCATAATGCAATGTCCTCTCCTTCCAGTGTTTAATGGATTTACACTGTCTGCATTCATGTTGTAAAATCTTGTTGCCATACTCACGTTCTCTTATCGAGAAATATCTCTGAAACAACGAAGTTCGCAAAATAGTCGAAACGAAAACCAATAGTTAATGTTAACCATCTGTTGCATATTTTAACTTCCACAAATTCAAGATATTTGCCAAACTGCATTCTTAAGCAATAATGTTCGAAATCAGAAACATTAAAATACGTTAGAAATCATGGGCTTTTAATACCGGGATTAATAATCCGTTATGATAGAGCCCGACAGCCAAAGAGCGTATATAGAAGGAATAAGGCCGAAAATTATACTTTCAGAATGATGTGCACCCTCTGCCGAGTTCTGCCCGATTCCTCTTCTTGTCAGACAATTTCCTTTGTTTTTCTGATTTAGCGAAAAGTATTAAATCCATAACTATAATTTTGACATGGAATGTCTTCAGGTCATTTCTTATCATGTTCCTGAACCTTCGTTGATGAAGCTAAACACATTCAGATTTAGCTGACTTAATAGTGTCAAACTCAATATTTTGGCCAATTTAGCCACATCTGACCGCATTCTCGCAGACATCATTGATCAAAAGTGTGATAATATCACATAGGCCTATTTGATAGAAATGGCTAATTATGGCTGTCCACTTAGTACGTTTCCCCTTTTGAGAGAAAACATAGAAAGTCTCATTTTTGCTGAAAATTTCAGTCTGCTTCCCATTGGATATTCGTGCGTTTTTCTTTTATTCTGTCTAACAAGATGAACCTGATAGAGCTTAGAAAACAGACATTCCCTACAAGAAGTCGTCCTGACTGTTTTTGTGCATTATTAGCAAATTACATTGATGGCTATAAAAAGAAATAGAGAAACAAAAACGACAAGCAGATTGCCTCGGCAGTTAAGTGATGCCGTTTACAATGGGAAGCATCGTGGGGAGCCCTTTTACCAGACTGAAGCGTTTCCACGTTGGATAGTGACGGCCAGACGTTGGAATACGTGAGTTGCTGCTGGTCCATTAGTGCTGGGGAGGTGGTCGGCGATCCTTTTCATTGTTACGATGGCGTCGTCGACCCATCCTCCAAGCGTCTCCACTGCCAGGGGGATAAAGGTGATCACGGCGTCTGAACAGTGGGATCCGTGGACACAGCAGCTAGTGCGTTGCCGTGACTGGTGGAGCTGAATGAGATGAGAGTGGACTGCAGGGGTGAGACGGCGGTCACATCTAGGGCCGCTGCATGACCTCGGCTCCAAGTGGGGATGAACACCTCTGGAGGGCGAGCTTGAGAGCCTGGGATGAGGTTGCACTGGCAGTCGGAGTGCTGACGAGATTCATCAACGTTTGGGACTTTGCTTCCTTGCATTTGGTTCGCAAGATGATCTAGTCCCATTGTTAGACAGATTACTGGTGAATTATGTGGTCTCCGTGGCACAGTGGTTAAGTGCTTGGCCTAGCGATCTTCTGGTCCAGAGGTCGAGCCCCGAAAGTGTCACTGGGAGTTGTTAGGAAGGGTATCCGGACTAAAAGATCACAACCCCCCCAGAAAATGTCTGACTGCGTCAGCACCGTCCAAGCCCCCAGAAAGGGGGAGCATTGACGTTAAAGCTTCATTGTCAGACAAATAGCCGAATATTGAATCGGATGCTGAACGAGGAGAATCTAAATCAGATCACAGGATATGCGCAAGCATGTTGAAATGTGAAGATCGCTACAAGCACACGCTTCACTTGCGATCACATCTATTCATGTGAAGTATTTTCACATAGAAGAATTTCTGACTGATTATCATTGGAATGACGTGAATTATTGATGGAAGATGGAAAGAGGATTTCATAGATGTTGGATAAATATTTGTCACCTAAATCTTTCCGACGACTTCAGTGATCAGTTAATCCGTTAATATTCTTAATTCAAATCACTGTGCTGGCAGATCGTCACGAGTTGGCTGATAAATACTCACTGAGATGATCCTTCTCACTGCCATGATATTCTCCAAGACTTTACGAGTGACTTTGTTTGATCGTCGAAATTTGATATTTTTCTCTCGTCACTCTCACATCGATTAGCATTTGATTGCAATTCCGCGGAATGTCGTAGCCTCTGCTCGCATGAATATCGACTTGGGGAAGTGATTTCCTGATAGAGGTGTCTGAAAACAAAGTCTACAAGATATTTCCTTCTGTATGTGATGCCGTCAGAAGTCTTCTACTTGGCGAAGTTGTGAGATTGGGTTCTAGTGATTTTATCTTCACGAAATCGACTATATCGGAGGTGAAGTCGCGAAATTTCAATGTCATTGTGGTCCGCGTCGTCAACTTGTCTTTAACGTGTAAGATAACGAGTTCTAGGTCGACGCAGACATCCAGACGGACCGCTCCTTCCACGTGCTGTATCATCGACCTGAGGTCCGAAAACACACGAATTATGGTCGCGCCAAGCATCTTGCTTGTATTAGATGTAATCAAATGATGCTGCAATGTATATTCAGTGGAATTCTACTCATTTTTGATAAAAATAAGAAGACAAACTTAATATTTCGACCATCTGAAGTGGCCATCGTCAGAAATCTATTTACTCTAATTCCTGCTTTAGATTCAAATTACAAAAATATAGAAACGATAGTAGGCTATACACATAGAAATTAACAATACCATAGAAAGTCCCAGAATGGAAATTGCATGAAAATTATGGCACACGTCGGGGGAACTTAGTTGGGGCAAAATGCAAATTGTGCGAGCTGGCTTTCTTGTTTTCTGGTTGGCATCTTTAGTTATGAAGCCAATTTATGATCTGGATTGTTGCCCCTAGTCCAAAGATCATGTACTCAAAAGCAATAATGAATTTACAAAATACTGCGGCGACAGGATGACAAAGAAGGAAATCCTTTAAAACGTTCTGTACGTTCGTCATTCTGAAATATCGCTCTTATAATCTATCAAGAGTATAATCAGACACCTGTGCAACTTGTAATGTCGATTTACAGAACATGCATTCCTCCAGCTTAAGATCAGAGGCCAAGAAATCTTCGGGTATTCATTTTGCTTTAAAGGGCACCCGCGTTCATTATATTTGAAAATTTTCAAAATCTCTGCATGCATTCGAATATCAGCTGCCAAAATATCATCAAACTACATCACACAAGTCATTCAATAATTAATTGAAGAGTTCCAGCGACATTTCATTTATCTGAGAAATGATTGTAGGTAAAGAAGCTTTCAGTGTGTTTATTCCAAAAAAGCGGTTGAAGGAGAAATTATTCAATAATCAGAAACTTTTTCTGTGAATTCTTAAGATGTTCTTCCAACCAATTACTTTCGACCACTTTCAATGATGACTCTGCAAACCAAATATTAATTCGTGTTCCAGTGTTGAAAAATCTGTCAATGACTGCTACAAATAGACACAGTATATTAATCCGCGGAATAATAGGCTAATTCACATGAAACAATGCCGCCATCTCACTTAAAATTCTCTTCATGAAGATCCTGCAATTTGCTGCCAACAACTTCCACAACCAACTTGGCAAATAGTTTAACTATGATATAATGTTTTAGATCGAAGCAGATCTACAAACCATAGCATTTTCCATGTGCCATTATTGTGCATAGGCAAGATATCAAACTCCCATTCTAGTGTACTATTATCTACTTCTATGAATCGAAAGTAGCCGATGCTGTTATTATTATTTTATTTCCCAAATTTTCGCCTACACAGGCCGCGTCAGGGGATAAAAGGATTTTATGTTTACAAATATCAAACGATTTTGAAAAATGTTGTTAGTAAGATATCAAGGTTTCAGTAAGTAAATAAAATCCATAGAAGTATTGATAGTATATGAAGTGCATAGATGTAAAAATTACTCATGGAGGTATAAGTATAGAGAATGTTATCTAATAATTCATATAAAAAGGAAATGTTTATATTGTTCACGTTCTTCTCTCGAGTTAATTTTCGGTTGTAGCTTGTTGATCCACACTGCTTCATGTAGTCTGATGTTAGTGTTGTCGTGTTCTTGTGTTATTACTTCTGTTGTTATGTGGTTATTGTTGCATAATTTCAAATGTTTATGTACTGATGATGCTTTTTGAGTAACGTGCTCTTTAATTCTGGTATGCAGTAGTCTGATGGTACTCCCAATATAAAATTTTTATATTTATATACCGCATTTCTATCACTTGATCAAAACCCACAAACAGACTGAAAATCTAAAAATTCGACCTATTGTTTCAAACAGCAATGGACCTACGAAGAAACTAGCTTGGTTACTCAGCAAAATGTTATCTCCTTTGTTATCAACAGTAGAAGCTCATCTAAAGAACAGTCAAGAATTGATTCATTTTATTTCTTCCAATTATAACGACAACTTTACGTATCCGTGCAGTTATGATGTGATTTCGATGTATCCTTCCATCCCAATTGAAGAAGCTATCTTTCAAGTAAACAACATTCTTCTACAACAAGGAATTAACAACCTCGGAAATATTCCTCTTCAAGCAATCATAAGCCTTCTCAAAGTAATTTTAGATAACACATATTTTACATACGAAAACGAAATATACAAGCAAGTCAAAGGCTTACCAATGGGCTCATCTTTATCACCGATATTAGCAATTCTATTCATGGACAACATAGAAAAGAGAGCTTTACAAAGTATCAACAATATATGGATATTTAAACGATATGTTGATGACTGTTTCGTATTAACAGAAAACAAAGAGAAAGCAATTGAATTCCATGCACTTCTTAATGCACAAAATCCGAACATTCAATTCGAAATTGAATACCAAATGATAACAATACTTTGAGTCTTTTAGACTTTACAATTACGACGAACTCCAATGAACCAATCTTTAACTTCTACAAGAAAACAGCCAAAAGAGATATTTTCATTAACTTCAAGTCCAATATATCTACATCCACTAAGCTGGCAGTTATCCATAATGAACGAAACAGAATTGAAGAACGATGCTCGAACAAATCCATAGCCGAAAGTCATCTACAAAATTTCGATGAAGTGTTACGATTGAACGATTATCCAGAAAAATTCATTCAAGCTTCGAAAAAATGACGACGAAATAAGAAAAATGAAAATAACATGAACAAGAAGAAATGTTATCTGAAATTACCATTCATTTCGGATCGAATGAACCAGAATATAAAGAGAATATTCCAACAAGAACAACTGAATGTTGGACTTGCACAACGTTCAAAAACTCTGAGGAATGTATTACAAAAGAAAATCACAACCAACAAAACATGTCAACTCACTAATTGTCCCATAAACAACAACGAACTTTGTTTCAGACAAAATGTGATTTATAAAATAACTTGTTCGAAATGTCAAAAATTTTATATTGGGAGTACCATCAGACTACTGCATACCAGAATTAAAGAGCACGTTACTCAAAAAGCATCATCAGTACATAAACATTTGAAATTATGCAACAGTAACCACATAACAACAGAAGTAATAACACAAGAACACGACAATACTAACATCAGACTACGTGAAGCAGTGTGGATCAACAAGCTACAACCGAAAATTAACTCGAGAGAAGAACGTGAACAATATAAACATTTCCTTTTTATATGAATTATTAGATAACATTCTCTATACTTATACCTCCATGAGTAATTTTTACATCTATGACATCTATGTAATTATTACATCTATGCACTTCATATACTATCAATACTTCTATGGATTTTATTTACTTACTGAAACCTTGATATCTTACTAACAACATTTTTCAAAATCGTTTGATATTTGTAAACATAAAATCCTTTTATCCCCTGACGCGGCCTGTGTAGGCGAAAATTTGGGAAATAAAATAATAATAACAGCATCGGCTACTTTCGATTCATTCTTTATAATGCTGTTTAAGCGGAATTTTACTATTTTGAAAAATCTACTTCTATGGCTATACAACGCATACAATCCTAAACTAACAAATGCTATGGTAAAGAAAATCAGTAGATATCTTAAGACTCAAACAAGGCAAATAGAAATTGCGACCTCCACACTAAAGAAAAGAGAAGAAGGACAAAAATTATCACTCAAGAAGTCTCGGTCTCACTGAGTCACTCTGTCCATAGCTTTATTTGCAGTATTTCGTGCAGCAGGAGATCGTATTTACTGTAGCATCGCTTTAAGATCTTAAATTGTGACGTATTGATGTTTTTATCTCTATGATGTTGTTGTGGATGCTTCCCAAGAAATGACGAATGATCGAAATATTAAGTTTGTCTTCTTATTTTTATCAAAAATTATAACAATGAAATTATTTATCAAACTCAACTGATCGACCGGTTTTTCGCATTCTCTAATTTCTCTCTCTCTCCATCCGTATAGACGACAGATTCTTAAGACAGAACCCTGCTTTGCAAGATTGATCCTGGAATTACAACCTTTTAGGAAAATGCGCCACAGAACATTGACCATAGACATACTCGTAACACTGATTTAGCGTCTTTTGACATGTCTGGAGCAAGTTGGACCTTGGGTTTTCTATTAATGCTGCATGCGCAAATCAAGTTATAAAAGTTAATATAATGATTTGAATCTTCGGATAAAAAGTCAATCGTACAGCTACTACTCTCATTAAGAGAGGATATAACAGCGTAGACCTCTAGCAAAGTGCTGAGAAGCATCTGCATAAGTATAGTGAAACTTTATTGAAATACGGATATTTTCTGCTAAGCAGCTTCTTAATAATTGCGCGTGCTTTCATTGATTTAATTGATTTCGAGGCTGTTTTCATATAGTAGGGCCCCGCTTGGGTGAGTTTGAGCGTTCAGGAGTAGGGGCCGAGACGCGAATCCTTACCCAAGTTCCTGCTGATGACCTCAATTGCACATTTTTTCATCTGTTGTAGTTGTTATTTCCTTTAACCGGTTGGGAGCGCCACATGGGTCCTTTTGAGGGATCAAATTCTTTTCACTAATCGTTATCTTCTACTTCATCTTCTCCTCAATCAAAGCATTAAATTTCATTCTGACGCAATTGACATATACAAGCATCTGGGCGACCAGACCTGCAGATTAAGTTTTGTCAATATAAGCAAATTCCGCAATTACTGCACTGCCCAACACACAGTGTGGCAGACAGGCAGGAGTTCTCGTGTAAGTCGTCAATTTTTTTCTCACTCTACTTATATTTACACAGTACTTCTTTTTCATTACCTACCATTTGAATATTTTCAACATTTACATTTGTGTTTTATTCTTATTTTTCACATTGGTTTTACTTACTGAATAGTTCGATTTGTGATTTAATTCATTATTAATTGTGTTTCGCCTAAGGTTAGCCCTTGCTAATTTGATTACATAATAAGAGCATGAAGTTGTGATTTTCTAAACAAAATTCCACTCAATTCACAGAATATTTCAAAAATGAAATGCTTGTGATTATTAGTTAATCTTATTTCATTTTGGGCTTGAAAATACCGCGCATTGAAAGATCGTACATATTGTATTTGCTGCAATCTTGCATGTATTTTGTTGTATTCGTGCATATTGAATATCTTCGCGGCCCTAAACTGTCTGCGATGGATAAAATTCCAAAAATGAATTAATTCCAATTTCGTATTCTAAATATGTTTAACCATGCACTCAGTACGCAACTATAATGATTATTTAGTCTGCTTATATTTCTGAATGATAAAATGAGAACAAGCTTTGTTATAAGCAATGTGTAATTCAATCATAATTAAATCAAAGATCTTCAATTAGTCAGTAGATCTCTTTAGGTTGAATTGAAGGAAACCTTTATAACGTAAATAACGTTTATAACGTCGTCTGGGAATTCAACATGTTCGCATAGAAGTCTTCATACACGACATGCTGTATACATGTTATATACATGTATGTCCGTTTTTATTTGATAAGTATTGATTTGAAGGCCTCTATGACAATCTTCGTATTGTAAAAATAGGATTCTATTGATAAGAATATTCATGCTTTGCCTGCATTTAAGATGCAGCATTGCTTTGAGTGGCCGTAACGCGTAGCAATTACGGGCTCATATCCTGCACGTCCACGTATGTGGATATTTTGTAAACATCATGAGCCTGATGGTTTTGGATTATTGACATGTTTGCGTGAGCTCGACTTTATCCACTGTAGTCATGTACCGTTCATGCATGCACTTGTGAATGAAGCCAATCGCTGAGAGTGCCATGGGAAAGATACAAGTGTAGCTCATGTTGCGAATTGCAAATCCAGTGAAGTCCTTCAACTTCATCGGTCGGAATAAGTTATCAATATATTACAAAAATTACAAATTCTACGACCGAGAAATTATATTATAAAATACACGCGACGTTTCGCACTAGGCTTTGTCATGCAAAGGGTAAAACAGCGATTACAACTGAACATTTAAGACCGGATTGCGAGTTCTAATCTCATAAAACTCGATGCTTCGACGCAATTGAGTATTCATGAGACCTGTATGTAACACTTGACATTGAAGACTACTCAGCGATGGACATGGATATCTATGAAATTCGTTTAAGTGCCGGTAGACCCACAGAAGTAGATTGTTTAATCGTATCACTTTGCTAGAAGTGCAAACTGATTCAAACAGATGGCACATGCAGGAACTTAATAGGTGGGCAAAAAGAAATTTTTAATACCTTACAGAGATAGGAAAAATAGTCGTGCGTCGCTTGCGGATTGCTCTGAATTCCTTCAAAATGCTCCGATCGCCACGACTCCTTCAGATTCGAAGAATTCAGATCATTGCGCAAAAGTTTTCTCGATAATGTTGGGCCCTCCGATCATTTTTAAAAAAGTTAGCAGCCGCATGAAAAAACGTTCACAAACTTCTCTGTAGAACTTGACATCGACTGTCTCTTTGCTGTGTGATCCGGTTGATAACAGTCACTGAAACTTCGCACAATTTGGCGTGTTTAATGTTGAACTGGTTGCTCATTGTTCGATTGCTATGGTATTTAGTCAAGAGATTGTGCCATTTCATTAGCGTTACATGTTCCAATGCTTCCCTTCTAGTCAAACAGAAGAAGAGACGACCTGTCTAATTCTGTGGGAAGACCAAAGATGCATCCGATGATCTGTGTTCTTTTAGATCTGGAACGCATAGTTCGCTTGGATTCTCCGATGTAGAATGAGCTGCACTCTCGACATCGGATAAGGTAGACCACATTCTTAACAAAGCAATCGGCGTTATCATAATTTGCAGCCGAACAAAACGAGCAATTAGCTGTCAAACAATTCTTTGATGGCTTGGACTTCAACCACGATACCACAGATTTCGATCTGAAAGAGACTCGAATAACTTTCTCTAAGTTACATTTATGGAGAGTTCTTTGTATTTCCGTCATGTCCTTTTCATTGGTGTAAGGTAAAGTCAAATTAATGAAGGAATCACCATCTGCACTGCTCCTTGAAGGCTTTTCATGATAATTTTTGGCTTGACGTGGTGCCTTCCGTATCATTTTCATGAGATAGCCATTTGATGCACATCTTTTCAGCCTTGCCTGATGTAGACTGAGTTCGAGCCGTTCCTGACTGCTCTTTTGAACTCATGACGGAGGATGTTGGTTAGCATATGACGGGGATGTTACTAGGATTTCCCTCATTCGATCCATCAGACCATCAGATCCATTGAGGACCAAGATCTTGCTGTCGCTCGTCGCTGGCTCAGTTAGTAGAGCGTTGACCTTGAATGCCAGAGGTCGGTGGTTCAAATCCTACAAGACGCGAAGTTGTTTTCTGTCAGAAATCATCAGCTTCACAGCACGTAGTAATACTCTTACTTCCTGTGACGTAGCCAACGACTATATTTTGAGCTCCCATTTCCTCCACGGCTGCCAAGTACTGAATCTCAAAGTTTCTAGCTATTCATCTGTATTTCTGTCTCACTTTGGAAGTTTCATTATTGATGGGAGATCGACTGGTAACTGAAAAGATGGCTGAAATTGGCGCATTTATAAATTGTCTGTTGATGGACTTTCATGTCAGTAAGTAATTAAAGGACGAAATCTGCTGAAAATCTGTCGAAAATAGAGATTACTGCTAGTTGTAGCTTTTAAGAGCACCTGAGGCAGTTTTCATCATTATCAGATATTCAGAACTCATTAAAGTCTAGCCTGTGATGGAGAACGAAATGAGAGATTGAACTTTGCGGAACCGAATTGCATATGTCAGTTGTTTGCCCTTTAAGTAGAGATGTCGACTGAATTTGAGTGACATTGCAAAGGAAAAGAATCGTGCTCCTTGTCTAGTCTTCCATCTGGCTTTGAAGTCGAATTCATGCAAGCAGAAAACTGATTTGAAGGGAACTGTCAACTTATTGCACTGCCACTACATCGGCATGAATCCAAGTTGGAATCGGGCCAGACAGTTTTACGGCCGGCCCACAACTGGGGTTGAAGAAAATGTTTTGTAGATTTTTAAATAATTTACAATTTGCAAGTTAGTCAAATTTCGACGGGCATTCATTAAATATCACTTTAAACAGACTTATGGCAAATCTCCTAAGTTAGTGAACCTGCAGTACTGGTAATTAATAAATACTGCTTTTTGCAAACACAATATCAATAGAACAATTAAATATTGAGTTGCAGCCTCAGTTGAATAATGGGAACAGATCTGAATAGCTGCTATTTCATCCAATATCAGGAATCATCAGCAGGCCCCAAATAATGTCTAGTAGCTGTATCCGCATAATATCAGTTTCACTGGGTGTCCCCTTGGCTTCTACCGACTCCCTTTTAGCTTTCACGGTGCCCTATAAGCTTTCCTCGGCGCCCCTTGGCTGCAATTTGGAGGATTTTGTCGTTCTATCTTTAGAAAGGACGTACATGCAATTTCCTGCAATTTCCTTGCAACTTTCATATTGCAAAACATGACACGATCGGAGAGAACTCTCATGCGAAAGTCAAAGTCTTAGTAACTTAAGATTCTTTTATAAATGGCTGCATTTTTTGAATAATATTTAATTCGATTCGATATTCATTTGATAATCACTGACTATCTCTCACATGTCTATCCTCAAGGATTCCCTGTTGAAGATTAAGTTGCAAAAGTGAAGTCGATCTATCTATCCGTTCAGTGTGATAAAAGTCTTGTGCACTTTAGCTGTGTACAATCAGATTTGTACAAACCCTCGTGAATTGCATGGAATTTTTAGCAAGGACTGGATTGTGCTGCTGCTGTGTACTTCATGGGATTCAAATCGCAATTCTCATTGAATTGTAGGTTATTCTTTGGCTCATCCTAGCTAATCAAGGCATTATATACTTGTATGAAATTAATATCTTCGACATTGTATTTAAGTCAGAGTCCCCTTGTCAATCAGCTTATTCCTGATTTAATCAGCTTACATTGACCTTTCACTGTGATATATTAACATACAGATGACCTGCAAAGCAGATTTCAAACAGACAGTGTATTTCGTCGAATTTGGTCTCATGTTGGTTCCCTTGCTGCACAAGACATTGCCTTAATTGGAGGGGTTCACCGGAGTTTTATTCGGTGTGTGATGCACTTATCGGGGCAACCCTACGAAGACCGCCTTTTAATACTGGGCATTCCAACTTCGCCGCCGTGCTTTTGACTCAATAGTTGTGTTCAGAATTTTTCATTCCCTTACCCCATGTGATTCAACCCTGTGACTGCAAGAACTCGTGGCCATGACTTCAAAATATTCAAAACCTTTTAAGGGTTCAACCCCTTGAGTATTTTTTCCCGAGCGTGTCATTGACGACAGGAATTCCCTGCACCCTGACATTGTGAACTATACATCCTTAAGAAGCTTCAAGAACTTGTACAATTTTCTATATTGAAAAACGAACTTGGTTACTTTCCCAGCAGGCCTACCTGTATATATGTCTACTTTGTATACCCACAGGTTGTAAATTTTCTTTGCCTTGGTGATTTATGCACTTATGGGTGCAATAAAATAATAATGAACTCACAATATTGACACATTTGATGTGGAAATCTATCTATCTACAATTGTAGCAAGGATGTAACTGCAAGCTATAATAAAACCTCATGGAGCAGAGATATAAGGTGAGAGAAGTATAATTGGGGGAAGAAGGAAACTGTTGAATTAGCTGATCAAGTCACCCGCACGCAAGGGCAGGAAAATTCTTCTTCATTCATTCAATATCAAATATCTTACGCTACGCTCTTCACTACTGACTTCAAACTGTAGAGAAGCTTTTCTTAAATAACTAAATCTCAAAAATTCTTCCAAACAGTTCTCTCACCTTATATCTCTGCTAAGATCCATGAGGTTTTATCATAGCTTGCAGCTACATCCTTGCTACAATTGTGACTTTAGAAGAATTTGTTTGCCCTTTAGAGGGAAGTCAAGAAGCTGGCTCTGTGGGCTTGTGGTAGAGTGTTCGCTCTGCATCCGGGAGACCTGGGTTCAAACCGTGGTCAATCAAACCTAAGACTTCTAATATTGGTGCACTCCGCGTTCTTGCTAAACACTCAGCACAAAAGGAAAGAGAGCGGGATAAATAACAACTCGGCCACATGGAAAGGCTTCGTGTCTAATGTGCTTCCGAGCATAAACAAGGTTCATTTAAATACACTTTTCTGATTTAGTTCCTTCGATAAGTGGGGGAGAAAAAATGATCGTTCAACTTCACTACTCTCCTTACTAGGGGCTTGCACGGTTCTGACATAGTCAGACTTTTGTGGAGCTCCGGATGCCCTTCCTGCCTACTTCTAATGACACCGTCGGGGCTCGACCTCTGGACCAGGAGATCGCTAGGCCAAGCACTTAGCCACTGTGCCAGGGAGGGAATATCATCATCACAACACCAGAATTAAAGAGGATTCTGTAGTATCTGAGTAGGTTTTTTAGTCAAAATTCAACAGTTTCGGCATGAAAATGACGCAGAAATCCATGTGGGTCTGTGTTGACACGAAACACATACATTTAACAACAGAATGATTTTTAATAAACGATACATCAAATTGTCTTGCAAAAGATATGCGGCTGGCAAGATTCGAACCTACGACCAAGTTTAACTAGACCTGTGCTCTACCAACTGAGCTACGAGCCACTTACGCGACTCTGTCAATTCGCAGGATCAAACCCTCACCACCACACTTCAGTTGTCATAGCAATTATAATCAATGAATGAATAATGCGTCACAATTGTGACCGCCAACATTAAGGCAAGTAGCGGGGATGATTGTCCACCAAGGCATCTTAAACCATGTCATGAATGAAATTTATTAACAGAATGAAATTAAATACACGATAGATGAAATTGCCATGCAAAAGAAGTGCGGCTGGTAGGATTCGAACCCACGACCAAGGTTAACAAGGCCATGTACAATTGCAAACTTGACGCGATTTTTGGGATTGAAGATTTTTAACCATAAAGATGGGGATAATGGATGACTTGGATTCGCTGCGCGCTATTTCTCTGAATGTTAGTTGTGGATGATGCAGATGTGTGTCCTGAAGAGATTACATTCTCTCTTTTTATTGTATCTATGTTTCACCGCACTTTGAATGATGACTCCCACGATAATTCTAAATTCATTCAATTAATGTATTGAACATAAATATCTGCCATTACCGACGTCAGTGATCTAATAATCCCATTTTGAGCATGCCCTAATGTAATAAATGGAATTGCGGTTGAAGAACAGGATGTCATGTTCATGCCGTCTGAATCGAAGAGGAATGCTCGCAGAGTCAAATTCAATTTCTCATCGAATTGTTGATAAACAAATTGAAACAACGAACACAAAATTTCCACAGCATTTTTTCTGGTCATTTTCCTTGTTTTAATAATAGAATTTTGGAATGAATAAGAGGTTTGGAGATGCAGCAGTTTCAGTTCATGAATTAGAGCGATTTTTACCGCTTTTTCATCTTTAATATGGTCGGATGAAGAGATTGATTCCTAAAAAGCGGATCGCCCTCAAACACTTGGAAGACAGACTACCAAGTAATGAGTTGTTGAGGTGGATGGGACATGTGGTGAGGCGAATGGGATTGGTCTCGGTGACGGAGGTGGTACGTAGAGGTCGCTTGAGGTGGATGGGACATGTGGTGAGGCGAATGGGATTGGTCTCGGTGACGGAGGTGGTACGTAGAGGTCGCTTGAGGTGGATGGGACATGTGGTGAGGCGAATGGGATTGGTCTCGGTGACGGAGGTGGTACGTAGAGGTCGCTTGAGGTGGATGGGACATGTGGTGAGGCGAATGGGATTGGTCTCGGTGACGGAGGTGGTACGTAGAGGTCGCTTGAGGTGGATGGGACATGTGGTGAGGCGAATGGGATTGGTCTCGGTGACGGAGGTGGTACGTAGCGGTCACTTGAGGTGGATGGGACATGTGGTGAGGCGAATGGGATTGGTCTCGGTGACGGAGGTGGTACGTAGAGGTCGCTTGAGGTGGATGGGACATGTGGTGAGGCGAATGGGATTGGTCTCGGTGACGGAGGAGGTACGTAGAGGTCGCTTGAGGTGGATGGGACATGTGGTGAGGCGAATGGGATTGGTCTCGGTGACGGAGGTGGTACGTAGAGGTCGCTTGAGGTGGATGGGACATGTGGTGAGGCGAATGGGATTGGTCTCGGTGACGGAGGTGGTACGTAGAGGTCGCTTGAGGTGGATGGGACATGTGGTGAGGCGAATGGGATTGGTCTCGGTGACGGAGGTGGTACGTAGCGGTCACTTGAGGTGGATGGGACATGTGGTGAGGCGAATGGGATTGGTCTCGGTGACGGAGGTGGTACGTAGAGGTCGCTTGAGGTGGATGGGACATGTGGTGAGGCGAATGGGATTGGTCTCGGTGACGGAGGTGGTACGTAGAGGTCGCTTGAGGTGGATGGGACATGTGGTGAGGCGAATGGGATTGGTCTCGGTGACGGAGGTGGTACGTAGCGGTCGCTTGAGGTGGATGGGACATGTGGTGAGGCGAATGGGATTGGTCTCGGTGACGGAGGTGGTACGTAGAGGTCGCTTGAGGTGGATGGGACATGTGGTGAGGCGAATGGGATTGGTCTCGGTGACGGAGGTGGTACGTAGAGGTCGCTTGAGGTGGATGGGACATGTGGTGAGGCGAATGGATTGGTCTCGGTGACGGAGGTGGTACGTAGAGGTCGCTTGAGGTGGATGGGACATGTGGTGAGGCGAATGGGATTGGTCTCGGTGACGGAGGTGGTACGTAAGGTCGCTTGAGGTGGATGGGACATGTGGTGAGGCGAATGGGATTGGTCTCGGTGACGGAGGTGGTACGTAGAGGTCGCTTGAGGTGGATGGGACATGTGGTGAGGCGAATGGGATTGGTCTCGGTGACGGAGGTGGTACGTAGAGGTCGCTTGAGGTGGATGGGACATGTGGTGAGGCGAATGGGATTGGTCTCGGTGACGGAGGTGGTACGTAGAGGTCGCTTGAGGTGGATGGGACATGTGGTGAGGCGAATGGGATTGGTCTCGGTGACGGAGGTGGTACGTAGAGGTCGCTTGAGGTGGATGGGACATGTGGTGAGGCGAATGGGATTGGTCTCGGTGACGGAGGTGGTACGTAGAGGTCGCTTGAGGTGGATGGGACATGTGGTGAGGCGAATGGGATTGGTCTCGGTGACGGAGGTGGTACGTAGAGGTCGCTTGAGGTGGATGGGACATGTGGTGAGGCGAATGGGATTGGTCTCGGTGACGGAGGTGGTACGTAGAGGTCGCTTGAGGTGGATGGGACATGTGGTGAGGCGAATGGGATTGGTCTCGGTGACGGAGGTGGTACGTAGAGGTCGCTTGAGGTGGATGGGACATGTGTGAGGCGAATGGGATTGGTCTCGGTGACGGAGGTGGTACGTAGAGGTCGCTTGAGGTGGATGGGACATGTGGTGAGGCGAATGGGATTGGTCTCGGTGACGGAGGTGGTACGTAGAGGTCGCTTGAGGTGGATGGGACATGTGGTGAGGCGAATGGGATTGGTCTCGGTGACGGAGGTGGTACGTAGAGGTCGCTTGAGGTGGATGGGACATGTGGTGAGGCGAATGGGATTGGTCTCGGTGACGGAGGTGGTACGTAGAGGTCGCTTGAGGTGGATGGGACATGTGGTGAGGCGAATGGGATTGGTCTCGGTGACGGAGGTGGTACGTAGAGGTCGCTTGAGGTGGATGGGACATGTGGTGAGGCGAATGGGATTGGTCTCGGTGACGGAGGTGGTACGTAGAGGTCGCTTGAGGTGGATGGGACATGTGGTGAGGCGAATGGGATTGGTCTCGGTGACGGAGGTGGTACGTAGAGGTCGCTTGAGGTGGATGGGACATGTGGTGAGGCGAATGGGATTGGTCTCGGTGACGGAGGTGGTACGTAGAGGTCGCTTGAGGTGGATGGGACATGTGGTGAGGCGAATGGGATTGGTCTCGGTGACGGAGGTGGTACGTAGAGGTCGCTTGAGGTGGATGGGACATGTGGTGAGGCGAATGGGATTGGTCTCGGTGACGGAGGTGGTACGTAGAGGTCGCTTGAGGTGGATGGGACATGTGGTGAGGCGAATGGGATTGGTCTCGGTGACGGAGGTGGTACGTAGAGGTCGCTTGAGGTGGATGGGACATGTGGTGAGGCGAATGGGATTGGTCTCGGTGACGGAGGTGGTACGTAGAGGTCGCTTGAGGTGGATGGGACATGTGGTGAGGCGAATGGGATTGGTCTCGGTGACGGAGGTGGTACGTAGAGGTCGCTTGAGGTGGATGGGACATGTGGTGAGGCGAATGGGATTGGTCTCGGTGACGGAGGTGGTACGTAGAGGTCGCTTGAGGTGGATGGGACATGTGGTGAGGCGAATGGGATTGGTCTCGGTGACGGAGGTGGTACGTAGAGGTCGCTTGAGGTGGATGGGACATGTGGTGAGGCGAATGGGATTGGTCTCGGTGACGGAGGTGGTACGTAGAGGTCGCTTGAGGTGGATGGGACATGTGGTGAGGCGAATGGGATTGGTCTCGGTGACGGAGGTGGTACGTAGAGGTCGCTTGAGGTGGATGGGACATGTGGTGAGGCGAATGGGATTGGTCTCGGTGACGGAGGTGGTACGTAGAGGTCGCTTGAGGTGGATGGGACATGTGGTGAGGCGAATGGGATTGGTCTCGGTGACGGAGGTGGTACGTAGAGGTCGCTTGAGGTGGATGGGACATGTGGTGAGGCGAATGGGATTGGTCTCGGTGACGGAGGTGGTACGTAGAGGTCGCGTGAGGTGGATGGGACATGGGGTGAGGCGAATGGATTGGTCTCGGTGACGGAGGTGGTACGTAGAGGTCGCTTGAGGTGGATGGACATGTGGTGAGGCGAATGGGATTGGTCTCGGTGACGGAGGTGGTACGTAGAGGTCGCTTGAGGTGGATGGGACATGTGGTGAGGCGAATGGGATTGGTCTCGGTGACGGAGGTGGTACGTAGAGGTCGCTTGAGGTGGATGGGACATGTGGTGAGGCGAATGGGATTGGTCTCGGTGACGGAGGTGGTACGTAGAGGTCGCTTGAGGTGGATGGGACATGTGGTGAGGCGAATGGGATTGGTCTCGGTGACGGAGGTGGTACGTAGAGGTCGCTTGAGGTGGATGGGACATGTGGTGAGGCGAATGGGATTGGTCTCGGTGACGGAGGTGGTACGTAGAGGTCGCTTGAGGTGGATGGGACATGTGGTGAGGCGAATGGGATTGGTCTCGGTGACGGAGGTGGTACGTAGAGGTCGCTTGAGGTGGATGGGACATGTGGTGAGGCGAATGGGATTGGTCTCGGTGACGGAGGTGGTACGTAGAGGTCGCTTGAGGTGGATGGGACATGTGGTGAGGCGAATGGGATTGGTCTCGGTGACGGAGGTGGTACGTAGAGGTCGCTTGAGGTGGATGGGACATGTGGTGAGGCGAATGGGATTGGTCTCGGTGACGGAGGTGGTACGTAGAGGTCGCTTGAGGTGGATGGGACATGTGGTGAGGCGAATGGGATTGGTCTCGGTGACGGAGGTGGTACGTAGAGGTCGCTTGAGGTGGATGGGACATGTGGTGAGGCGAATGGGATTGGTCTCGGTGACGGAGGTGGTACGTAGAGGTCGCTTGAGGTGGATGGGACATGTGGTGAGGCGAATGGGATTGGTCTCGGTGACGGAGGTGGTACGTAGAGGTCGCTTGAGGTGGATGGGACATGTGGTGAGGCGAATGGGATTGGTCTCGGTGACGGAGGTGGTACGTAGAGGTCGCTTGAGGTGGATGGGACATGTGGTGAGGCGAATGGGATTGGTCTCGGTGACGGAGGTGGTACGTAGAGGTCGCTTGAGGTGGATGGGACATGTGGTGAGGCGAATGGGATTGGTCTCGGTGACGGAGGTGGTACGTAGAGGTCGCTTGAGGTGGATGGGACATGTGGTGAGGCGAATGGGATTGGTCTCGGTGACGGAGGTGGTACGTAGAGGTCGCTTGAGGTGGATGGGACATGTGGTGAGGCGAATGGGATTGGTCTCGGTGACGGAGGTGGTACGTAGAGGTCGCTTGAGGTGGATGGGACATGTGGTGAGGCGAATGGGATTGGTCTCGGTGACGGAGGTGGTACGTAGAGGTCGCTTGAGGTGGATGGGACATGTGGTGAGGCGAATGGGATTGGTCTCGGTGACGGAGGTGGTACGTAGAGGTCGCTTGAGGTGGATGGGACATGTGGTGAGGCGAATGGGATTGGTCTCGGTGACGGAGGTGGTACGTAGAGGTCGCTTGAGGTGGATGGGACATGTGGTGAGGCGAATGGATTGGTCTCGGTGACGGAGGTGGTACGTAGAGGTCGCTTGAGGTGGATGGGACATGTGGTGAGGCGAATGGGATTGGTCTCGGTGACGGAGGTGGTACGTAGAGGTCGCTTGAGGTGGATGGGACATGTGGTGAGGCGAATGGGATTGGTCTCGGTGACGGAGGTGGTACGTAGAGGTCGCTTGAGGTGGATGGGACATGTGGTGAGGCGAATGGGATTGGTCTCGGTGACGGAGGTGGTACGTAGAGGTCGCTTGAGGTGGATGGGACATGTGGTGAGGCGAATGGGATTGGTCTCGGTGACGGAGGTGGTACGTAGAGGTCGCTTGAGGTGGATGGGACATGTGGTGAGGCGAATGGGATTGGTCTCGGTGACGGAGGTGGTACGTAGAGGTCGCTTGAGGTGGATGGGACATGTGGTGAGGCGAATGGGATTGGTCTCGGTGACGGAGGTGGTACGTAGAGGTCGCTTGAGGTGGATGGGACATGTGGTGAGGCGAATGGGATTGGTCTCGGTGACGGAGGTGGTACGTAGAGGTCGCTTGAGGTGGATGGGACATGTGGTGAGGCGAATGGGATTGGTCTCGGTGACGGAGGTGGTACGTAGAGGTCGCTTGAGGTGGATGGGACATGTGGTGAGGCGAATGGGATTGGTCTCGGTGACGGAGGTGGTACGTAGAGGTCGCTTGAGGTGGATGGGACATGTGGTGAGGCGAATGGGATTGGTCTCGGTGACGGAGGTGGTACGTAGAGGTCGCTTGAGGTGGATGGGACATGTGGTGAGGCGAATGGATTGGTCTCGGTGACGGAGGTGGTACGTAGAGGTCGCTTGAGGTGGATGGACATGTGGTGAGGCGAATGGGATTGGTCTCGGTGACGGAGGTGGTACGTAGAGGTCGCTTGAGGTGGATGGGACATGTGGTGAGGCGAATGGGATTGGTCTCGGTGACGGAGGTGGTACGTAGAGGTCGCTTGAGGTGGATGGGACATGTGGTGAGGCGAATGGGATTGGTCTCGGTGACGGAGGTGGAAAGAAGAGGTCGCTTGAGGTGGATGGACATGTGGTGAGGCGAATGGGATTGGTCTCGGTGACGGAGGTGGTACGTAGAGGTCGCTTGAGGTGGATGGGACATGTGGTGAGGCGAATGGGATTGGTCTCGGTGACGGAGGTGGTACGTAGAGGTCGCTTGAGGTGGATGGGACATGTGGTGAGGCGAATGGGATTGGTCTCGGTGACGGGTGGTACGTAGAGGTCGCTTGAGGTGGATGGGACATGTGGTGAGGCGAATGGGATTGGTCTCGGTGACGGAGGTGGTACGTAGAGGTCGCTTGAGGTGGATGGGACATGTGGTGAGGCGAATGGGATTGGTCTCGGTGACGGAGGTGGTACGTAGAGGTCGCTTGAGGTGGATGGGACATGTGGTGAGGCGAATGGGATTGGTCTCGGTGACGGAGGTGGTACGTAGAGGTCGCTTGAGGTGGATGGGACATGTGGTGAGGCGAATGGGATTGGTCTCGGTGACGGAGGTGGTACGTAGAGGTCGCTTGAGGTGGATGGGACATGTGGTGAGGCGAATGGGATTGGTCTCGGTGACGGAGGTGGTACGTAGAGGTCGCTTGAGGTGGATGGGACATGTGGTGAGGCGAATGGGATTGGTCTCGGTGACGGAGGTGGTACGTAGAGGTCGCTTGAGGTGGATGGGACATGTGGTGAGGCGAATGGGATTGGTCTCGGTGACGGAGGTGGTACGTAGAGGTCGCTTGAGGTGGATGGGACATGTGGTGAGGCGAATGGGATTGGTCTCGGTGACGGAGGTGGTACGTAGAGGTCGCTTGAGGTGGATGGGACATGTGGTGAGGCGAATGGGATTGGTCTCGGTGACGGAGGTGGTACGTAGAGGTCGCTTGAGGTGGATGGGACATGTGGTGAGGCGAATGGGATTGGTCTCGGTGACGGAGGTGGTACGTAGAGGTCGCTTGAGGTGGATGGGACATGTGGTGAGGCGAATGGGATTGGTCTCGGTGACGGAGGTGGTACGTAGAGGTCGCTTGAGGTGGATGGGACATGTGGTGAGGCGAATGGGATTGGTCTCGGTGACGGAGGTGGTACGTAGAGGTCGCTTGAGGTGGATGGGACATGTGGTGAGGCGAATGGGATTGGTCTCGGTGACGGAGGTGGTACGTAGAGGTCGCTTGAGGTGGATGGGACATGTGGTGAGGCGAATGGGATTGGTCTCGGTGACGGAGGTGGTACGTAGAGGTCGCTTGAGGTGGATGGGACATGTGGTGAGGCGAATGGGATTGGTCTCGGTGACGGAGGTGGTACGTAGAGGTCGCTTGAGGTGGATGGGACATGTGGTGAGGCGAATGGGATTGGTCTCGGTGACGGAGGTGGTACGTAGAGGTCGCTTGAGGTGGATGGGACATGTGGTGAGGCGAATGGGATTGGTCTCGGTGACGGAGGTGGTACGTAGAGGTCGCTTGAGGTGGATGGGACATGTGGTGAGGCGAATGGGATTGGTCTCGGTGACGGAGGTGGTACGTAGAGGTCGCTTGAGGTGGATGGGACATGTGGTGAGGCGAATGGGATTGGTCTCGGTGACGGAGGTGGTACGTAGAGGTCGCTTGAGGTGGATGGGACATGTGGTGAGGCGAATGGGATTGGTCTCGGTGACGGAGGTGGTACGTAGAGGTCGCTTGAGGTGGATGGGACATGTGGTGAGGCGAATGTGATTGGTCTCGGTGACGGAGGTGGTACGTAGAGGTCGCTTGAGGTGGATGGGACATGTGGTGAGGCGAATGGGATTGGTCTCGGTGACGGAGGTGGTACGTAGAGGTCGCTTGAGGTGGATGGGACATGTGGTGAGGCGAATGGGATTGGTCTCGGTGACGGAGGTGGTACGTAGAGGTCGCTTGAGGTGGATGGGACATGTGGTGAGGCGAATGGGATTGGTCTCGGTGACGGAGGTGGTACGTAGAGGTCGCTTGAGGTGGATGGGACATGTGGTGAGGCGAATGGGATTGGTCTCGGTGACGGAGGTGGTACGTAGAGGTCGCTTGAGGTGGATGGGACATGTGGTGAGGCGAATGGGATTGGTCTCGGTGACGGAGGTGGTACGTAGAGGTCGCTTGAGGTGGATGGGACATGTGGTGAGGCGAATGGGATTGGTCTCGGTGACGGAGGTGGTACGTAGAGGTCGCTTGAGGTGGATGGGACATGTGGTGAGGCGAATGGGATTGGTCTCGGTGACGGAGGTGGTACGTAGAGGTCGCTTGAGGTGGATGGGACATGTGGTGAGGCGATGGGATTGGTCTCGGTGACGGAGGTGGTACGTAGAGGTCGCTTGAGGTGGATGGGACATGTGGTGAGGCGAATGGGATTGGTCTCGGTGACGGAGGTGGTACGTAGAGGTCGCTTGAGGTGGATGGGACATGTGGTGAGGCGAATGGGATTGGTCTCGGTGACGGAGGTGGTACGTAGAGGTCGCTTGAGGTGGATGGGACATGTGGTGAGGCGAATGGGATTGGTCTCGGTGACGGAGGTGGTACGTAGAGGTCGCTTGAGGTGGATGGGACATGTGGTGAGGCGAATGGGATTGGTCTCGGTGACGGAGGTGGTACGTAGAGGTCGCTTGAGGTGGATGGGACATGTGGTGAGGCGAATGGGATTGGTCTCGGTGACGGAGGTGGTACGTAGAGGTCGCTTGAGGTGGATGGGACATGTGGTGAGGCGAATGGGATTGGTCTCGGTGACGGAGGTGGTACGTAGAGGTCGCTTGAGGTGGATGGGACATGTGGTGAGGCGAATGGGATTGGTCTCGGTGACGGAGGTGGTACGTAGAGGTCGCTTGAGGTGGATGGGACATGTGGTGAGGCGAATGGGATTGGTCTCGGTGACGGAGGTGGTACGTAGAGGTCGCTTGAGGTGGATGGGACATGTGGTGAGGCGAATGGGATTGGTCTCGGTGACGGAGGTGGTACGTAGAGGTCGCTTGAGGTGGCTGGGACATGTGGTGAGCGAATGGGATTGGTCTCGGTGACGGAGGTGGTACGTAGAGGTCGCTTGAGGTGGATGGACATGTGGTGAGGCGAATGGGATTGGTCTCGGTGACGGAGGTGGTACGTAGAGTCGCTTGAGGTGGATGGGACATGTGGTGAGGCGAATGGGATTGGTCTCGGTGACGGAGGTGGTACGTAGAGGTCGCTTGAGGTGGATGGGACATGTGGTGAGCGAAAGGGATTGGTCTCGGTGACGGAGGTGGTACGTAGAGGTCGCTTGAGGTGGATGGGACATGTGGTGAGGCGAATGGGATTGGTCTCGGTGACGGAGGTGGTACGTAGAGGTCGCTTGAGGTGGATGGGACATGTGGTGAGGCGAATGGGATTGGTCTCGGTGACGGAGGTGGTACGTAGAGGTCGCTTGAGGTGGATGGGACATGTGGTGAGGCGAATGGGATTGGTCTCGGTGACGGAGGTGGTACGTAGAGGTCGCTTGAGGTGGATGGGACATGTGGTGAGGCGAATGGGATTGGTCTCGGTGACGGAGGTGGTACGTAGAGGTCGCTTGAGGTGGATGGGACATGTGGTGAGGCGAATGGGATTGGTCTCGGTGACGGAGGTGGTACGTAGAGGTCGCTTGAGGTGGATGTGACATGTGGTGAGGCGAATGGGATTGGTCTTCGTGACGGAAGTGGTACGTAGAGGTCGCTTGAGGTGGATGGGACATGTGGTGAGGCGAATGGGATTGGTCTCGGTGACGGAGGTGGTACGTAGAGGTCGCTTGAGGTGGATTGGACATGTGGTGAGGCGAATGGGATTGGTCTCGGTGACGGAGGTGGTACGTAGAGGTCGCTTGAGGTGGATGGGACATGTGGTGAGGCGAATGGGATTGGTCTCGGTGACGGAGGTGGTACGTAGAGGTCGCTTGAGGTGGATGGGACATGTGGTGAGGCGAATGGGATTGGTCTCGGTGACGGAGGTGGTACGTAGAGGTCGCTTGAGGTGGATGGGACATGTGGTGAGGCGAATGGGATTGGTCTCGGTGACGGAGGTGGTACGTAGAGGTCGCTTGAGACGGATGGGACATGTGGTGAGGCGAATGGGATTGGTCTCGGTGACGGAGGTGGTACGTAGAGGTCGCTAGAGGTGGATGGGACATGTGGTGAGGCGAATGGGATTGTTCTCGGTGACGGAGGTGGTACGTAGAGGTCGCTTGAGGTGGATGGGACATGTGGTGAGGCGAATGGATTGGTCTCGGTGACGGAGGTGGTACGTAGAGGTCGCTTGAGGTGGATGGGACATGTGGTGAGGCGAATGGGATTGGTCTCGGTGACGGAGGTGGTACGTAGAGGTCGCTTGAGGTGGATGGGACATGTGGTGAGGCGAATGGGATTGGTCTCGGTGACGGAGGTGGTACGTAGAGGTCGCTTGAGGTGGATGGGACATGTGGTGAGGCGAATGGGATTGGTCTCGGTGACGGAGGTGGTACGTAGAGGTCGCTTGAGGTGGATGGGACATGTGGTGAGGCGAATGGGATTGGTCTCGGTGACGGAGGTGGTACGTAGAGGTCGCTTGAGGTGGATGGGACATGTGGTGAGGCGAATGGGATTGGTCTCGGTGACGGAGGTGGTACGTAGAGGTCGCTTGAGGTGGATGGGACATGTGGTGAGGCGAATGGGATTGGTCTCGGTGACGGAGGTGGTACGTAGAGGTCGCTTGAGGTGGATGGACATGTGGTGAGGCGAATGGGATTGGTCTCGGTGACGGAGGTGGTACGTAGAGGTCGCTTGAGGTGGATGGGACATGTGGTGAGGCGAATGGGATTGGTCTCGGTGACGAGGTGGTACGTAGAGGTCGCTTGAGGTGGATGGGACATGTGGTGAGGCGAATGGGATTGGTCTCGGTGACGGAGGTGGTACGTAGAGGTCGCTTGAGGTGGATGGGACATGTGGTGAGGCGAATGGGATTGGTCTCGGTGACGGAGGTGGTACGTAGAGGTCGCTTGAGGTGGATGGGACATGTGGTGAGGCGAATGGGATTGGTCTCGGTGACGGAGGTGGTACGTAAGGTCGCTTGTGGTGGATGGGACATGTGGTGAGGCGAATGGGATTGGTCTCGGTGACGGAGGTGGTACGTAGAGGTCGCTTGAGGTGGATGGGACATGTGGTGAGGCGAATGGGATTGGTCTCGGTGACGGAGGTGGTACGTAGAGGTCGCTTGAGGTGGATGGGACATGTGGTGAGGCGAATGGGATTTGTCTCGGTGACGGAGGTGGTACGTAGAGGTCGCTTGAGGTGGATGGGACATGTGGTGAGGCGAATGGGATTGGTCTCGGTGACGGAGGTGGTACGTAGAGGTCGCTTGAGGTGGATGGGACATGTGGTGAGGCGAATGGGATTGGTCTCGGTGACGGAGGTGGTACGTAGAGGTCGCTTGAGGTGGATGGGACATGTGGTGAGGCGAATGGATTGGTCCTCGGTGACGGAGTTGGTACGTAGAGTTCGCTTGAGTGGATGGGACATGTGGTGAGGCGAATGGGATTGGTCTCGGTGACGGAGGTGGTACGTAGAGGTCGCTTGAGGTGGATGGGACATGTGGTGAGGCGAATGGGATTGGTCTCGGTGACGGAGGTGGTACGTAGAGGTCGCTTGAGGTGGATGGGACATGTGGTGAGGCGAATGGGATTGGTCTCGGTGACGGAGGTGGTACGTAGAGGTCGCTTGAGGTGGATGGGACATGTGGTGAGGCGAATGGGATTGGTCTCGGTGACGGAGGTGGTACGTAGAGGTCGCTTGAGGTGGATGGGACATGTGGTGAGGCGAATGGGATTGGTCTCGGTGACGGAGGTGGTACGTAGAGGTCGCTTGAGGTGGATGGGACATGTGGTGAGGCGAATGGGATTGGTCTCGGTGACGGAGGTGGTACGTAGAGGTCGCTTGAGGTGGATGGGACATGTGGTGAGGCGAATGGGATTGGTCTCGGTGACGGAGGTGGTACGTAGAGGCCGCTTGAGGTGGATGTGACATGTGGTGAGGCGAATGGGATTGGTCTCGGTGACGGAGGTGGTACGTAGAGGTCGCTTGAGGTGGATGGGACATGTGGTGAGGCGAATGGGATTGGTCTCGGTGACGGAGGTGGTACGTAGAGGTCGCTTGAGGTGGATGGGACATGTGGTGAGGAGAATGGGATTGTTTTCGGTGATGGAGGTGGTACGTAGAGGTCGCTTGAGGTGGATGGGACATGTACTGAGGAGAATGGGATTGTTTTCGGTGATGGAGGTGGTACGTAGAGGTCGCTTGAGATGGATGGGACATGTACTGAGGAGAATGGGATTGTTTTCGGTGATGGAGGTGGTACGTAGAGGTCGCTTGAGGTGGATGTGACATGTGGTGAGGCGAATGGGATTGGTCTCGGTGACGGAGGTGGTACGTAGAGGTCGCTTGAGGTGGATGTGACATGTGGTGAGGCGAATGGGATTGGTCTCGGTGACGGAGGTGGTACGTAGAGGTCGCTTGAGGTGGATGGGACATGTGGTGAGGCGAATGGATTGGTCTCGGTGACGGAGGTGGTACGTAGAGGTCGCTTGAGGTGGATGGGACATGTGGTGAGGCGAATGGGATTGGTCTCGGTGACGGAGGTGGTACGTAGAGGTCGCTTGAGGTGGATGGGACATGTGGTGAGGCGAATGGATTGGTCTCGGTGACGGTGGTGGTACGTAGAGGTCGCTTGAGGTGGATGGGACATGTGGTGAGGCGAATGGGATTGGTCTCGGTGACGGAGGTGGTACGTAGAGGTCGCTGAGGTGGATGGGACATGTACTGAGGCGAATGGGATTGGTCTCGGTGACGGAGGTGGTACGTAGAGGTCGCTTGAGGTGGATGGGACATGTGGTGAGGCGAATGGGATTGGTCTCGGTGACGGAGGTGGTACGTAGAGGTCGCTTGAGGTGGATGGGACATGTGGTGAGGCGAATGGGATTGGTCTCGGTGACGGAGGTGGTACGTAGAGGTCGCTTGAGGTGGATGGGACATGTGGTGAGGCGAATGGGATTGGTCTCGGTGACGGAGGTGGTACGTAGAGGTCGCTTGAGGTGGATGGGACATGTGGTGAGGCGAATGGGATTGGTCTCGGTGACGGAGGTGGTACGTAGAGGTCGCTTGAGTGGATGGGACATGTGGTGAGGCGAATGGATTGGTCGCGGTGACGGAGGTGGTACGTAGAGGTCGCTTGAGGTGGATGGGACATGTGGTGAGGCGAATGGGATTGGTCTCGGTGACGGAGGTGGTACGTAGAGGTCGCTTGAGGTGGATGGGACATGTGGTGAGGCGAATGGGATTGGTCACGGTGACGGAGGTGTTACGTAGAGGTCGCTTGAGGTGGATGGGACATGTGGTGAGGCGAATGGGATTGGTCTCGGTGACGGAGGTGGTACGTAGAGGTCGCTTGAGGTGGATGGGACATGTGGTGAGGCGAATGGGATTGGTCTCGGTGACGGAGGTGGTACGTAGAGGTCGCTTGAGGTGGATGGGACATGTGGTGAGGCGAATGGGATTGGTCTCGGTGACGGAGGTGGTACGTAGAGGTCGCTTGAGGTGGATGGGACATGTGGTGAGGCGAATGGGATTGGTCTCGGTGACGGAGGTGGTACGTAGAGGTCGCTTGAGGTGGATGGGACATGTGGTGAGGCGAATGGGATTGGTCTCGGTGACGGAGGTGGTACGTAGAGGTCGCTTGAGGTGGATGGGACATGTGGTGAGGCGAATGGGATTGGTCTCGGTGACGGAGGTGGTACGTAGAGGTCGCTTGAGGTGGATGGGACATGTGGTGAGGCGAATGGATTGGTCTCGGTGACGGAGGTGGTACGTAGAGTCGCTTGAGGTGGCTGGGACATGTGGTGAGGCGAATGGGATTGGTCTCGGTGACGGAGGTGGTACGTAGAGGTCGCTTGAGGTGGATGGGACATGTGGTGAGGCGAATGGGATTGGTCTCGGTGACGGAGGTGGTACGTAGAGGTCGCTTGAGGTGGATGGGACATGTGGTGAGGCGAATGGGATTGGTCTCGGTGACGGAGTGGTACGGAGAGGTCGCTTGAGGTGGATGGGACATGTGGTGAGGCGAATGGGATTGGTCTCGGTGACGGAGGTGGTACGTAGAGGTCGCTTGAGGTGGATGGGACATGTGGTGAGGCGAATGGGATTGGTCTCGGTGACGGAGGTGGTACGTAGAGGTCGCTTGAGGTGGATGGGACATGTGGTGAGGCGAATGGGATTGGTCTCGGTGACGGAGGTGGTACGTAGAGGTCGCTTGAGGTGGATGGACATGTGGTGAGGCGAATGGGATTGGTCTCGGTGACGGAGGTGGTACGTAGAGGTCGCTTGAGGTGGATGGGACATGTGGTGAGGCGAATGGGATTGGTCTCGGTGACGGAGGTGGTACGTAGAGGTCGCTTGAGGTGGATGGGACATGTGGTGAGGCGAATGGGATTGGTCTCGGTGACGGAGGTGGTACGTAGAGGTCGCTTGAGGTGGATGGGACATGTGGTGAGGCGAATGGGATTGGTCTCGGTGACGGAGGTGGTACGGAGAGGTCGCGGGAGGTGGATGGACATGTGGTGAGGCGAATGGGATTGGTCTCGGTGACGGAGGTGGTACGTAGAGGTCGCTTGAGGTGGATGGGACATGTGGTGAGGCGAATGGGATTGGTCTCGGTGACGGAGGTGGTACGTAGAGGTCGCTTGAGGTGGATGGGACATGTGGTGAGGCGAATGGGATTGGTCTCGGTGACGGAGGTGGTACGTAGAGGTCGCTTGAGGTGGATGGGACATGTGGTGAGGCGAATGGGATTGGTCTCGGTGACGGAGGTGGTACGTAGAGGTCGCTTGAGGTGGATGGGACATGTGGTGAGGCGAATGGATTGTCTCGGTGACGGAGGTGGTACGTAGAGGTCGCTTGAGGTGGATGGGACATGTGGTGAGGCGAATGGGATTGGTCTCGGTGACGGAGGTGGTACGTAGAGGTCGCTTGAGTGGATGGGACATGTGGTGAGGCGAATGGGATTGGTCTCGGTGACGGAGGTGGTACGTAGAGGTCGCTTGAGGTGGATGGGACATGTGGTGAGGCGAATGGGATTGGTCTCGGTGACGGAGGTGGTACGTAGAGGTCGCTTGAGGTGGATGGGACATGTGGTGAGGCGAATGGGATTGGTCTCGGTGACGGAGGTGGTACGTAGAGGTCGCTTGAGGTGGATGGGACATGTGGTGAGGCGAATGGGATTGGTCTCGGTGACGGAGGTGGTACGTAGAGGTCGCTTGAGGTGGATGGGACATGTGGTGAGGCGAATGGGATTAGGTCTCGGTGACGGAGGTGGTACGTAGAGGTCGCTTGAGGTGGATGGGACATGTGGTGAGGCGAATGGGATTGGTCTCGGTGACGGAGGTGGTACGTAGAGGTCGCTTGAGGTGGATGGGACATGTGGTGAGGCGAATGGGATTGGTCTCGGTGACGGAGGTGGTACGTAGAGGTCGCTTGAGGTGGATGGGACATGTGGTGAGGCGAATGGGATTGGTCTCGGTGACGGAGGTGGTACGTAGAGGTCGCTTGAGGTGGATGGGACATGTGGTGAGGCGAATGGGATTGGTCTCGGTGACGGAGGTGGTACGTAGAGGTCGCTTGAGGTGGATGGGACATGTGGTGAGGCGAATGGGATTGGTCTCGGTGACGGAGGTGGTACGTAGAGGTCGCTTGAGGTGATGGGACATGTGGTGAGGCGAATGGGATTGGTCTCGGTGACGGAGGTGGTACGTAGAGGTCGCTTGAGGTGGATGGGACATGTGGTGAGGCGAATGGGATTGGTCTCGGTGACGGAGGTGGTACGTAGAGGTCGCTTGAGGTGGATGGGACATGTGGTGAGGCGAATGGGATTGGTCTCGGTGACGGAGGTGGTACGTAGAGGTCGCTTGAGGTGGATGGGACATGTGGTGAGGCGAATGGGATTGGTCTCGGTGACGGAGGTGGTACGTAGAGGTCGCTTGAGGTGGATGGGACATGTGGTGAGGCGAATGGGATTGGTCTCGGTGACGGAGGTGGTACGTAGAGGTCGCTTGAGGTGGATGGGACATGTGGTGAGGCGAATGGGATTGGTCTCGGTGACGGAGGTGGTACGTAGAGGTCGCTTGAGGTGGATGGGACATGTGGTGAGGCGAATGGGATTGGTCTCGGTGACGGAGGTGGTACGTAGAGGTCGCTTGAGGTGGATGGGACATGTGGTGAGGCGAATGGGATTGGTCTCGGTGACGGAGGTGGTACGTAGAGGTCGCTTGAGGTGGATGGGACATGTGGTGAGGCGAATGGGATTGGTCTCGGTGACGGAGGTGGTACGTAGAGGTCGCTTGAGGTGGATGGGACATGTGGTGAGGCGAATGGGATTGGTCTCGGTGACGGAGGTGGTACGTAGAGGTCGCTTGAGGTGGATGGGACATGTGGTGAGGCGAATGGGATTGGTCTCGGTGACGGAGGTGGTACGTAGAGGTCGCTTGAGGTGGATGGGACATGTGGTGAGGCGAATGGGATTGGTCTCGGTGACGGAGGTGGTACGTAGAGGTCGCTTGAGGTGGATGGGACATGTGGTGAGGCGAATGGGATTGGTCTCGGTGACGGAGGTGGTACGTAGAGGTCGCTTGAGGTGGATGGGACATGTGGTGAGGCGAATGGGATTGGTCTCGGTGACGGAGGTGGTACGTAGAGGTCGCTTGAGGTGGATGGGACATGTGGTGAGGCGAATGGGATTGGTCTCGGTGACGGAGGTGGTACGTAGAGGTCGCTTGAGGTGGATGGGACATGTGGTGAGGCGAATGGGATTGGTCTCGGTGACGGAGGTGGTACGTAGAGGTCGCTTGAGGTGGATGGGACATGTGGTGAGGCGAATGGGATTGGTCTCGGTGACGGAGGTGGTACGTAGAGGTCGCTTGAGGTGGATGGGACATGTGGTGAGGCGAATGGATTGGTCTCGGTGACGGAGGTGGTACGTAGAGGTCGCTTGAGGTGGATGGGACATGTGGTGAGGCGAATGGGATTGGTCTCGGTGACGGAGGTGGTACGTAGAGGTCGCTTGAGGTGGATGGGACATGTGGTGAGGCGAATGGGATTGGTCTCGGTGACGGAGGTGGTACGTAGAGGTCGCTTGAGGTGGATGGGACATGTGGTGAGGCGAATGGGATTGGTCTCGGTGACGGAGGTGGTACGTAGAGGTCGCTTGAGGTGGATGGGACATGTGGTGAGGCGAATGGGATTGGTCTCGGTGACGGAGGTGGTACGTAGAGGTCGCTTGAGGTGGATGGGACATGTGGTGAGGCGAATGGGATTGGTCTCGGTGACGGAGGTGGTACGTAGAGGTCGCTTGAGGTGGATGGGACATGTGGTGAGGCGAATGGGATTGGTCTCGGTGACGGAGGTGGTACGTAGAGGTCGCTTGAGGTGGATGGGACATGTGGTGAGGCGAATGGGATTGGTCTCGGTGACGGAGGTGGTACGTAGAGGTCGCTTGAGGTGGATGGGACATGTGGTGAGGCGAATGGGATTGGTCTCGGTGACGGAGGTGGTACGTAGAGGTCGCTTGAGGTGGATGGGACATGTGGTGAGGCGAATGGGATTGGTCTCGGTGACGGAGGTGGTACGTAGAGGTCGCTTGAGGTGGATGGGACATGTGGTGAGGCGAATGGGATTGGTCTCGGTGACGGAGGTGGTACGTAGAGGTCGCTTGAGGTGGATGGGACATGTGGTGAGGCGAATGGGATTGGTCTCGGTGACGGAGGTGGTACGTAGCGGTCGCTTGAGGTGGATGGGACATGTGGTGAGGCGAATGGGATTGGTCTCGGTGACGGAGGTGGTACGTAGAGGTCGCTTGAGGTGGATGGGACATGTGGTGAGGCGAATGGGATTGGTCTCGGTGACGGAGGTGGTACGTAGAGGTCGCTTGAGGTGGATGGGACATGTGGTGAGGCGAATGGGATTGGTCTCGGTGACGGAGGTGGTACGTAGAGGTCGCTTGAGGTGGATGGGACATGTGATACGAAAGGATGATGCTGATTGGGTGAAGAAGTGTATGGAGATAGAGGTTCCCAGAACAAGAGAGAGAGAGAGAGAGAGGAAGGCCAAGAACAACATGGTGCCAAGTGGTAGAGAGGGACATGCGCGCAGTTGGACTTACGAGGGCGGATGCCAAAGATCGAGATCGATGGAGAATGCAGCTGTTACACGTAGGTGGAGTAACCGGCCAACCTCCGCACAAGCGAGGAAAACAGCCGTAAAACGGAATGAGTGAGTGAGTGAGTGAGTGAGTGCACTCCGGATAAGAGGGAGTAAAATCAATCATTTCCAAAATTTTATTGTTGCCCTGCCTTGAGAAAGGGTCTGGACTCGAAACGTCGGCTTTGTGTATATATCTTGATTCGTAATTATTGAACTTGTTGGCATAAAAATTACTCGGGAGAGAAAACATATATTTTTCGCATTATTGAATCCAAAATTATTTCGCAATTATTAAGAGGGAAAGTTTTCGGAAGTTACTCCGCTTAAGCGGTAGAAGTCTTTAACATTTTTAATAATTTAGCTGTATTTATGGATAACCGGATCTGAACTTCTGCATTAGATGGCTTTCGTTAATGTTTCAACCAAAACCGTAGTTGCGTTCTTGCCGCTTGATCTTTTTATGCACTGTGGCAATGCAACGTTGCGAAAAATCATTCCCTGCTCCAAGACACGGTCGCATTGAATAAGAAGGAAGGGAATTATTCATTAGAGCCTTCGTTTTTCTTTCGGTCTATGTGAAACAGTCTAATGCATTTATATTTTTACAAGCACTTTCTGTTCATCTATTTAAACAGAATTCATTCGCACACCAGTTCAGAGGGAACACACGCTCATTCTTGTGGAAAGTTAAATTCATTAGTGCTGCTGAAATCCCCGAATGCCGAAAGACAAAAGTAGTCGACAGTAGATTCCTGTCTTCTTTAGATAGATGTTTAGTTTCCTTTCACTAATAACGTGTTGGTCTCCGTGGCACAGTGGTTAAGTGCTTGGCCTAGCGATCTTTCGGTCCAGAGGTCGAGCCCCGAAAGTGTCATTGGAAGTCGGCAGGCAGGGCATCCGGATTAAAAGATCACAACACTCCAGAGTAAATTCTGACTGTGTCAGCGCCGTCCAAGCCCTCAGTATGAGGGAGTAGTGACCTTAAACCATCATATCAGCATAAGCTGGAGAGAACTCTCGCTCCCAAACCGTCCCTCTTATCCGGAGTGCATTGCATTTGTCTAAAATTTGAGGTATATATCAAATTTACTTTATTCTTCAATTGCATCATGCTTTAGATGGCAAAAGTCCCCGTTCTCTTTCTGTTGATCAAGTAATGCTGATGAACAAATGAATTTTTCATTTCAAATGCATTGGATAAGTCACATCTCCAAATAAAATCAACCATTTTCTCTCATTTCTTCACAAGCGGTGGTCAAAGTGAATGGCTATCAAACAGAACTGAATCTTGAACATCTGTCAATTTGATGCGAATTAGCACTTTTTTTATGGACGACTAAGACTGCATTACTGCAATGTGAGACCGTTTAATGGATTACAGCATTGCATATGAATGTGGGGTCTCAGAGAACTGCCGTCCAACCCGAATTTCATGCACTGATTCAAAATAAAGTCTCTCTGCAGCCAGTGTCCTGTATTTGATGCTGCAGTTTTCTGGAGATAAGTTCCTAATGAACTGAACATGTCAGCCACTTAAATCACGCAGACTTGTGAGCAGACCGGACAACCCACGGAAAACTGATTCTCACTTACTCCTAAGGAAGGATATAAAAAGTTAATAAATAAAGGTTTGATTACGAACTATTTTGATGGAAATGCAGTTTTGAGGATAAGGTGACGTACACACATCTCAGTTGGGCTCTAAGTGTTTCAGTTGTAGTCAATTTTGAAGTTTCTCAACAGTTGCTGATGTCAATTTGATTCATATTAAACAATTTGAAATGACGCAAGTGATCTTTAAGTTTCAGGCCGCATATAACTGGCATTGACTTTTTGTGCAGTCTTATTCATGTGAAAAGTAACCCAGATCAAGCCTGCAATGAAATGAAATGAAAAATGAGACTTGCTGAATTGGTTTTCCACAGAGGGTCAGGTGGAGCATTGAGTGCTCGATTTTAGCTGCGTAATTAGCTAGGAGATCGACTGTGAGTTGCTCACAACAGCAGTATCATCGAACGTTCTTTAAACATCTGTAAACAGTTAAAACAAGATCCGTAGAACGGCGTAAAAAGCATCAGTATTTCTTATTCACTAAATTTACTGAAATTATTCACTGAAAATTAGCATGTAAAAGCATTGCTGTTGTCAGAAGGAATTTTTGCCATCCACATCATGAATTGTGACATTAGTGAGTAGGAGGGTCTGGAAATGGGATTACCAGTATAAAAGCTCACCGTTTTGTCATCGAAATCGGATGGAAATGCTGTCTGGAATTTTCAACTTTCATCAACAAAGCTGTTCCCTTGTTGCAGGAAGAGATAGTTCGCAAGTCAGGATAAAAGTTGTGATTATGTAAATAATTTATCCTGTTTGATTAAATGAATTTGGAAATTCTAAGCAACTCTATAAATAGCTTCCTCTACGTCAGTCTCTACGTCAACCACCAATTCAGGAATAACAACAGTGAATAAATAGTGATTTTTCACTATGTTTGACTTGGGAAAATCATAATTTTCAATGATGTCAAGATAAACTTCATGTCCGAGAAGCTGTTAGTGATACGACACATCGAACGATGTTTATCAGTGTCAAATGAATGAATGGTTTAACGTCATTACTCCCTCCCGTTACTGGGGGCTTGCACGATGCTGACATAGTCAGACTTTAATCTAGAGCGTTCTGATCTTTTAGTTCAGATGCCCTTCCTGACGACTTCCAATGACACTTTCGGGCCTCGACCTCTGGACTGAAAGATCGCTAGGCTAAGCACTTAACCACTGTGCCACGGCGACCACGTGATCATCCTGCTAATAGTCAACACTCATGTTTTGGACAATGTTTCCAATTCAGTCACGGCATTCGTTTGCAGACGCATAAGTGCATTTTTGACAGCAAAATTCATGCGTGCCTTGATGTTTTCTATAGCATTCAACAAGTGACATTTTTGATCGTGTAGTTTGCCCAATGATGTCTTTCTACGGTGTTAAACGAGGAACATAGGCGGGTAAGATGACTTCTCAAGTGATGGATTACTTAAATTAATTTTCATTATGCTTTTGATCTTTTAATAAAATAACTGATAACCTTCAAGGGTTTTCGAAAACACTAGCAAACATGAAGGCGGTAGATTATTTTAAATCATGGATTCAAAAAGTAGAATTAAGTTTCATGTAGTAACAAAATACAAATTTTCAAAGTGTAAAAGTTAGCAAAATATAATCCTTGTATATCGTCGAAATTTCGTGACGCGATGAGTCATTGGGTAGGACATCACGTTTTCCGTAAATGAACCAAGCATTTCATTGTATCTCGGTCAAAATGCATTTTAAGGGAGAGTAGAGGCTCGGATCTCACAATAACATTGTGTTATTTTCGAGTTTCGTTGATATCATGATCACCTGCTAATTTCACACTTTTACTTGATATTGTTCATTTCACAGTCGTTGAAAATTCAAATAATTACAAAACAGCATAGATGGGGCTTAATTTGAGTGAATGAAATCTTTTAGAGAACTAGATCTCAAAGTAACTGTGAAGTGGGAGATAAATCCAATTGTGATGATAATTATTCAATTATAAGTAAGATCGGTTAAAATTGAAGATAAACGTTATTTTGGAGCGGAAATGGAAATAGGAGATATTGATAGAACGTTGAATGGAGGATTGATGTGATTCTGATGGGATAGGCTTCCATTTCTATTGCCAAAACAATTATAAAACTGAAGAAATAATAATAAACATGAAGAAAGTCTTGCTGCTGGAATGCAAGTTTATCTGAAGTTTCGGCGGAATGACGTCTTGTTCACAGAAAAAGGATCATAACTTTAATATGCATCAGTCAGAAAGGAATATCACAATCACATTGCAAAGAAATTCGATGGCCGTATCACTCACATATCGATATTGATAAAATGCAGTGTTTGTGTTTGTCTACGTTTAAAAGGTAAAATGGCAACAGGTGAAAAACTAATTTGTATTAATTACTTGATTTGCCTTGAATTCTATTTTGAATTTGTGTTGTATCGGTGATTGGTAATGTTAAGTTTTAACTTCATGGGTCGATTCAAGCAATAATCATTTTGTCAGTTTGAAGCATCATGCCAGAGTCTGCCAATCTCTATGAATATCAGCAAGTTGTCATCATGATTACATTAACTGGCTGGATATCAATATCAACTGAGGAGTACGGTATTCAATACCCTGAGCGTTGAGACAATAACAGAGAAAACTCACATGTTCAACTTGCTGAAGACCACATCTCGATATTGGCTCATTGATTAATACTGTCTATGCGTAGTCTATTGAAAAACATTGATTGTTATATCTCCTTAATGCGTTGTTCTCTTCGGCATTTTCCTAAAAGTTGCTAATCAGTTGTAAAATACTATTATGTTATTATTTCTGTAGATATAACGTCAATTACTGAGAAAAATCTTATATCAAATCATTAAAATCTATATACGCAAGCGTCTTTTTCTAACATTTTGGAAAAAAGTATTTTAAAATCAGCATGAATGCGTGGTCAAATAACATACTTCGAAAATTCAGTCAAGCAGTTTTCAGGATTATTGCGATTGTTGATTAACAGCTCATTTTGAAAGTTAATATCATGGCTAGATTTTTTAAACAAATACTTAATGTGTAAAAAAAATGGCGACTTTCCTGAGAACGGTATTATAAATTTATTTCCAAAGTTTCGGTGTACACCTTCTTTTGGGGAAGCAAAATTGGAACTAGACAATTCATTTCAACGGATGTTAACGAAAACATTTTTAAAAAATATAGTAGCTGAAGATATCATTGCACGGAAAAAGACAGTTTTTCTATAGCATAAATGCATGCGCCAAATGGGAAAACTTCTCAGAGGCTGGGAGCCCTGAGATAATATTTTTCGCTATCTAGGGCTCCCTGCCTCTGAGAAGTTTTCCCATATATTGGAATAAATCCCAATATTGGGAATAAATTTATATTAACGGTCTCAGAAAAGTCGCCATTTTTTATACACTCAATCACCACAGACCGATGGCATGCTTAAAATGTACAAGGTTATTCAAAAAGAATGACCCTATTTCAAACCGCTATATCCTCGCAACGAAAAGGAGTATTGCATTCAAACAAAAACTCGATTGTTCCGCAAATCATGAACTTTTATTTGTTGCATTACAAGTTTTCAATATGGCCACCATGGGTGGCACGGACAAGATGTAAACGAAAAGACAGTTCATCCCATACGCTATTCAACATTACTGCTGTCACTGAGTCGATCGCTGTCCTTATCCGCTGCTTGAGATCTTGCAAATTGGTTGGCAATGGTGGAACGTACACTCGATCCTTGATGCAACCCCATAAGAAGAAGTCGCATACAGAAAGATCTGGGGATCTGGCAGGCCAAGAGTTCATTGCGTAGTCCCGGTCACTAATTCTCCCAATCCATCTATCCGGCAAGTTTTCATTCAGGAAAGCGCGGACTTGCAGATGCCAGTGAGGGGGCGCTCCATCCTGTTGGAAAATGTACTCATCCGAATCTGCATTCAATAATGGAAATAGCCCTGTCTGCAGCATTTCCAGATAGCTTTTCCCAGTTACGGTTTTACCTTCAAGGAAGAAGGGACCGTAAACTTTGTCCTGGGACACAGCGCAGAAGACAATCACTTTTGGGGAATCTCTGATGTGTTCCAACGTCTCAACCAAGGCCAAGGCCTTTTGCTGTGGAGTCACCATTTCATAACAAAACAAAAGTCTGCAATTTGTCGTGTCTCTCACCGCTATTTAATATTTGAATGTTGATGACCACTCAGATCACAGTGCGACTGAGCGAAAACGTACACAATTGTACGCCAATTCACGCACCTCGATGCATCAACATGAACAATTGTGACATCGCATATAAAACTTCATGATATGCGGAACAATCGAGTCTTTGTTGGAATGCAATACTCCTTTTCGTTGCGAAGATATAGCGGTTTGAAATAGGGTCATTCTTTTTGAATAACCCTGTATTATTAAATATTTAATGATCATGTTTCAGAGTAAAACTGAATCTAAAACATTGAAGAGACCTTGGTTGTTCATTTTTTGATAAATTTGGTTTGGAAACCAAGTACAGAAGCGTAATAAAATACTTGCCATCTTCTGTACTTGGTTTCCCAAATAGATGAATTTTGAAAATGACATGCCGGGATTGTCAGCTATTTATGTAGATAATCCATGTGGCCAATCCTGTTTTCGTCACTCCTTGGTCAAGAATCGAAAAGTACCGGTAATGTATTTATTTACCAGAAGATTCTTTCATCAAGACATTTGCATTTTTATTGTCATTTCTTTCTTGAAAGAAATGATACAGATAAGAGATTATGTAATATTCAACAACATGAACAAGACGTAAGATTCACTAGATAACCCAAAGTTAGTATGAGATAACCTTTCTTGACAGATGTGGGAGTGAGGAAGCAGCAAAATGATTTGCAATTATCGCGTTGACTGATTAGTTTTGAAGAACTCCTTGACTTTGCCAAGAATTCATGAAAAAATGCCATGTGGTTGAGGTGCGAATCCGAATGTTCATGATTTTCGAATACCTTTGTCTGTTTTCTTACAACGATCATAGTTTGTCAATCAGCCTTTTGAGGTGTGAGATCAGTCCTCACATTTTCATGAACGGCAGATGAAAGAGCGTCGAGAAGGATATCCACTCCAGAAATGCTGCCACGGAGAGTTGTGCGCAGAGTTGTCGTGAGAATAGGAATGGAGTTCTAATCTAGTGGGACAACTGTGTGAAATGCAAGTTAAAATGCATCTAGGCAGTGTGGACCTGGCAATTGAACATTGTTGCAGCATTAAACGTTATTGGCTTAGAGATCGAATGGGGAAGTTTCATGAATAAAATTATCAGCTGCAATAACCATGGAAATCGATAACAATAAAACCACTAGAATGGAAGAAAGCTTCATGCAATGCACATGGCACAGAAGTCGCACGCATTTTCACGTAGATACACTTGTCAACGGCTGCATCATTGGGTTAGAATCAGTCACGTGTGCAATTCTAAGCTCTTCATTGGTTCTTCATGCCCCAACTAAGTTCCCCCGGATGTCCCGAGAGCTTAGCAAAGTTATCTACCGTTGCCTTCATCAATCAAAAAATTACCATGCTTATAAATAAAACCAAACCATTGTGCTTACAAATAATGTAATCTTGTATGAGGTTGCAATATGAGAATATGACTGCTACTTGGGTTCATTTCGTTAAAAGTACAGTCGTAGCCTAAAAGCAAATCAGACATAAATATTCTTATTATTAAATTTCGATTGCTATTTTTATTTCATTGTAAACCTGCCTACAATTAGGATCTACAATATTATAGTGGCCTGCAACACCTGACAACATAACAGAGAAACCGTGCACATGCGAACATGTTTAATACCGCATAAAGTGATGCATTCCTGTGATGTGTGTGAATTCTAGCAGGATTCCCATAAAGATTGTCTGTGATGCAGAACAGTTTTGAGAATGAAGACTTTCGTCCCAATTCAGATTATAAGGATCATAAACTGATAATTGTCAGATTATTTAAATTTTCTTACCAGTGCTTGTTCTGTGGTTGGATCTAGCAGCTGCAGATAGTGTTTTTCATTGAAATGTTCCTCTAATGATATTCAGTGAATGACTTCTTATGAAAGATGAAAGTATGATATATGAGAGTTCTTCTAATAATCAACGTAATAAGTTTCTAAATCAGATTCAATTCATTTGTTAAACAAAACGGAAGTTTGCTTAGATTTTAAGAGTTACACACTGTAAGCGTTTCCTAGTCACTCAGCGGCTGGAAAATGCTGTGAATTTGTCAACTTGAATAGCAAATTACAGAGTATGTTTAACGTCTGATGTTTGACTTTGTTATCTCTGAATTTTTGAGACACACCTTTCATGAAGTCTGTTTTTGTTGTTGTCATTGTTCTTTGAAGAAAATTGTGTAAAGGACAGCATGCGTTGCTCTGATAATTCAATGGGAAATTAAATCCTGCATGATAGTGTTCTATCTTAGATTTTACATCATCAGACTTGAATACTGAGATTAGTTATCTTGGAAATTGAGTTGTAATTGTGTGAATTGACTCTCATGACAATGAGTGGATCACTGTGATTAAAAACCGAATACACTTACGGAAGATCGAAATACGAGTAGTCAGCGCTAGACATTAATATCTCGACGCATGTTCCTCGAGTATTTTGAATAGATCCTTTGCTATATAATACATACATGTATATTGTTTTGAAGAATAAAGGCTTGCTTGAACTTTCCCTAGAACTGTGGGATTTCCACCATTTTCTATTTGGGTTCACGAAATTCATGCAAATCTGCTTTTGAATATCTACAGAGAATGACAACTATTGAGTCAATAAAAGACACCAACACCCGTCATTCCCCGACTGCACTCGCCTGACCCAGGAATCGAACCGAAGTCCGCGGTGGAGACGACCCCTTCTTCACTAGACCACAATCAGGAACACAGCTGATTCATCAATAACACGGAAAGTCAGTCATCAGTGTCCTCAAGATCGAGGCATTTAGAGAAATAGCGAAATGCGTGATTAGAACACTTCAAGCATTTTTCTCACGTTACATCATGTAACGACTCTTCAACTTCTCTCATAAGAACTTTCAAGCGATGTCGATGTAGCGATAGCTCGGGAACTCGAGTCGGTATCTCGACTTGAATACTGGGATCTGAAAGCCTTCATTTAACTGTTGCTTTCACGTATGATCACACCATCTCTGCAGCATTCAAATAGGGTGATTATTTTGGTAAGAAACGGATTTGATGGTCTTCGCTCGGATTCCATCGCGGATATCTATGGTCCTACTTCAAAGTTAATAATCTGGCACACTTTATTGCGGACAGAGGATAGCTATACCATAGACTTCTAAATTTCTTAATTTAGAAGTCTATGGCTATACGGTTCTCTGACATAGTTCGTGAAATTATTTGATATATCTGTCCGGCTAAAGCCCTCGGGATTCATCAAATAACTTTCCTCTTTATATCCCAGAGAATTCCATAGGCATCTTCTATCCATTACTAAAACGAATGCTTCTTCTACGAATGCGTCAATCTCACTTATCATCATCGGGAATTTTTCCATCTTGTAAGACCACCAATAATCAATCGGAAATGCATGAGTCCCATTTGAGGACTAATTGCCACACACAAAGTTATGTTTTGTCCTTTTTGGGATGACACAGTTCTCACCGCTCGATTTCCAATTCTCGAGCGTCCTTTGGTCCTGTCTGTATAAGCGCTGAAACCAAATTCATCCATAAAAATGATGTTCTCTATTCGGGAGCCGTGTGCCATTATCCACACTACTGGAATGGTTCGAATGTCCTTAATTAATGGATATTAGTTCACACTCTAGCATTCTGCTAATGGTCTGCATCGACACGGTCTCATCAGTTCTCAATCTCACTTTCATTTAGTTGAGAGAATCGGTAGGCTTTTCTTCCACGTGTCGTAATAGCTCGTTCTTTATTGTATCATTCATTTTCTCTGGACGATGTCCACCTCGTGACAGTGCTTCGATTTCTCCTTTTTCCTTGAACTTTTGATGATGTTATTTGCATTCTGCCTCTTAATGCCTAACATCTCAGCCATCCCTATACAGTCTTTGATTCACTGAACGCACTAAACAATCGTTGCCTATCATTAGGACACATTTTGTTGTAATGGCCACGACTCATTGTAAATTTAGTTGCAGTTGTAGAATGAATAAAATGATGTCAATTAATTCATATACATCTCAACGATTATCATTTTCAAATTTGAATTTAATTCATATCGTCAGGATTGCTATGTAGCTGTGACCAATTTAAATGGAAGCAAACCAGATTCAATGGAACATATTGCTTTGTTCAGTCCAAAGATATCTGACTGACCAAATTAAATGGGAAAAGGTAGAGTGTTGACGCCAAAAAGTCGGCATACAGTGAAAATGTGTATATCAGAGGATTCAGTTTTTGAGGAGATTACGTTCCTGCGATTTAAAAAATATTTGATCGCTTTTTAAGGAGCAAAATGTCTGCAAATTATTCCTGTGTCTACTTACTAGCGACGTGAAACCACTATATAAGCAGTATGAAACTAATTAGATATCAAAAAGAATAAAAATGTGCTACCAAGCATCTTAATTAAGCGGAAATTAGGCTGATTAACAAGAAAACTTCATGAACTGCATTATAATGCAAGTCATCATGGAAATGTTGAGATCTCACTGTGTTTCTTGGCTGAAATTTCAAGTTTTTAATTCAATTTTCAAAGGCGTGATTTTATGATTCACTATATTTATGTTTCATTTCTTGAATCTGAATAGTAATGAGGTCCCAGTTTTTCTTTCAAAGCTAAATGGAATCATTGTCCTTGATCATGATATTTTGCTGTTTGAGTGGCAGGTAGTTTGTGTTCTGATCACGCCGAAGAAAATGCTCGTATTAATAAGGCTAAGTATTAAAGTAATGATAACCCATCGAATTGCTAATTAAGAAAATACATTACCTCTCCAAGGCTGTCATGACACGGAGGATTTGTAAAATACTATTACTCCTTCTACATTGCCATCCACGTGGTCTCCGTGGCACAGTGGTTAAGTGCTTGTCCTAGCGATCTTTTGGTCCAGAGGTCGAGCCCTGAAGGTGTCATTGGAAGTCGGTAGGAAGGGCATCCGGACTAAGAGTACTACAACGCTCCATAAGTCTGACTATGTCAGCACCGTCCAACCCCCAAGTATGGGAAGTAGTGACTTAAAAGCTTCATTGCCATCATGATCAGTCAATTCCATGGTGATATCTTCAAAACTGCAAAATTTGCTCATCTCACATTTTGTTCTAGGTCTCAACTCGAGTTCATTTAATAAAATCGAAACTGCATGCACATCGGGGATTTGATTAATACTGAGTTCCTACTCTCCCTAATACACTTACTCTGTAGTTACAAATCAATTAACTCATCGCAATTCTTCGATGACACCGATCAACGTATTCAAATTCATTTTCGAATAACCCTACTCATTCGATTTCACATACTGTCCATGTACGTACTGGATTTGTTCTTTTGCACATACACTAGGCGGCTCTAAATGATTTCTCGTCCTCTTCCTCAAGCTTGCGACCTGTTGTTCTTCATTTTTCTTTTGTCTTGGTGCCAAGTGTTGGTCAAAATTCACTGAACGATCGCCTCTCCATTCAACGGCGCTAACTCTTCACCTTTATCACTGACTTCCTCAACTGTCGGAAATGATGTATGGAGGACGTATATTAAGATAAATCTTCTATCCCAACTCTTGACAATTCGTGTCTGATGAAATGAAATCTCCAGTGAACTTGAATTCAATCATCCATTTTTGATAAACAATAATACTTGACTTTTGGGATAAATTTCGGCAACATAGACAACAATCAAATCTTGCAAGAGATATGGAAAACACGGATTCCGCGAGTCTCGGACAACCGGCGATAGATATTCAAAGTTTGATGGAATTTGTATTTTGTAGGCTATTTTAAAGGGCATGAGACTTGCACCGTCTCATGACTTCATCACAACTTTTGGGGGAAATAAATGAATATTAATTGGGACAGGACAGTTTCTCCGTTTCCTTTGGGAGGGGGTTGAGGAGAATGGATTGTCAGTGACGCAAGGGTCAAAATTTGAAAGGTTCTCATTTTCATTTCTCCTTGTTATCACTATTTGCTCATCGTTTCTATCATTTTACCAAGACATACGTACATATACCAAGAGACTTGATTTTTTATCGTTTTCGAACTTCGTATATGGACCGCGCGTACAGGACCGCGCTTGGTCGGGTTTGAGCGTCCAGGATTAAGCGGTCGAAACGCGATCGTCCTGACCAAGTTCCTGTTGATGACCTCATTAAAAATAGTCAAATAATTTGTATGCATATTTTGTACAATTCTATTTCACGTTTTAGCTTAAGGAACTAATATTAATTCTCTTACACACCTGGTAGATTTTAGATAGCGTAATCCCGCTGTGTTATTAGCTAGATCTGGTATTTTGATTGGAAACAGACATGTCCTCCTATCATCTGAATGGGCAGTCTGTTAAATAGAATCTTTTCAATACATAAGTGATAAACATAATTTTGAACAGATCGACTTACTCGCCAATTCATTACACATGAGGAGAGGAGAAGCGTTGTTTGTCCTTCTAGTAAGTATTTTTAAAATTTTTAGACATTTTAGGATATAAAACTTTTCTTTTAAATCATATTTTGTACCTATTGAAAATTAACTAGTCATTAGCTTGTTTTTTTTAACTTTGTTACCTTGACGAACTTTGCTACGTTGAATGGAATATCATGAAATTAAATGCGACTTTTGACTTTTATTTTTTGGTGCAATTTTCAGGAGAGCTTGGTTCAAAATATTTCACATTTTTTGCTTCTTCAATGAATTTCAGGTTTTTTGTTTGTTAACTTGGTGATAAAAACAAATTCTCAACGTGAACGGAATTGAAGTGTCGTAAAGGAAGGGGTATCAGTGCGATTCGGAATGGTTTAAACTATCTTCAAATATCTAGAACAATTGAACAAACTGAAAGACTGCGCCAAAGTACTTTGAAAGAAGTAAATGGCTCCACGTCATCACTATTCAGATTCAAGAAATGAATCATGAATTCTGTGAATCATAAAATCATGTCGGTGGAAATTGAATTAAAAACTTGACGCTTCATCAAGAAAGCACAAATAATCGCGACTTTTTGATGAAGACTTGCATTATAATACAATTCATGAAATTCCCTTGATAATCAGCTTGATTTCCGCTTAGTTAGGATGTCATTAACAAATTTTCATTCCTATTGATATCCAACTTGTTTCATACTACTTATATAGGGGAGTCATCTCGGTAGTATATAAATTATCAAATTTTGACTTTTTTAAAACTGCTCAAATAATTTTTTGGACCACGGGAACGTAATCTCCGCAAAGAACTAAATCTTCTGATAAACACATTTTCACTGTATATTTTTTGAGCCGGCGCTCTACTTGCTATTCACTTACTCTATGAGAAGGAATCATTAATGAATTTTCAATGTCCGACATTTTTTTCGTCAAATTTGTATTCGTTGAATGAAAGGAAATCAAATATCGTTGAGGAAACTATCAGTTTTGGTCAACATATTTAGATATACATGCCCTTTAAGTCAATAAGCTATTTCTCTTTATTTCTTTCCTGAGATAGAGAGCAGCTGTTCTTCTCTTTATCAAGGCAGAATCTCGTTTAAGCTGAGGGAAAACCAGGTTCGCTGTTCATTGTTCAAGTAATTTGCTTCGACATTTGCTTCATTTACTCAGGAAAGTGATAGTGAGAGTTCAAGTGTTTATTCATCCCTTATTTACCTCGATTTATAAATCGCTTTCCAAATCATCAATTTTCAATATCGAAGTCTTCCTCGGCGTGCTTTCAAGCAATCGATAAATTTGAACCTAACTTTCAAATATGATTAACTGAAAAGTGATTAATCTTCCAGCAATCAAGCAACGTGTCTGATGGTAGAATCGACTAAATTGAAATTTAATGCAAATTTGCCTTCAATTTGTAAGTAATTTGTTCACATAATCCATTAGGTTTGATGAGTGTTGAGCATTTATCATTTTTGACCTTTGAAATGTTTCAAACTTGATGTATGGGTCCATTCATCATGCTTCTGACGAATTTGAAGGTCAGAAAGTAAATCCCATGAGATAGCCTTTTCGAACATTCATAAATTTAACAGACGGAAAATAAATGCGCGTCTCGATGGATTTGAACCACCGACCTCTGGCATTCTAGTCCAACGCTCTACCAACTTAGAGCGACAGCATGACGTAAGTCATCGATTGAAGAATCCGCGTAATCCAGATGGCTTCAATCTCTAAGACAACATAGCATTAACCGTCAAGCCAAAGTACTATACTACCTGTCATAAAAAAGCGAATTACTTTTGCGCAGCTGCAACCAATGAATAAACATATAGCTCATACGCTGACAATGACAAACACGATTCAAGGAAAACAATAACAATTGTCAAAAACAATTATTCAAATACTTTTAAGAAAAGAGAATTACCATTAAGACCTAGGGTTTGATTTAATCTAGGAGTTTTATCATTTATTAACGACGCTTCTACTATACGAGTTTCAAATTCACTACGTCCTGTACATTTAACAGAAAGAATATTATTAATGTCATCACTTCAGTTTGGACATATTATGTTCAGATGGCTACTTACGGCTGAGTTACCTCTTATATGTTCTTTTATTATTTGCTGCAATCTGCGTTTCGTTTGTCCCAAGTATTGAGTATCAGAATCAACCCGACATTCAAAATTATACATATGTAAGGTAAACGAAGAAGATTAGAATTATGTGATTGACATTCGAAAAGGAACGCTGATAAGTGACATCGCGTGATGTGGACGAATAATCACGGTTTACTGACGATTTCCACGACGGAAGAGTTTGTGCTCACAGACGGTTTGGTGAGAAGAGATACGCAATATGCTGCATTTCAGAGCATGGACGATTCAGTGGCGGCAGCGTTAGGCTGGTATATGGCACCATCAAGGCACCTTGGATGTTATCTCTCTGAGAATGTGATTCTTTTGTTATTCCAACAGTATAGGGGCACCATCTCATCATCCAAGATGACAATTTGCAGCTGCACAGAGCACGCCTGCCAAGTGATAATACCTCAGCAAATGAGTAACTCTCACAACCTTCACGCTCTCCTGATCTTTCACGGATCGAGCTTGCGTGGAATGAGCCTGGTAAAAGTGTAAAAAACTCGTATCCACATTCCACTACCAAATTCGGACAACTCCGAAAGATTGGTTGAAGAGCATTGGGAATGCATTGAGCAAGAGAGATCAAATGAACTCCATGAACAATAGAATTTGAGCTTGCATTAATGCTAAGGCAGTCGCTCAGGTTGCTACAGCAGATATATCGGAAAATTTTTTTGTCATTTAAAGTTACAGTTTTGATGCTACATCATTAAAGAATGGTTCCTATAATTCTCAGTGTTAAGATCAGATCTTTTTGTCACGCAGTATCATACCGAGATGTCATGCAATTCAAAGCCATTATACTTTGTTGTGTTTGTTGTTGTTTCAAAAGCACTCTTGTGCAGTGTAATGACGAATACTAAAGTATTTCTAAAAAACCTGGTGTAAGCGGTGCTACAGCTTTCTCTTTGTGTCATTCTGCAAGTGCGTGGTCCGGTGCAAGTGAAAGGTAAACTACGAAGACTTAGACAATGCTGACAGGGAGAGCCTTTTACCGGAACATTCTGACACCTAAAGTCCGGATGACGTTCTCGGGGCTCGACCACCCGACCAAAGGATTGAAAGGTCAAGCACCTAGCCACTGAACCACAAAGACCTTGCAGACCCTGCAGCTTGCAAATTCACTACGAGAATAGCTCAAAGACGGAGATATCAGCAAAATTCAAATTTTCTCCGTATTCTTCTCAAACGAGAACTAACTCCGATGTGTTCTTAGGGAGTTTTAGCTGCGCCTGAGAGCCTGTTATTGATTGGCTTTAGGCCGTAGAACAAACTCAAATTGTTACTCATGAAGCGACAGTCCCGCTGTTGTCTGAACTCTATTGAATGCTCGTTTCTTAATAAGTCCTTCACGACACTCACGCTACATACTTACTGAAGTAGAGCTCTTGTCATGATAAAATTTTATTCCTGCAGTGTCATTTTGATGATAGGGCCTATCGCTCAGATTGTGAATATAATTCAAGTCATGTTTATTTCCAGGTGACTCGGAGATTCGGCGTGGCTGGATTGAAGACAGCTATGTCGTGGATGGGACTCTATGGAGGACCTTGTCGGTCTCCCTTGCAGCCACTTGACAGTGCAGAGGAAACTGCCATGAGAAAGGCATTTGTTGACAATGGATTTTTACCGAAATGAAGCGTGGGCTAGGATGCAGTATCGTGAAGCTGGACAAGGAAATGACATTCGTATTTTTGATTGACTTCTTCTGATAATTGACTTCAAATTCTCAATACAAGTTGTCGTGACAATTTGATGACTTTTGACTCTTCACCTAGGAACCTTTCGACTCATACCTATCAGTTCCTATTATCTTAATTATAGTTAGCATATAAAAGCTTTGTATGGCTTTATGTGGGTCTTACGTAGTTAGTTATAGCCAGAGCTTCGACCACGACCTCGCGTCCTCGATAACTTTTTCCCGATCTCGACCTCGATATGAGGTCGGACAGTTAGGCCTAGAAATTTACGCAGTGAAACCTGACCTGAGTACAAACGATTTTATTTTTGAAGTCTCTCTTTGTTATTGTTTTAACAATTTTCCTCTGCTTTAAGCCGATCGATTGTCTAATGACTGACAGAAGGCCTACCGCTAGCCTTGCTTTTATGGCATGATATACGTGCACTAGGTGACATGCCACGCGTAACTACGGAACACCCCAAACATCCGTGGTTAAAGACATTCTATTCTTCCACCCGCGTACATACGCGCTGCACTAGGAGTCAGAAATCACTTGATCTGATGCTGTTAAAACATGGGGAATGTTTATGAATACGCGCGGGCGAGCGTTTATAGTTTGCTCGTCGTCTACGGTTGTCTGTGTTGCCGCTTGAACCACGGATGAACCGCTGGGCATGTTCTGTCTTCCCTGAGCGTGAAATTGAGGTCCTATCACATTGTTTAGCCTCTGATACATGCAGACACATGAGACGCAAAGTCTATATAACAGGACTGCCGACAGATGTTGCAGCAATGTCACGCATAGCCACGGATGTTTAGGGTCATGTGTAATTACGCGTAATTGAGCGTGGCATGCCACCTAGTGTATTAAGCCTATAATCCAGTAAAGACCACTGGTGTTGATGAGATCAGTTGCTTACATGGCAGGGACAGTTCGGAAGTTAGATGGACATCATTTTGCTTGACTGTCAGTAAGTAGGCCTAGCTGTCTGCAATATCATTGAAATCAACGTGTTTACTGAACACAATGTCTGTCATTATATTTCGAAGAGGCTCGATCGTGATTTCAGCTGGAAATTTCAAGGTAATTCAATTCATTGCTAACAAGATTTTTGATAAATGATTTTTTCGCTACACTCTTGAAGCAGTCCATCACAATTATTTAATCGTTAAGCTCGGATAATCTGATCCTTCACTGTGTCATTGATACAAAATTACCGGCAATTTTAATTTGAAATTATTGGCATTATTTCCAGTAATGCATGCATTTCCGCAATAAATTTTGTCGTACATCTTTTATGATGTAGATAGGCATACACCGGTAATTTTTAGTTTGGTTACCGGTAATTACTTCTGGTAGGCTTATAGATCGGGAATAATCGCAGTTACATCACGATACACGAGAGCGAAGCGCGAGTTTAATCGAGAGTGGTGCTACCACAGAATTAGAGAGGTCGTCTTCTCTTCTTCTGTTTGATTAGAAAGGAAGCATTGGAACACATAACATTAATGAAATGGCACAATCTGCTGACATAATACCATAGCAATCGAACAATGAGCAGCCAGTTAACCCCTTTACGTCGCTACGAATCTCTAGGTATCATTCCCATCGCGTCAATAATTAAAAGCGAGTATCATGTCTCATATCAGTCTTTTTAAAACGAACAGTTTCGAACTGGGGCCTACAAATTTTATAGTAAAACGCAACATTTTTTACGTGTGAAAATTTTTTGAAGCAGGGTGTCACACACAAAGCTGTCTGGCCTGGGCAAGCAGGACAGCAGTAATAAGAGTACGTAATAAGAGATACACTCTTTTTGTGCGTGTCCGCATGCGAAGTGACAGTCTTCCTTTATGTAAAAGCAATGTTTCATCCAAAGAACGCGAACTTTCGGGTAAGTAGCATTTACAAATATCAAGATAAATTCTATCAATTCCGGAAATTCTCGAACTTCTATTGCCAACTGAAACGTAAATAGTTCAATATTTCATATTTCTGTCACGCTTCACGCAATCAGGGAAGTATGCAGTTCGTAAAGGTGTCTCAGTGGACCAACAACTATCAATGGATGATTGTTAATGGCGTCATACGGGAGGACATTGTTATATCGCATTTTTCAAAAGAAAAAGTAGGTTTTCTGCTCCCAATTCTTTATTCGACGCAGTATATGAAGTAATAAAATAAGTGCTATAAGTCACCAAATTTTCGCTACACAGTAGCTTGTTCACGGTGTATAAACAAAATCGGCAAATTACAATATGGAATGGCACATTATATAGGCCTATTGTCACAAGGAAGTCAGCTCATGTCGTCGGTTGATGGTTGGCCGAAGTTTTCCAATTGATGACGCTTCCTCTATACGGGCTTCAACCGCTGTATGGTGCCTACTAAGAAATTTGATGTCGTAATCAAGTATGGTGTGACACTCATCTCGATGCATTGATTTAATATGTTCAGAGAGGGCACTAGAATTTGATCGACTATCTATGCTGCGAGAATGTTTCTGAATTAGCATGCTTGATTGCGATGCTAATTGAGATGTCTGTGCTGTTCTTCCTGATGATTGTATTTGTGATTGCAGATATGTTGTTTATTGTTTTACTTGTAAATTTTGCGATAGCTTTTACATTGGACAGACTGCCCGTCCATTTTATATTCGCTATTATGAACATTCTCGCAGCATAGATAGTCGATCAAATTCTAGTGCCCTCTCTGAACATATTAAATCAATGCATCGAGATGAGTGTCACACCATACTTGATTACGACATCAAATTTCTTAGTAGGCACCATACAGCGGTTGAAGCCCGTATAGAGGAAGCGTCATCAATTGGAAAACTTCGGCCAACCATCAACCGACGACATGAGCTGACTTCCTTGTGACAATAGGCCTATATAATGTGCCATTCCATATTGTAATTTGCCGATTTTGTTTATACACCGTGAACAAGCTACTGTGTAGCGAAAATTTGGTGACTTATAGCACTTATTTTATTACTTCATATACTGCGTCGAATAAAGAATTGGGAGCAGAAAACCTACTTTTTCTTTTGAAAAATGCGGTATATCAATGGATGACTTCTTGATGATACCCATTGCTAAAGTTAAACTCATGAAAGCTTTCATTTCTTCAACCGAAACATCATTGAATGAAAAATTACCATCTTCACGTTGAAGACTTGCAGTTTCGGCAGCACGAGCTGGGGAGTTAGTCCACGATGAAAGTCTCTCAAAAAGTATATCAGTCAAGAACAAATTGATGTGTTCTTCCACATGTTCAGGTTGATCCACTTGTCATCCAGACGCTCCAGTAAAGATCAAAGGCTGATAACAAATTGTCAAGAATTAACAAATCTCAAACTGCTTTCAGACGGAGGAGAACTGGAGTCTGACAGACGGAGGAGAACTGCTTCGTCCTCACTTTCATCCGTCACTCGAATCGCTGACTTCCATGTCATCATCAATGCCACTGTGATCACTTGCATCTAGATCCACATCGTGCGGTGGATCATCAAGACCGTACCTCTGTACTGAATAGATGTTAAGCCTTGGTCGGTTAGCTGCCATGACACATCCGAAAAAAGTGAATTAAGTGATGGAGTGAATCATAGCAGAACCGCTGAATAGGGAGTCAAGCGGTTAATTATAAATTAACCGGTTAACCGACGAGAAATTAACCGGTTAACCGATGTAATACTAGTAATAGATGTTTTTCAATTCCATGTGACTATACAAGGCTTATATAGTCGCACTGAGTATAGTGTATGAGTACATGCATGTTTACCTGTTATACCAGTTGAGTAAGCTCGCTTACTTTATGGACATAAACATTTTCTACTGATTGCTTGTAGGTCTACTTCCTTAATATTTTATTTTCAAGAATACTGTTATGTTTTAGTATACCCTCGTGAATATTTGAGTTTATTCCGTCTGGCTAACTTGAACCTAAAATCAATTTCACGGAATGTGCCTAATTCCATCTTAATTATTCAAAATAATAAATTATAAAATCTAAATCCACTAATGATAATAATAATGTATATTTTACCATAAAATCTGTACAAAACATTCAATGTGAGGTACCAGTATGGTAATTCACAACTTATATAGGATGTGGCCAGATAATATAAAAACAACGGCTACACAAAGCTATCTTCAGGTTACTAATATATTTATGTTATTATTGATACATCAATATTAATATGTTGAATTCATTGTAGATGGTCATGTGTAGAAGACTGATATCAATTAGAATTACTTTTTCCTAATACAAGATCACTTGATATTCCTCTACTTTTAAATTACTTATAATGAACCAAGACTTATCACAATTGATGTGGTTAGGTAACTCATCACAAGTAACAATATACCCGGTAGGCTATATCATTATTCTCTATTGCTAATCAAAACATCAATCTTATCGGGAATTAAAAACTTCCTTGTTATCATAATGGAATGAATCAACTATTGTAACAACAAAATATACGTATAAGATTATTTTATCAAAACAAATTGTCTGGGAAAACGAAGAAATCAGGTAGAGTTATTGTGATGCAGAAAAACGATGGCTTCTGCTGTTTCGAGTCTCACTCCCTTTCCAGGAAATTATTATTTGGCAATAGCTTACATCAGCAATGAGATATTATCGAAATTGGAAAATGAAAACTAAAGCAATGTAGTTGCAATGTAGCAGAAAAGTTGGGAAAGCGTCGGTTAACCGATTAATTATTTTTTAACCGGTTAAATTTAATTAACCGGTTAACCGCTTGACTCCCTACCGCTGAATCAATGAACTCTTTTGATGGCGTCATTGATGATTCAGCCAATCAGAATGCTGAGTTATGACCACAGCTCGAGATTTAATAGCAATAAACGCTCAGACGCGGGAATCAAGATAACCATACGTAATATCATGACAGTCATAGACGCGTATACGTGTCCGCGCAATGCATGCTAAACGGATCTCTGCACTAGAGGGGTTTACCACGCCAACTTGTGTGAAGTTTCAGTGACTGTTGCCAACCGGATCACACAGAAAAGAGACAGACGATTCCAAGTTCTACAGAGAAGTTTGTAAACGTTTTTTTTTCGTACGCCTGATAACTTTTTTTAATGATGATGTGAAAGACCAACATTATTGAGAAAACTCCTGCTCAATTATCTGAATTCTTCGAATCTGAAGGAATCGTGACCATAGGAGTATTTTAAATAAATTCACAGCAATCTAAAAAAGGAGCGCACGACTATTTTTCCTACCTCTGTAAGGCATTGAAAATGTTTGCCACTACGTTCCTGCATGTGTCATCGTTTTGAATCAGTTTGCACTTGTAGCAAAGTAACGCAGTTAAACCATCTAATTCTGTGGGTGTAACAGAATTGTCGCCACATCCTTCCGCCAAACTGACATCAGTTCCTCGATGTCTGAGTTGCATGAATCATAGATATCGGACCGCGTAACTAATGATTTCTGAAACCGTTTGTAACTGTCGACAGACAGAATTTCCTAGTCTAATTGGTTTGTCGGTTTGTCATTGACTCTTAACGCTCAATTTCTACCCAAGATTGCTGAATTTTGACAGAAATCCATGACTTAGATGGGAAGCATTCTTTGTCAACTTACCCGAATGTTCTCTATTTCTCTGTTGTGTTTTCAATTCTTTTTTGTGGCTATCTTTACTATTAAATTTCAGTTGCTATTTCTATGATGGAAAGAATGGACTTCTATGACATAAAATGACTAACTAGAACACGCCTTTAAATGTTTTCTCTTTAGACATCGCAATCCAAGAGCTTTTCTGCTTAGATATCATCAGTTTAGATTGATCTTCTTACCTTTGAAATGTTCATCTTTCCGTCATGTACCAAGGTACAAAGCTAAAAGACCTCTATGTTTGAAACTCATTCATTTTTGGATCTAATTGTTGAATTGTTGAGGTAGAATTTCTGCAGTTACATAGAAATCGGTTCAATGTGTTGCATTACACTTGCAAAGAAGTCGCACCTGTCATACTTGTCAGTCTCCAGCTGTGGATGCAAGTGAATTAGAGCACGCTGGACTGTGTCTTCTAGCACCGTTACTGTGCGACAATTGCCCTTTACAACACTACTCCGTGTCATCTGATAACTTTATTGTTTCAATTGATAGTTTTTGCTTGTCTGAGAAATTGAAAGATTGTGAAAGCATTCACACATGACAAATTGTTTTCATTAAATTGCAAAGTAAGCACAAATATCACTGCATTCTTGCATCTCAGTGAAACTCACCAAATAAGTCACAAAGAATGAGGAATACTAATTCTCGAAGTTTAGAAAATTATTATTGATTAGTGGATATGAAAAAAACATTTATTCCTGTGAATTGCTTCAAAGTTTTTTGCTTGAATCTGAAAGAAGCAGAATGAACGTTTCCAATTAAAATAATCGTTCACTCCTTTGAGCAGATGTCTATATTCATTTCATTACAAAAACATTTCATTTTGAACTGCTGTTTTCATTATTCGCGTGAAAGGAAATGTTTTTGAAGCCTTTTAGAGACACGAGGAAGTCTGACAATTCAGAGCAGTTAGGAAGTTGTTTGCATTAAACGGGTTATTGTTTCCTCATCAAGGAAGACAAAAGATGGTTGGATTTAAGTATTCTTACAGTCATGAGCCGCCGTCTCATTCTGAACAAAAGAATTGAGAGCTCAGAAACATTTTATCAATTGCAATCAATAATTTGAAGCTCGTGAGTTGCATTTTTTTAGAAGAGAAAATTATTGAAAATGAATACAGACAGATGTATGTGAAGTCGATAAATATAACAACAAATAAAATTTTCAGAACTTTAATGTCTATTCAAATTTTCATTTCATTATTTCCCATAGAGTAAGTATATTTTGTAGAGTAGCCAGCAACTCAGTATTAAATAAATCCTTAATGTGCATGCAGTTCCGATTTTATCAAATGAACATAAGTTGAAGTGAGATATGCAAATTGTTACACTTTTGGAGAAATTTGCACGAAAATTGACTGATTATTTTTGACTGACGCATTTTACAAATCTTCTTTGTCATGGGAGCCTTGAAGAGGCAATGTTTGCTAAATTAGTAATTCGATAGGTGAATACATGTAAATATTACTTAAATGCTCAGCCTTATTAAAAAGAGCATTTTCTTAAATGTGATCATATCACAAAACCTGCCACTGAAAAAACAAAATATCATAATCATAGACAAAGATCACAATTACCGGTGACTTTAAAAGATGGAAATGGGTCCACATTGCTACTTAGATTCAAGAAATGAAACATAAATTTAGCGAATCACAGAATCATACCGATGAGAATGTGAATGAACTGGAAATCTCAGCCAAGAAGCACCATAAGATCTCAACTTCTTCATGAAGACTGGTATTATAATGCGGCTCATGCTTTGATAATCGGCTTAAAGATGCCTGAAAGTTCCCCCTATCAACTCCTACAATAAGTCAGATAGAAGTTCATTTTTTGTGACTTTTGGTTCATGTGTATGTCGAACTTTCAGTCAAAATTTGGCCAGAATTGACTGACTGTAAGGTCAGTTTTAAAGGTCATTTATAAAATTACTTTTTTGAAAATTGATGGTTTTCATTTTGAGTAGCATTGACTATTATTGATATAATGTTTCTGTATCATATTTACATGATGTTTATGCATGCGCAATTCAAGATTGTCAACACACACTTTCATCTTATCTCCCAAAATGAGTACATGTACATGTCAAATGTGAAAATATGAAGTTTTGATGTGAATTTTTAGATATGAAAGCCACAGAATAATGCAAAACACATATCACCATTCGAAAGATTGCATTCGGAATGTATCACAACCTTGTCTGTATAGCGAATAAGTCATTACAACAAGACATTTGTAAAGATAGAAAAATGCAATAATATCCTACATGAAAAGATATTGTTTGCGTTCAAATTTCAAATTGTTATTTATGGCACTAAAATTAGCGTAGAATATTATACTTATAGCATCATATAGATATGATTGAGTAAAAGTTTGCAGAAATACTAATACATTGAATTGGAATTTGAATGGAATTTGAATTTTTGGTATGAAGGTCTACGAATCATTCAAAATAGGCACTACCATTCGAAAAATGTGATTCGAAAATGAAATAGGCCTACATAGTAATCCTGTTTTGAAAAAGTTTTGTCTATCGGAACATTGAAAATTTTTAGGGGTGCACGAAGTGACCCTCGCTCCTTCGACGCTAAAAGTCGCCCGCTCCTGATAGGCTGAAAGATACCTGTTAGCAAATTTTCATTCCTGATAGATGAAGTTTCATGCTGCATTACATAGAAGACCAAATCGCTAGTATAAAAACACAGGGATAATTCATGCAAAAATTTGACTTTTAGAAATTGATCAACACTTTTTAAACCACACAAACGTAATCTCCGCAAAAAACTGAATCTTTTGATTAAAAATTTTTATAAAAAATAAAAAACCTATTAATAAATAATAATATAATTTTTTATAATATAATTATAAAAAACAATATAAACCTAAAAATATGTGCAAACATATGTTTAGGTCGATGCTCTCTTACTCATTCTGTGCTATTCACTTATACGATAGCAAGAAGGAAAAAGAAATTATATGCCTGTAGAATAATAAATTTTTGAAGTCATCTTCATTGAAAAAAACAGCATCATCTGCGGCACCAGGCTATTACAAAAATGAAAAGTTTTAAATAATTTTGCGTAGAATTTGTGACAATTTCAAGATTTTCACAAATTTCGGATGCTAAGTTCGTCTCTCAAATAGAATTGGTGAAGAGACACGTTCATGTGCTTAAGTTCAATTTGCATTCATTCAAGCGATTGTGATGTCTTTTTTGTAATGAGTTTGGTTCAGAAGAACGAGAAGAAAATTGAACGAATCGTTGAAGGCTAATTGTTCCACGTTTTCAGGTCACAAGTTGAGAAGCTATTACATTGAATTATTCTAAATTGTGTTCGTGATGGTCAAGTCCATCAGATATGCAATATAATCCATTTATAACGAGCACTCCTGCTGTGACGAGCTAATTTTCAAGTCCCAACTTGTTATGAGCTTCAAGAAAGAAGTATCTGATGTCAAAATCTCTGTAGATTTTGTTTTGTGTAGGGCTTATTTATTCAGTCAATGTGTAGCTGAAAATCTCATCTTGGGGAAGTAACCTTTCAGGATGAGTATATAGACTACGGGTGGAATGTACAGTATGTCCATGCAGTGACTGCGAGGATTCATGCAAACACCATTGATCTTAGGCGCTGATATGAAGACGCTGTATGCAGTAGTATGTAGTGTAGTTTTCATAAATGGAAATCACAAATTATGCAAATTACTAGACATACACGAAAAATGTGAAAGCATCAAAGATCATTCATCAAGTTAACAGCGTAAGGAATAAAAGATCGTTTCCGTTTCACAGTCTGACAAAAAGGATCAACATATTTGCCACTGCACTGCAGTGTTTGTGGGTTCAAGTGTCTTAGGGCATGGTCTTCATTCATGGAGATAGATACAAAAAGCCTTTTACACATAACATCACTACTTTTTAGCAAAACATCTATGTTATATGAAGCATAGAGCATACAGCAGTTCCATAGCTCCAGATACAATAACACAACCGTTTGTCATATCTTCATGTAAAGTGTAGACGCTTATAAATTTCATATTTTTTCTTAATGAGAGATTTGACATTAATTGTCCATATTGCGCTTTTTACACCACCAGAAAAAATTCAGTAATCGTTTTCCTATTTATTTATATGTTGTTTAGTAGTTGATGGATTTCGTCGGGAGGTTCATAATATGAGAAAAACAATAATTCATCGTTAGTCTCTCCCCAATACTTTTTTCCAATATGCGAGTGATTTGAATAAAAAGGCAGATGTTATGCGCCAGACGTTTCGCGTACCAGCCGCTTTCTCAATGGCAAAAATCTATTAAAATTTTACAACTCGAGTATATATAAGAATTGCTAAAAACATGATGCCAGTTCGTGACGACGATTTAGAGCCGGCTTCATTTGTGCAATCAATTGTGATTCGCTGATGCTGGTTTTGACAGGGCAATCTAAAATTCGCAGTATGCTGACGTCAAAGTCTTCAATATTGTTCGCGGCACATTTCAAGCAGTGATCAGCCAAGGCACTTGCTGTGTCTCCATTCACGATGCTTCTGCGATGTTCATTAAATCTCAACCGAAATGGGCGTGAAGATTTACCTATGTAACTAGAAGAACAAAAATGACAAATAAACTGATAAACTACAAAACGAACATTGCAATTAATATAATTAGGTAGTTTACTACAAAGAACACAATTATCGTGTTTAATATTCCTATCCTTACTGCGAAATAAATGACATAATTTTTTGTTGCTTTTATTTACGAATCTAATGTTAAGTTTATGTTTGCGAATGAGATAATTAATTTTACGAGAACAACTATCAAAAAAATTTTAAATATTTAAATATCGATTTCATTAGTGATAGTTGTTCTCGTAAAATTAATTATCTCATTCGCAAACATAAACTTAAAATTAGATTCGTAAATAAAAGCAACAAAAAATTATGTCATTTATTTCGCAGTAAGGATAGGAATATTAAACACGATAATTGTGTTCTTTGTAGTAAACTACCTAATTATATTAATTGCAATGTTCGTTTTGTAGTTTATCAGTTTATTTGTCATTTTTGTTCTTCTAGTTACATAGGTAAATCTTCACGCCCATTTCGGTTGAGATTTAATGAACATCGCAGAAGCATCGTGAATGGAGACACAGCAAGTGCCTTGGCTGATCACTGCTTGAAATGTGCCGCGAACAATATTGAAGACTTTGACGTCAGCATACTGCGAATTTTAGATTGCCCTGTCAAAACCAGCATCAGCGAATCACAATTGATTGCACAAATGAAGCCGGCTCTAAATCGTCGTCACGAACTGGCATCATGTTTTTAGCAATTCTTATATATACTCGAGTTGTAAAATTTTAATAGATTTTTGCCATTGAGAAAGCGGCTGGTACGCGAAACGTCTGGCGCATAACATCTGCCTTTTTATTCAAATCACTCGCATATTGGAAAAAAGTATTGGGGAGAGACTAACGATGAATTATTGTTTTTCTCATATTATATATATATGTATATTGTTTACCATTTAAGCAGACAGCGTACGCTATATTGTGTCAATGAATGAAACTTCATTGCAACACTTTTGAATTGTGTATAGTAAAGGAATTTGCCTGCATGAAAAAGTACGTTGAACACCGACATAAATATTGCTTTGGAAAATATTTTAATAGAAAGAGTCGTGTTTTATCTGCTAGTTTACTGTAGGCTATAGGCCTACAATAATGACATGAGATTGAAGAAGCTTTTTATGTGAATAGTAATATCAATATTGCAAAGGAAAATCATTAGCTACTTTCAAAAAATGATATTTAATTGTCGTGATAAATATCCCTGAAACTGATAATTTGCTAATTTTCCTTACATTAAAATATTTTAAATCATTGAGCAGAGGCAAAGAATTAACTGTCTTTTAACAATGAATCGGCCTGCAAATAAACATGCATGACTGCTCTCGAGCTTATGCCTGCAAAAATTTGATTTGTGTCATTATAGTAGATTCCGCATAATTCGGCAGATCGGTGAGCATACATGTTGGGGCATACATGTTACTATGCCAAGCTATGCGAACTGTTGAGTTAGACATGTTGAGCGTGTTTTTTAAATTCATAAATGCATAAAACACAAGACTTTAACGCATCTGTTAGCTGCTACCAGCGATGTCTATGAAACATAGATAGTTCTTTGTAGAACTATCACAGATATCTATATAGATATCCATGTAACTGTGTATGGTTCATAGACATCCCTGCTGTTACTTATCTGTTGCACTCATAGAGGCACTCTTAGCATGATGATGTTTTCGATGACTGGGTCATCAGCTTCTCGGACATTGGATTGGGCGCTGAGGTCACCGGTTCTCACGACACTGGACTTATGAAGTTCAGAAGTTTTTAGCACATGAAGGAACGCATTCGTGATGCGACATTTCCTGCATATCTGAAGTCCGAACCTGTCTTCTGAGTGAGGAAGTTGACAGAGCATTTGATGACTCGTTCGATGCTAAGAGGATCTTCGCTATGTAAGCAGACTTTTGAATCACCCTGCATTATGCATAGATTGGATTTGCAATCATTGCATGTTGAAGATCCTTTGCTAGTTTTTAAATGTGCTCTTAGGACTAGTAATAAGCTGCATATGCAAGCATGAGTCACGAATCGATGTACATTCGATGAAGTAAGTGGAAATAATGCTTGATCTTCATGGAATCAGCCAAATCCCAAGTCAGACGGGTAAGAAAATCGGTTTCTGTGACTGTTGCAGATAATTGTGGTATTTAAACAAGCTCGCATCGTCCACAACATAAACAATTCCATGAGTAATCGAAAGTGAGTTTAGAGTGATATATATCAGAAGTTTTGGAGAATTTCAGTAAACACATTTCTGATAACTCCGTCTGCTACTGTCTGCGTCATGTCTCGATAAAATTTTACAACACGTTTATTAAACATCTGTTTTAGAGATTGCACCATTCACTTCTAGAGTTGAATAAAGTGAACAATCTCAAGAATCTGATAACGAGAGACTCCATTTTCTTTCCATGTTGTAGTCAGTGTTTTGGGTTTCTACTCACCTGCTGCACTTATTATCCCGACGAGGTTATTCCAGTCAGAATTTGCACGTGAGGAGAATGTTCTGGGATATCTTATTAAAATAATTTCTTTATCAGTAGCAGACGTGTATGCGTTTACATGTGAGAAGTTCAAGACTTTTCACCGCGAGAAACTAGTTGCATATTACACTGATGCCACAGACAGGTCGTCTCTTCTTCTGTTTGACTAGAATGGAAACATTGGAACATGTAACGCTAATGAAATGGTACAATCTGCTGACATAATACCATAGCAATCGAACAATGAGCAGCCAGTTCAACATTAAACACACCAAATTGTGCGAAGCTTCAGTGACTGCTGTCAACCGAATCATACAGCAAAGAGACACAGTCGATGTCAAGTTCTACAGAGAAGTTTGTGAACGTTTATTCATGCGGCTGCTAACTTTTTTAAAAATGATCGGAGGGCCCAACATTATCGAGAAAACTTTTGCGCAATGATCTGAATTCTTCGAATCTGAAGGAGTCGTGGCGATCGGAGCATTTTGAAGGAATTGAGAGCAATCTGCAAGCGACGCACGACTATTTTTCCTATCTCTGTAAGGTATTAAAAATTTCTTTTTGCCCACCTATTAAGTTCCTGCATGTGTTTTCGTTTTGAATCAGTTTGCACTTCTAGCAAAGTGACACGGTTAAACTATCTAATTCTATGGTTGAGCATGAACTGCCATTATGAATAGACTTCATTTGTTCCTGAGCATGAAATTGAGCTCCTATCACATTGTTTAGCCTCTCATACATGCAGACACATGAGAAACAAAGTCTATATAACAGGACTGCCAACTATAACTTATATAACAAATATTGCAGCAATGTCCCGCATAACCAAGGATGTTTGGGGTCATGTGCAATTACGCGTGATTGAGCGTGGCATGTCACCTAGTGTAGGCCTAGGATGTGGCAAGTCACATCCTCTTAGTTACTAATTCACAAAAATTAAATGAATACAGTAAAAATCATAGAAAAATGCGTTTTGGCTATATCTATTATATAAAATGAAATTTCCTTGCGCAATCATGGTTTTTTTATTTAGTGCACTTTGATCCCCATGCAGTGCACATTGGACCAATGTGCAGGGTCGTTACATGTTACAAAAACATGTCTTGTGCAAAAACTAGATATGCTAGAGCTACACTTCAAAAAATATTTTATTTGTGAAGATATCTTTCACATCTGAGTAAAATTTTAAGTTCTGATTTGCCATAATTTCGTCAAAAAAATGAAAATGAGTGAAAAAGTGCACTTTGGTCCCAAGTCTCCCATACTGAATGCTTGACGATGATGGTGTTGTGAACCCTCATGTTGACTTCATGACACAATGGCGGAATCACGATTTAGACGAAATAATTGTCCACATGTGCACGTTTGATACCGGTATCCGATAGCGTTGCCATTCGAATGCTAAAATAGTCTATCGAGATCAATGAGCACAACTCTAACATGCTGACTTCCAACACTTGCATTTTCTAAATACCCCAACAGTGACGGAATGTCAAATCACTGATTGTGCCTATTTCGAATTCCACTTACTGCGGCCGTGACGCAGCATGAAGCTGTCAGTCAAATATCTGCAGTAGGCCTCCGTGTCGCGCTCCGCGGCAGCTGAAGACAATGCCTATCAAAGGCTATAGCCCAAGGCAACCCACCATAGCAGATCAATCACCTGGTAAGTGTTTAATGTGCATGGACATCCGCAGCAAATTTGAGATCGGCATCAGAGTAATATGCGCTACTTTTGCTCTGAAATTCAATAAATTGTGCGACATTTGCAAGAAAGGTACTTTCTTCGGGTTCAGTTTGTATTTGATGATTATCGTTAGAAGCTATTCTAATCACAAAACTGCTTGTACCCGAAGAAAGTGATACCTACTACTTTTGTTCAATGAATAACGAATCACAGTAATTTGGGGATGAATATATTTCAAAATCAGCCAATTCTGTTTACAGGAATCTTTCTCTATTGATTATAGAAGAGCTTGAATATCCTAGAATCCGCTTTAGCGAAGGAAAAACAAACACTGTATCTTACATAGTTATCATCTATTCATCCAGATACATCAATAGTGGCATATAAAAGCGTCTAGAAGGCGCTCGCTGTACGCTGCTCCGGATACTATTCATTCATATAGTCCTTAAACGTCATCACAAAAAGTCACATTGGAATCAAAACATTTAACCTACAAAGAAATCATCTACAATTTGTTTATCTAACAATGTAGTTACATAGATAAGTAATGATATCATTGATTATGCAGTTTCACGTCGTTGTGTTGGGAGTTGATTTGACCTTTGAAATAAATAAAAATGAAAATGCCTATGTGTACAATGAAACGTCAAATTTCACTTCCCATTGGTTCGCTTTGCATACATTGATGGACCAACGAATATGCCAACTAGTGCGTAGCGTAAACTTCTAAACGACTATGGAATTCACAATCTCTTGTAGTTTAAGAAGTACGTGCATGATAATATGTCGTACATCAAAATGTGAAATGATGAAAGAACAATTGTATACATGATGAATTCAAGGAGATTCGAACTCAAATACTTTCACGAATAAGTGGAATAAGAGTGCATCATACGAAAATATGTAAGAACTAAATGTGGAATAGTAGCGCAGCCAAATAGTCGCTGCCCTAAACATCTATGCTGAATTCACATCTTGAGAATCAACATCAACAAAGACAATCATTCAACATTTACAAATCCGATCATCAGCAGAAAAGTACAAGCAATCGAATAGTAAAATCTATTAAAACAATAAAAACAACATTTAAGAAATATCACAAAAACGTAACAACATTAAAAATATATCACTTTTCGGATAACGTACTATCACTTTTAAACTATCGAAGAAGTTAAACATTTCTCAGCATTTACGAATTCCCACCGCAGTGTTTGAATCGATGACAAATACTGGAATGGAGAATGATTGGGTGCTTACATAGATAGCTGAGTATTTCCAAGTCTTGATTTAATACTTCTAATTGGTTGAGACTGATGCGTGCGCACGTTGTTGTCATCTACACGTCATGGCTACCGTAGATTACAAATGAATCACTTCTAATAGCACTAAGTATAGTTTGATTGAGAAATGGTCATTTCTTCTGATATCACAGGTTCATAGTGAGTGTAGTTAACCGTGAAAATATCTCTATACAAACACTGTGAAGAAATATGAAAATCAATTGAAATCAAATACACTTGACATTGAGAGAGTACAAAGTCGATACCGTAATTGCATTCATCTCCGTCAGAACAAATTTCTCCGCTTCTAGATCAACAAGAATCGTAATTCGAAGAATCTAGAGCTACGAAATGGATATCACAACGACATCTGAAAGATGAGATCAATCAAATATGGAAGTTTTATATCAATTTGGCAATAAATATTCCATCTAGCGATGAAATATACCAGCATCTATATCGCAATTAAAATGACCAGTCAGAAAGGTGAGATGAAACGAATTTTCGCGCAGTGGTATCGACGGGACTCAAATGCATCGAATGAATCTGAAATTGAAGAATTTCATTATCACGACTGTGTGTTCAAATCTCGTAATAACAACACAGGGTTCTCTGCTTTCAAATATCACTATTGTATCGTGCATTTCTCTTGTGCCTCCGCCACCAGCTTGCTTGGTCCCTCTGTCACTTTGTTGGCGATTTCACGAACATTCTCCGGGAGAAAACCTGGAAATAATGACCAGATTGTATACTCATTGACAAAATTTTTGAAAAATTTACTTCTTTAACTTCTTTTTGACTGGTATATACATGTATGTATGATACCTTGATAATTTCGTCACAATCTCCACCAAGTCGCTAGCACAGAAAAACAACGCATGTGGCAGATTCAGCTTTAATAGCGCGTGTGCCCCCCTCTAGGTCCAATACATTCAGTAATCCGAGATGGCATGGATTCACAAAGTTTCTGAATGAAGGATGTTTCAAGGAGAAGCCACTGCTCTGTCAGTCTTTCAGAGAGAATCTTCAGGGACACTGGTGGAAGTGAATAGCGATCTCTCACTCGCCGCCCAAGCTCGTCCCATACTTGTTCAATGGGTGACAAGTCAGGTGAGCGTGCAGGCCAGTCAAGGGTTTGAATGTTCAATCAACTATATTATATATTATATTATAACTGGATTCAGAGATTAAAAGTTTGGTTTTCACAAAGGGCTCAGAACTGAAGAAATACGCATGATTTTTGACAGACAACAAGACCTCATAAACCACTCAATAATCGAAAGATCTGGTCAAGGTGGCTAATAACATAATGATTATCAATCGCTCTGAGATTAAATCATTGTATTAGATGAGTTTAAATGTCAAGTAATTCAAAATTTTAGTTCAGCTCAAATACTAGCACTTAAATCGCACATTTTAGTATTTAGTTTCTGCAGGTGAAGAAACAACCCAATTCGGTGAACTTGTATCTGGACACTGAGGCTAAAAGCAACATGATTCTGAAAACTGCCAATAATTGCTGATTAAACGCAGAACTAAAAAGTGCATTTTGAGATTGAAATTTCAAACATGCAAACATAATAAGCAGATAATTTCAAATTAAATACTTTGCATTTGTGAATATCTTTATATTGATAGGAAGAATCCTTTATGGAATCTCAACTTATTTCATCAAGAATTAATGCCGCAATATACATTATAGAAGTGAATATATATCGAAATCAGCCATAATACTCTAAACATTCAACTTTTAAGATATCTCTCACGCCAAAAGTGTTGTGCCAAATTTATTATCCTTCGGTCAAAAGTTGCATAATACGTAGAAAGTAAGCTGCTAGAAATCTGGTGACCATGGATTGCTTGGTTTTAAAGATATTCGCAGAATCCGCCAGGGGGCGAAACTGTGGGGCGACGGTTAGGGTAAGGCCACATGACGACAGCTGCTATAGCGCACCTGGAGCTTCTAGTGTGGCCGCTCCGATTGAAACACATAGAAACATTTTCACAGCGCGGCTACAGCCCACCTCAAAAGCTCGTCATGTGGCCTTACCCTTAACCATTTTCGACTATCACAAACATGAATAATATCAGAAGACAATAATTTTAAGTGCATTGTTTTACCATACTCAAATTGATATCATTAAGTCACCACTGAGGAAATGAAGGTTTGTTAAAGAGCGCTACTCTGCAATTACTCTTTTGCAAGCGATGAAACCGCCCAAGACATTTAGGACTTCTAATATCAATATGATGTGATGGTTTTACATCACCTCTTCCCCTAACTGGGACTTGGACGGTGGTGACATAGTCAGACTTTAACCTGGAGCGTTGTGATCTTTTAGCCCGCATGTACTGCCTGACGACTGCCAATGACACTCTCAGGCCTCGACCTCTGCACCATAGGATCGCTAGGCCAAGCACTTAACCACTGTGCCACGGAGAGCGTCGTGATATGAGTACGTAGAAATGCGCCATAAAAGCTGTAAGTTGTCCTGATATTTGATTTATACGTGATTTGTAAACAATGACGCAGGATAATGTGTTTCAAGAAGCAAGCTATGTTCCGATAATCTTGAAAGGAATTTCACTGTTTGCCTACGTCTGGAATCAGGATTCCTCAGGGAGAATGAGATGATTTATTCATTCGTTTGTGACACTGAAAAATGTTTCAATTCAATGGAAGAGTTTGAGAAGCAAGACTTCAAATGTTAATTCTTTGAATCAATGCTTCGATGAGAGGATATATGAAAACGTTCGTGTTTACGAGCTCTCCCGAACCTCAAAAATATCCCAGTTTGTTGTCGCTATATTTACAAAACTTGACTGCCGCCAACTTTTCATCCACGAACTAACCAAATAATGGATGAGACAAGTGATGAATAGGAAACAAATGGGAAGCAAGAATTGAACAAAGCCATGTTTACACCACAATTCGGAATCGGAATACTTTTCTTCAAGGATGTCAGTATCATGAAATATACAAAACACAGAATTAAATATTTTGTTTATCTGATTCGGTTTGCTAGAAGTGTGATTAATACGAAATCGACGGCACATCGAGGAACCTATTAAGTGGGCAAAAAGGAATTCCTAATACTTTACATAGATAGGCAAAAAAGTCGTGCGTCGCTTGCGGATTAATGTGAGTTCCAGCAAAGTGCTTCGATTGCCAAAATTCCTTCAGATTCGAAGAATTCAGATCATGGCGTACAAGTTTTCTCCATAATGTTGTCCCTTCCGATCATTATTAAAAAAAGTAGCAGGCGTAAGAAAATTAGTTCACTTGATGTTTTCACATCCTCTCCTCGGCATTGCTCACTGTATAGTGCATACGCTGAATCGAAGCCAAGACAGGGATGTGTGTTTTGGTGTGTGCGAAATGATATTACAGCGCGCAAGCATCTCTCACTGGCTCTGGTGTCCTCTGCTGACAGCTTATTGTTTGCCATTTCCAATAGCAAGCGATCCACGAATTATCCATAGAGTAGTGGAATTATCCATTCGAGAAGGAGTAGGTTGTCTAATTCTGTGATGTGCCATTTCGATATTAAGGTTACATACAATTCTTCCTTTCTAGGAAACCGAAGCGCACGCAGATGAATCTAATTCTGTGATACAATATGAAAGTATGAAATAGCGAGTGTTGCCGTTTTCCTTGACATTTGAAGGTTACACCACGAGCGATTACACGAGCGCGAGAGTGGTGCAACCGAATTGTCGCCACAGTTTTCTGCCAAACTTCCTCGATGTATGAGTTGGATGAATCATAGATATCGGACCGCGTGATCAATGATCTCTGAAACCGTTTCTAAACTACCGATAGGCAGAATTTCATTATCTAATCGGCTTGTCGGATTGTCATAGCCACATAACGCTCAATTTCTACCAAAGATTGCTGCATTTTGACAGAAATCCATGACTTAGGTGGGAAGCATTCTTTGTCAACTTACCCACATATTCTCTATCACTCTGTTGTGCTTTCTATTCTGTTTTGTGGCTATCTTTACGATAAATTTTCAGTTGCTACTGCTTTGATGGAGAGAATGGTTTTCTATGACAAAATGATTAACTAGACCACGTCTTTAAGTGCTTTCTCCTTAGACATCGCAATCCAAGAACTATTCTGTTTTGGATATCAGCAGCTCAGACGGATTCTAATATTTGAAATGTTCATCTTACCGTTATGTATCAGGGAACAAAGTGAAAAGAACTCTATGTTTGAAACTCACTCATTTTTGGATCTAATTGTTGAAATTTTTAAAAGGAGAGTTCTGCAATTACATAGAAATCGGTTCAATGTGCTGCATCACACTTGTAAAGAAGTCGCACTTGTCATAGTTGTCAGTCTCACAACTAAATGTGCAATTAGAACACGCTGGGCTGTGACTTCTTACACCGTTTCTGTGCGACAAGAGGTTTTTGACAAAAAAAGTTGAATATTCCTCGAGATGTTGTCCACTCTTCAGGGTGTCATTAATTTTATTTAATTCTATTTAATTGTTGTTCCTTTTTCTTTTAATAATAATGATAATAAACAAAATATGAAAAATATATAAACAGAATAAATAGTAAATTTATAAGCTAAAATGAAAAATATTATCCGGAAAGTCTACATACTGAATTTTACTAGTCAAGTATAACGCTGCTACTTATTTGCTACTACGCAGTGTTCAAAGTCAAATGCACGAGTGAAATGTTTTCAAAATGAGACTATAATTTACGTGATCTGAGGGTCTACATGGAAAAGCATTTTGGCATTCAGTTGAAGTTTGGACTGTTCTATAGTGGGCAATTATCAACTCCCAACTGTTTGAATTTTTGTGTTTTCATAACTGCGTCACTTTATCTTGAAGTTTTGTGGGCACGCCATGGAAGTGTGTTCGTTAGCTGCTAATCGTGGAGGTGGTGTCGACCCACCACTCCCTGCTATTGGGAGGGGCCCAGGGGACGTCAGGTTTCGGGAGTTGGAGTTTGTCTTGGACTGTCTTGATGTTGGCGTCAGTGGCCGTGATGGTGATGTTGATGTTAGCTGCCAATCTTCAGAGACGTTAAACAGGACACAGACAGGCGATTATCCTGCTGATGACATTTTAGCCTTTTTATCGTGCAAGTATGATTATATTATCCAGATAATCTGACAATGACTTCGCCGCGCTTTGGCCTTTATCGTGGAGCATTCGCTCTGCGTCCGGGAGACCTTGGATTCAAACATTGGTCTGGCCAAAGCTAGGACTTCTCAATTAGGTGCACTCTGTATTCGCAGGTAGCCTGTACCTTTACATTTTTGCACTCAGCACAAAAGTATGAAGTTGTGATAAAGAATAACTCAGCCCAATTCTCGGATTCATGTCGCCCGATGTGCTTCTGAGCATAGACAAAGTATACCTGCAGATTTATCATTTATAGCAGCTGTGCTTTACATGGACAATTACATATGCACATATGCACTTAAAATCTTTTTCAACTGAATTATATGCTGTGTCTAAGATAAAGGACAGAATGAATTTATTATAATTGAAATGATACCACGCACTTGGATGCAACAGCCAGAGATTTGCACAAATCCCAAATTATAAGTGAAATATCTATATTCAGCATTTAGTCTATGTTCTATTGTGAATATTCTTCAAGATATAGGCCATGCCGTAATTAGTAAGGCCTTTTGGAAGACAGTTATCTTTCAGTTTCTTTAGTTTTTTGATAAGGAGTTAGAAAAGAGGCTTTCTCAGGGTTCCTACGCTTTTCCTGATTCAAAAAATTAAGGAGATTTAAGGAGATTTTAAGAACATTAATCACTTAATTTAAGGAGGTATGACGGCCCAGTTGGTTAAGTGACCGCACCGATAACATATTGTACAGAAGGTCCAGGGTTCGATCCTCCACCTAGTGAAGTGTAGAAAAGGTGAATTCTCGACTCTCTGATAGTCACATTCTGCTAAGAACGATTCCAAATCCCAAGTGTGCCGTCTCAAAAGTAGTCCCAAATTTGAGATGTCATTTTGTAAATTGTGATATGAAATTCCATTGAGCCATGTATATACAATGTTCATGGAAAAAATTTGTTTCGTTTTGGAACTCCATTAGCGTCATCAATCAAAAAATATTTCTTTCTGTGTAATCTTTACATTTGGAAGTACGCTCAAAAGCAATCATGATCCTCTGTGAATTTGAATTTTCGTAATGATAACAATTCTTTACCTTTGCACTTTGCTGTCGAATACACAGGGCAGGTGCAGGCTCATCAATATTTGCCGAACTGAATTGCAAAAATTGCTGACCTGATTAAGCAATTTGCAACAATGGAAACAAGAACATATCAACAAAGAACAAAATATAAAGCCAAGTTTTGTTTGTTAAATGCACATGTACATCATAAACAACATCATTAGACAAATGATTACAATTGATGAAGAATATTGATTTCCGCAATCCAAGAGAAAATGTAAAGTAAAGTCAGCTGAAAGAAACAAGGCTGGATTGCTTTCACTCTCATGATGTTTCTATTTGTTCATCACAAACTACCTCTGAATACATCAAAAAAGTCCATAAAACATGATTTGGATTCGAAGTTGAAAATCGTGGTTGTCCTTGTCACAGCTATTGGCTTTATACATGAAACAATGTTTGCCCCACCTTATCAACACGAAGAATTTGAAGTTATTCTGGAATAAAATTATTATAAATTCAAAATACACGCGTACTATGGTAAGCTATAACTACAGGGATATGTTTGATTTCATTCATTTCATTATCCAGTAAAAGAGATACAATGAAAACGTTTTCAAGCCGAAGTATTATTGAAATAGGACTTAATAAATATAATAGGAATATGAAAATAGGATTTTCCGAAGATTTGCGCAAAAAATCGACGCTGAGAGTGAGAGACGGTACAGTTTACTATGTTATTGATACATCACCCACCACGCACCGTCACGGAATCAATCTAAAGTCCAGAAATTTAAGAAGATTTTCAAAAAATTAAGGACATTTAAGTAGATTTAAGGATGAAATTAAAATTAAGGAGATTTAAGGAGTTTTAAGAAGATTTAAGAAGCGTAGGAACCATGCTTTCTTGTATTACAGTTTTTACGGTTGCTTTTGAATATCTGCTCTCACTGAATTTATCAACTATAATCCTTTCGGTACAAAACTTTGTGCCGTAGTTACTGCTCACTCATTTTGCATCAGAATTTTGCTTCCCAACCCTCCCATTGTTGGTTGAATGGCACTACTCCCCATACTGGGGCTTCGACGGTGCTGACCTAGTCAGAGATCTGGAGCATTGTGATCTTTTAGTCCGGATGCCCTTCCTGCTGACTTCCAATGACACTTTCGGGGCTTGACCACTGGACCGAAAGATCGCTAGGCCAAGCACTTAACCGCTGTGCCACGAAGACCTGACTCCAAACAGCATATTGTATACCTAATTAAAGCAATGACCTCCATGTATGCATCTAATATACCGGTAATTCAAAACGCTTCAGAATGTCCTTGCAATCCATCTCATACTAAAGACCTAAAAAATGTAATGAATTAGGGAATCATCTCATCGACAGTGTTACAACATTGTCAAAAGATATCTGTTATGCACCGCAATATCAGTTGTCCAAACAAACACATTTCACGTTGGATTTCTGAGCATCCCAGAGGACACGATTGAAGGGTTAAAAGCTTTGCTTTGTCACCGTAAACTGATCCCCTACCTCAAACTTGCAGTGAGTTTTGAACATATCTCGACCTCAGCTTAAATTGAAGTAATTTATTATCTGTCTCAATTGTCCTGTCTACTCTCTCTGTTCTTTCATGAACACGTAAGGGCAACGGAAGCCGGAAATTTACCTTCTTTTAGAGAGTGACTTGTCCCATCTTCATTTCTCATGCTGACAGTTCTAAACAAGAGATTTCATCTTCTTTACTTGTCGTCGCCTTCGGACAAAAACTATTCGCTTCATGTAGTTAGACAAAAGCAGAGAGATAAGAGAAAGTCACGAAATCAAAGATTCCATCGAAAGCCTGCGCTACCACGAGTTGGAAAATGCTTATCTGGAAGATGCCTCGAACGAATTGATCGATAACAAACACGCTGTATTAGAGAAATGCGAAAGAGATCAATTCTGCACTGCTCCCTAGAGTAATCCCCATTTACTTCTGTGAGTTGTCGGCAACAGAGAAAATGCTACCTTCTTATTCATTCGAACTGCTTCTATAATTAAAAATGGAAAGAAGACTAAACTGAAGTTTTTCTTAAAGTCTTTCAAAAGACTTTTTTTCTTAAGAAATTAGCAGTTTCGGAAACATTGATGCATTTATTTCAGGCAATTGCACAAAATGAAGGAAGATATTCGTTGGATCTAAGCGCAGAAGGCTTTGATTTTACTTTTTCCAAAACGACAACAAACTTTGCTGTTCAAACTACAGAGCTATGCTGCAGCATAATGGTGTACAAACTACCCATGTGAATAACTTTCCATATTTTATACAATGACAATAAAACAACAAGACTAATTGTTTGAAAATGAATTAGTAAATAAATTAAGGAAATGAATCAACGTCTTAATGCGTTATAAGTGAGGTTCAATCGTCACGTATATTCTATTGGGATTCAGATGGTGTTACACCCATCGAAGCGGATTGCAGAACACTATGTACTTACTTAAATGGAAAAGTAAGTACATCATTACCAACCACCTGGCAGCAAAATTTCTCCTCTCAGGTAATGATTGCTATGAATGTGAGACTGATATTTGATAAACTTGATAAACTATCGCCTAATCAATAGGAAAATTTACAAATGCAATCATCAATACGCTTGTCCGCATTAGAATTATAAAATTCGATGACATCTTAAAAGCACCTTCAACATTTTATTGACAATCTTGATTGAATTATAAATCTCCTTGACGCACCAACAAGAGACTGCAGTCAGATCAGTCTAGATTTTAATAAACAGACCTAGTTGCAAACAGTGAGAGGCACATGAAGTTACAGCTTAAGAATCGGCAGGTGCATAGGTTTCAGATGTTCCCGCCCATTTAAAATACATTTCAAGGCTTTTCTTAGAGTTAGCAGTTGACTTGACCTCGAATGCAATGCATTATTCGCCTTATAAAAAAATCGAAAGAAGCTCCCATCACTTAACCACGGATGAATCACCGATGGCCCACCTACCAAGTATGAACACGTGTATTGTGACAATCTTTATCTTTACTTTTCTCTGTCAATACAACAAGGTCACGAAACCATTCTGGCAAATCATGGTTGGGGTAGCTTTCATACGAGTTTAGGGTTAATAACCGTAGTGGTCTCCGTGGCACAGTGGTTAAGTGCTTGGCCTAGCGATCTTTCGGTCAAGAGGTCGAGCCCCGAAAGTGTCACTGGAAGTCGGCAGGAAGGGCATCCGGACTAAAAGATCACAAGGCTCCAGAAAAGTATGACAATGTCAGCATCGTCCAACCCCAAGTAAGGGGGTACGTTCCTCAAGTCGGACAGACTCAACCCCTGAGCCTTCTGGACTAGATTGCTGGTACCTTCTGTATTCTCTGTACATTCAGAATAGAATTTTGAAACGCTAACTCCATTGCGCATAAAAGTAGAGAATATTTACTACATTTACTTATTTATTTATTTACTTACTTTATTATTTTATATTTACTTATGCACTTGCAGTTCCTACAGCGTTAATTGCAGTACATGGCATCTCCACGGGGATGAAACTCGTCAAGAAAATGATTTGCGCGGTCGTTTAACTATTAGAGCTAGTTAACTAGATCCAGTGTTCTTCTTTCACACATTGGTAGCATCTTACAGCATCTCCCAGGGTTGTTATCATAACTGAGCTCCGCACATGTGTCACGTGCATCTCCGCGCTATGTCAATACACCTCTGAGTGATGCTATCAGACGTGCTCAAGTAAATTACATACGGAACACATTTCACTCTAAACTCAACGCCTCAGAACACGATCAATATTTCTGTACTGACGTGATACTTTTCCTCATACACTATAAATGTGTACACATGCAAGGTTGACAAAGAGCAGACGTTTTCTTAACTCTCTAATATCAGGTATTATTCTAATGAAAGACAATCACATGTTCTTGATGTCTGTGTATTTCATGTTGGATGTTTAGGTTGTCTAGACAACACGTAGACCAAATCAAGTCTCCGAAGTATTCCAAATTGATTCCGAAAGCAGTCGAGGCGCCGTCATATACGATGTTTGACAGGAAGAAGACACTGAAGATGATCGTTGTCTTCTGAGTGGTTCCCAGGCCAAATGAGGGCCGAGAGTGGGCCAGCACGGGCCGAATGTGGGCCCTAACATCCTTCTACACTGCCCCTACATCCTTTTCTTCTACACTGCGTTGATGTACAATCGATTTTAATTAGTTCAGTTTGCATCATCTCATAATCTTGATTGACATCCGTTAGTACCTTAATCATACCTTTCATGACGAACTACAAAACTTTCACCAGGACTCAGATTTCAGACATTGCCTGCGGACTAGCCAAACATAAAGCACACACTGAGGGTAGTCATACCTGGGAAACTTCAACATCGTCACTTGGAGGAGATAGAATTCCGTAATTTGCCGATGTTGATCGACAATGGAGACAAAATGCCATTTTTCTGTATTCAAGCTTTGGTCAGAGATTTTGGTAACGCTTTCAGCAAGTGAAGATGACTTTACCTCATTCGAACCTTTGATTTAGTTTAGCTAACTTTTAGCATAATCCGAGTTCTGAATGCATGCAGTTACTAAATCCATCAAAAAATCCATTAGTTGGTGGCTATGTACATCAACCTACGACTACTCGAATATGCCTCAATTTTGAACAGGTAAGCCACACACTCTGTGGCCGGCCGTTGATAGATATTGAACAGGCTTAAGTCACGCACTCAGCTTTCACTATTGGCCTCGTGTTGGTGGCTCAATGGCCATGAGGATAGAAAGTAAAGTTGAGCCTATCAGAAAACGACCAACAAAGGGAAAAGTCTGATATTACAGGGTGGCATTGACCACAATATGGATTATAAGACTGATTGCGGCCAGCAGGTATACTCGTGTTACTAAATTTTCTAAATTTTTATGTTCATTGGTTCGGACGAACGGAACTTTTTGGTTCACTTCTAGATATTTGTATTACATTGTAGACCAGATGTTCCCACACATTTTTAGTAGAGGTGCTGATGTGAACATGATGTGAATTTTTGATGAACACGGGGATCCGTCAAATTTTACATTAATAAGCATGTAAATTGCAAGAAGCAATGTAACAGTGACCGCAGATTGCACGAGTTCTTTTTGCATTAGAGACGGTAACGTGAAGTGCAGCAATGTCAACAGCTTGATCTGACGTCTGTTCGCAGCATTATTACTACTCGTGTGTGCATTGTTCTCTCTCCATCTTCGTCTCATCCACTGCTATTTGAAATCTTCCCACGGCCACACCTTTTTTAGGTTAAACATGTTAGTGCAATGGATGTGGCCTGGTCATCATCACTTCACGAGTTGTCGTGACATGACTTTGGTGACCTCAAGTGCTTTCTGCTTAGAGAATGAGGTCAGAAGAAGTCAGATGAAGCTGCAGACATCGCTGCACTTCAAGTTATCGCGCCTAATTCAGAAAGTAGTTGTCCGATTTGCACAAATCTTGGTATGTGGGTAGAAAATATCCTCACTTACGTGTACTGAAAGTTTTATGACGATTGATTCACTTCAACGGATTTTAGACAAATTTGAAAACTTGGTGGGAGAGATAACCTATAAGTGCCAGCTTGGGATCCCTTGTTGTAGACTAATTAATTAAGGAGGAGACAATATCTTTACTAATAAGTTGAAAGAAAAAATGCACTCCCTTTGGTTTAACCGTAAAAGTATAATGTTAAAAGTATGTACAAGAGACAGACGTTTCGCGACGCAGTCGCAGCCTCAGTGTCTGGTAAAAACGTGCAGAATGTCAAAAACCGTCAAGTACATCTTTCGACACATTATTCAGGTGCATTTTGAACCCTAGATGTTTCAGAAAACCAAATGCCCTCGTCTCTGACTTTGCCTACATTCGAATCCATCTTGCATTATTCATCTGCTAAAGGGCAGCGAGCGGATGCCACTCTCACGACTACTCTGATGAACGAGAGAATGTTCACATCTGTGGCAGCTATTATCATCTTGATAGCGAAACTATGATTGTAATCTTCATGCAAAATATATGTTACATTTTAACCTGTCATGTCAGAAGACAGAAATTCGCGCAGAATCGCTTCATCAGCCATTTCCAGACGGTTTGCACGATAAAATCTCAACCCGAGCGAGTGGAAATGTCATCCTCAGACACTCTCCTTTTCATTCTAATTGTCAATGGAACATAAATCAGAAAAAGTGGAACAGCTGAAGCCCATTGTCGATAGATTCAAAGAAATAGAGACGCGCGATCTTCAATTGCGGTTCGTATTTCGTCAAAGAAGTAGTCAAGCGGTTTGTGTAGAAGAGTTGAGGAAGCCAGAGGGCAGAGAGGATCAAAGGGAGAGATGAACTTGTCAGATGAACGATGAAGAGAATCATTGTCTCAACGTTGGGAAGGGCGCCATCCTGGTAATGACTGTCATTAGCATGAGAGAGGTAATGAGATGAACGAGACGAACGATTCGAAGCTAAACAAGTTGTCAGCAGAAAAAACCGTCTAATTAACTTCCTACAATTGATTATTCAGCTGTTGAATTCAAACGTTATCAACTGATTAAAATGTGAAATTCAAAGACAAGTAATCGAGTTTATTGTGGAAATGTGAAGCAGAAGAAACTATCAAAATGTCAGACGTGTACAACATGAGTACGCCTTTGATTTACTGACTTGTATTTGTTCTTTGTTTATTTACTTCATTTATTGCTATTTTTATCTACTTATTCGAAGTTTTTACTCATCTCTGCCCCCCAGGCACGATGGGACAGTCTCCACACACACATCTCCCACCTGGTTAGGGCTAGGAGCGTCTAGTAAGAGCGGTGGTACCCATGGAGTAGGTATATTAGGTAGATTATCGACTCAGCATTTATTAAATCCCCAATGTGTATGCACTTTCGATTTTATTAAATGAACTGTAGTTGAGACCCAGTACCACATGTGAGATATGCGCATTTTTGCAGTTTTGAAGATATCTACACGGAATTGACTGATCATGATTGCAACACAGAGGAAAGAATATCATTTTACAAATCCTCCGTGTCCTGACAGCCTTGGAGATGTAATTCGATAAATTAGCAATTCGATGGGTTGCTTTTACATTAATGCTCACCCTTATTAATAAGAGCATTTTCTTATCGTGAGCATATCACAAACTACCTACAACTGAAAGAGAAAATATCAAAGACAGATAATAATAAAAAAATTAAATTAAAAATGATGGGTCCAGATTTTTATTCTTCAGCAAGAAAATGAAGTATAAATCTATCTGCGATGATCACCTGCCGAAAGCCGATGAATTTCAAAATAAAATAAATCAGAAAGCCAAGCAAAGACATAATTCCATGAAGACTGCCATTCTAATGCGGTTCATGATATTTCCTTGATAATCAGCTCAACTTCCGCTTAGTTAAGATGCCTGTTCGTCAATGTTCATTCTTTTTGATATCTCTAAGTTCCATACTGCTTATGTAGTGGTTTCACGTCGATAGTATATAAATACAGGAATAATTTGCAAAAATTTCTTGAATGTGATAATTTAAGATCATAAATATGCTTCTTAAAATGTGATCATATATTGTTTGAACAGCAGGAACGTGATCTAAGGAAAAAACTGAATCTCCTGATATAAAAATTTTCACTGCATGCGGCATTTTTTTAGTGGACACCCTACCTACTATACACTTACTCTATGATAATATCTTCCGAGATGGACAGACTCGAACCCTTGACCTTCTGCACCTTCGCACCGAATGCGGCCCTTAACCAATTGAGCTATCCTGCCACCTACAGTGAGAGCGACGGTACCTCCCCAGTCGAACAGACTCGAACCGTTGACCTTCTGCACCTCCGCACCGAATGCGGCCCTTAACCGCCTAAGCTATCTTACCGCCGAAATTATTCTAGGCAATAACTTCTTTTACTTCTTGGATAGATTGTCTCTAAAGTCTTAGTACTTATTCACTCAACGCTAATTCCTAATATTGCCTTGTACACTGTAATTTTTCCAATTCCACTTACCACTTGAGAAAGAGAACAGTTGTCTCTTGAAGCGTCATGTCTGCATTTCATTTCTTCTTCGGGTTTAGTATCAACAGATCGCAAGGCCCATCTTCCAGTCATTTAAGAAAAACTCAGTTTAGACTGAGATAGTGCGAACATTCAGGTCTCTATTTCTGGATGTCAGTAATTGCTTTCTGCAGATTAGCGCTCAGGTAAAGACCCACCAACAAGCAGAGTGCACTCCGTCAAGTTGCAGAAACCTTTGTCTGATTGATTTCAGCCTGTAGCACTTCCCATCAAACAGCACTGAAATCAGCTTTGATTTTACCCAAGCAGAGAAGGAATTAGCAGAATTTGACTGATTGAACGTTCAAGTATTCACGATCTCAACTCTTAATGCAAATACATCCCCAGCAGCGTCGATGCAGCTCTTTAATCAATTTTGTTTAGTGATAGAAGCGCCAATTAAAGCATTTCCTCTTCGTTATGAAGCATTGCATAGGTCAAGTTCTTCAGTCGTGCATCAGAGTTGGCGACTTGAATTTGCCTGACTATTAACAACACTAATCTACTGTTTCTAACAGTGAATTATCACGGCAACTGGCGCCCTTGAGTGTTCAATACATAGCGGCGTGAGTATTGAAATGAAAGATGGTCTCCGTGGCACAGTGGTTAAGTGCTCGGCCTAGCGATCTTCTGGTACTGAGGTCGAGCCGCGAAGGTGTCATTGGAAGTCTTCAGGAAGGGCATCCGGAATTGAAGATCACAACGCTCCAGATTAAAGTCTGACTGTGTCAGCAACAGGGAACAGTGACGTTAAAACCATCATTTTTCATGTCATTTCAGAAAGCAGGAAATCAGCTATAATCTGCATCAAATTTCATCACCTGTATCGATAAACTGTATGACAAGTATCAGCTTCGAATCTGAAGACATCGAATTCAGAAAAATAAAAATATCAGACGATTAACAATTGCTCTTTGAACACTAATCATTGCTTTATTAGCTTTCTTTAAGTAAGAAGCTGCTTCGTAACCCAAGCAGCTGTCATTTTGTTTTCGATACCTCGGCTTATGTTGAAATGTAGAAATTGCTGTGTCATTGACCAAACAATTTTCCAAGAAAGTCAGCATTATTATCATATTACTTCGAAGTATGTAAATATCCAGTAAGATTTCATAATTCGCACGAATCCATCGAATCATAACAGAAATATGAAAATATATGCTTGCAGACGTGAGCTCACGTCCTGAAGTTTAATTAAAATCGCAGTTTATTGAAAACATACATTTTGCGAATGGATCTGATAATGATAATTTTCTATGGTTTCTCTGATTAAGTGCAAAGTGCGAAGTCTAGAGCCACAATTTCTGACATGATATGTCTTCATGTCTGTTCCTATCATGTGTATATTATATTATCATGTTTCTGATCGGAAATGCATGCGAGAAGGGGGTTCAATGTGGATCATTTCGGTGAAAATGCCTCTGCTTGCCGACATCAGGAAGCTTGCCAATTCCAAATATGCTTTGCCTCGTAGACAGGAGTGCATGAGCATGAAAGGAAAGGTTATTAAAAAATTATGACCGTAGGCTTAGTACCTTTAGGTCAATCAGAGAAAAATGTTTCATTTCAACGAAGACCTGTGATCTCCGTCCCATTGGATTAGCATGTGTTTTTCTTTGATCCTGTCTGACAAGAAGAGGAACCAGTTAGAACTCGGCAGACGTGCAGATTCGTCGGAGGCATAGGGTTTGCATCATTCTGTGAAAGTCTCATTTTCGGCCTCGCTCCCTGCACAAACTCGTGCTGGCTGCCGGGCTATGAGGTGCACATCATTCTGTGAAAGTCTCATTGTCGGCCTCGTTCCCTGCAGAAACTCGTTCTGGCTGCCGGACTATGAGGTGCACATCATTCTGTGAAAGTCTCATTTTCGGCCTCGTTCCCTGCAGAAACTCGTGCTGGCTGCCAGACTATGAGGTGTACATCATTCTGTGAAAGTCTCATTGTCGGCCTCGTTCCCTGCAGAAACTCGTGCTGGCTGCCGGACTATGAGGTGCACATCATTCTGTGAAAGTCTCATTTTCGGCCTCGTTCCCTGCAGAAACTCGTGCTGGCTGCCGGACTATGAGGTGCACATCATTCTGTGAAAGTCTCACTCTCGGCCTCGTTCCATGCAGAAACTCGTACCGGCTGCCGGACTATGAGGTGTACATCATTCTGTGAAAGTCTGTCGGCCTCGTTCCCTGCAGAAACTCGTGCTGGCTGCCGGACTATGAGGTGTACATCATTCTGTGAAAGTCTCATTTTCGGCCTCGTTCCCTGCAGAAACTCGTGCTGGCTGCCAGACTATGAGGTGCACATCATTCCGTGAAAGCCTCATTTTCGGCCTCGTTCCCTGCACAAACTCGTGCTGGCTGCCGGACTATGAGGTGTTCATCATTCTGTGAAAGCCTCATTTTCGGCCTCGTTGTGCTGGCTGTATGAGGTGCACATCATTCTGTGAAAGTCTCGTTCCCTGCAGAAACTCGTGCTGGCTGTCGGACTATGAGGTGCACATCATTCTGTGAAAGTCTCATTTTCGGCCTCGTTCCCTGCACAAACTCGTGCTGGCTGCCGGACTATGAGGTGTACATCATTCTGTGAAAGCCTCATTTTCGGCCTCGTTCCCTGCAGAAACTCGTGCTGGCTGCCAGACTATGAGGTGTACATCATTCTGTGAAAGTCTCATGCTCGGCCTCGTTCCCTGCAGAAACTCGTGCTGGCTGTCGGACTATGAGGTGCACATCATTCTGTGAAAGTCTCATTTTCGGCCTCGTTCCCTGCAGAAACTCGTGCTGGCTGCCGGACTATGAGGTGTACATCATTCTGTGAAAGTCTCATTTTCGGCCTCGTTCCCTGCAGAAACTCGTGCTGGCTGCCGGACTATGAGGTGTACATCATTCTGTGAAAGTCTCATGCTCGGCCTCGTTCCCTGCAGAAACTCGTGCTGGCTGCCGGGCTATGAGGTGCACATCATTCTGTGAAAGTCTCATTTTCGGCCTCGTTCCATGCAGAAACTCGTACCGGCTGCCGGACTATGAGGTGCACATCATTCTGTGAAAGTCTCATTTTCGGCCTCTTTCCCAGACTAGTCCTAAGTCGATGAAATCGAGTTATAAAATTCAGAATATGATATCATTTGAATCAATGAGAGATCTAATACGATCGCATTTATGAGGGAGGAATATTCAAATTGGGCGGCATAGAAAAGGAAGAGTTACATGACTATGATGACTGAGAAAACTTATCCTCAATAAGATTCATAGTAGAAGAAGAACGATTTTATTGCAGCAGTCAATGAAGCTTTCAGAAGCATGAAAATGATCTGAAGTTTCTTCTGATAGTTTATGATAAACAATGAAAGTAATTTGGAGTAGATATTCATGAATAATTCGGATCATGTCAATAATATTTCACTATGAAAGCGACATCTCCTGTAGACAGCTCTTCCCAATTCCAATATCGACAAATTCGAGCTAACTCAAGTAAGTTGCTGATTGATTTGAAATGACACTTGCTGCGAAGGAATTCATTTGGAAGTTGCCTCAGAGTTTTCAGTCTAACCGCTATTGGCTCAGCACTTGTCTGACTGTATGCAGACTGCTATTGACATTGTAGCTGAGTGGCCTTGGTGGTGCAGCGGCTTAGTGCTTAGCCTTTCGACATTCAGGTCGTGTGTTCGAACCCCCAGACAGGAAGGACATCCGGTTTCAGAAATCTCTGTTGAACTTATTCCAGACACTGGTGAGGATAATTGCTTCTCTCCGTCTTATCGTCTGTCTGTGTCAGACAATGAGAAATGGCGCAGCTGTTGCAGTTGGATTGGCAATGTGTCGGAGATGTCCATCCATTGCAAGGAAAAGGACGATGGAGTGAAAGGTACTACGCACTGTCTGGAATTATTGCATCTTGCGAGGAAAACAGATATTTGATCAGTTTTCAATTAACCACGTACACGTAGGTGCAATAATTGCGATGAACTTTCGATATAAATACGTAGAATAATCAAATATTGAGTTGCACCCGTAGTTGGAAAATGGGAATAGACCTGAATCGCTGCCATTTCATCCAATATCAGGAAACAGGCCTAGTTCACATCTCTCAACATCGACATACAATAATGAGACTCTTTCAAACACAAGTTAAAACAAGGGACTAGACCTGCACTTTTAATAGGAACATCGAATGGTATCACACCAGTGAATGAATAAGAATAACCTAGAAACCGCCTGTTGAAAACAGTTTCTTCAGAAACAGAGTATCTCACATCTCATAGCACTGACCTCGAGATGGAATCAGAGGAGTATATACTGGAAGATGGTTTCACATTAATGCATGAATTATATAATATATAACTCTGCCAATTGACAGAGTCGCGTAAGTGGCTCGTAGCTCAGTTGGTAAGAGCACAGGTCTAGTTAACCTTGGTCGTAGGTTCGAATCCTACCAGCCGCACATCTTTTGCATGGCAATTTGATCTATCGTTTATTTAATTTCATTGCTGTTAATAAACTATAAACACTTAACATATTACAGCTATACATGTACATGCAATGAACTCTAAAAAGAGTCTCCACCCACTTCTGCCCATTCGTCATGTGGTGGTCTCCGTGACACACTGGTTAAGTGCTTGGCCTAGCGATCCTTCAGTCCAGAGGTCGAGTCCCGAAGGTGTCATTGGAAGTCATCAGGTAGGGCATCCGGACTAGACGATCATACCGCTCCAGATTAAAATCTGACTGTGTCAGCATTGTCAAAGCCGCCAGTTTGGCGAAGTAGTGACGTTAAGCAATCAAAAAATGTGTAGAGTTCATATAATGTTGACATTAGATGTTTAGACATCAAATTAAACATTACAAATTGAAGATGGCGGTCTGCTGAGATTCCAAAGTCAAAACGTTTATTTCCAACTTGGAAAAGTAATACAAATATGTGATGACTGATAAAATGACTATATGCAATGAGAGATGGAGAATGAGATTTACAAGTAACTGAAATGATAATACGGATCGGAAGAAAAGGCCGTGCGAGAATCATTGCGCAAATCATAAGTCAACAATGTCAGAATCCATCATGAATGATCTGGAATTGAAATACTTGAATGTTCAATAATGTTCCCATTGATAAGCCCATTGTATTAAGATAGCTTTCTTTCAATTTGTGTGTTATGATAGAAAATTTTGACTTTGACTAGTTTGCCTGTGGGAACGGTCATGAGTCCTCTTAAGGAGTACCTAAAATATTATAATTTTGTAAACTTCGTAAAAATATTCGTATGTATTTTCAATGTTGCACATCATTTGAAATTAACATTATCTCACGTCTCAGTATTCTTGTGAATGAATAACTTTTAGTTATATTACATGTATGTCTATAGTCTTTTCCTGGATTAATGTCTTATTTACATAGCAGTCAATTCATTTATAAGTTTCATCTATAGGTTTTGGAGCGCCGGCCAATATATTATGCAAGGACATATACAGATAGGATGCATTTAATCAGACAGAAATGAGGTCATCAAGTAATTCACCTGTAATCGAATTGTCATATTGTGAAATGCAAGTTTCTTATGGCAATGACCGGCTCTACAATGTTTTCGCTGATTAGTTTCGTAAGTACCTGCGTAGAGAATTCGCTTACAATCTATTTTATCAATCAGCATGAATACTATTATCATCGAATCGATTTTATTTGTGTTCGTTTGCATTTGCATCGTTGGAAGATAGGAACAGGCTTATAAGTTTCGTGGATATTCTCAGTAATGTTCAATCCGGCTCGACATAGAAATCAGACAATAAGAAATATGAAACATCAAGCCTGGACTTTGATATTTCATAGAAATCGATGCGACTGATTTGGCATAGAAATCAAACAATCAAATTAAATGAGATTCAAAGGAAACTTCTAAATACTCCTACGAATCCTCATTCCCATATTCTGTCCTTTCGACAACTTCTTCTTCTATCTCACCATGTGTCTTCACAATGGCAAGAAGCCGAGAACATTCACCAGAGCCTTGCATTTGCTTGTTGCCAAAATTGTCTCATTAATGGGATCATTAATTTACGTGACATTCATGGCATTCTCTGATCTACCTGAGATCACAGACAAGATTCGTACGGCCGGGACACGTACAGGAGAACTGTGACTGCCCATCCTTCATCTAATCAGAGATTCATGCACCACTGTCTTCATTGACGCTAATGCCTGTTGTAGAGTGGAGAAAATAGACAATGAAAGCTGTTCTACGAGAAAAGTACAACATCTTTCATCAGCACGGTAACTGCACACGTATTACAAGTGCAGAAATTCTATTCACAAGATGGAGGAGAAGGAGGACCCTAAATGAATTCCGAGAGTTATCGCCGATCATGAGCAGTCGTGCTACTCCATATTGGATGAAGGGAGTGACCCATGCGTCAGAGCCTGCATGATTTGCGGCAGTGTGACTTGGGCTTTGACAGCTGTAGAGAAGAGAAGAATGGAGGTAGCAGACAAGAGGATGATCAGATGGATGTGTGGCGTGTCTCCCGAAGATAGAGTGGCCATCGAGTGCCTTCTGGTGCGCCTGAATCTGCAGACGATCGATAAGGTCATGAGGGTGCTGAGGTTGCGATGGTACGGCCATGTGGTAAGGAAAGATAAGAGATTGAGTGAAGAAAGTATAGAAAATGAAGATCAGCGGAACAACACCACGATGCCGCGCAAGGAAGACCTGGGAAGAAACAGAGTCCGCAGACTGTCAGCAATTGGGCCTCAAAGAAGCCGACACTTGGAACAGCTGGAGGCATTCCGTGAAGAATCATTGTCCAACCCAACGGATGTAGAGGAAAGGAAGGTAAACGGATAAAGTAATTGCCTCATTCGCTAGAAAAGGAGGAAAGACCATTTTTCAGTAAACGTGAAATAGATCACTTTTCACAATTCGATTCATATTCAATTAACTCTTAGTGATATTTGAAGTTTCAGGTGATCAGCTGATTGCTTGAAGTTTTGGATTTGTTACTAAACTATCCAACACCAAGAAAACTAGGAAAGAGTGATTTGCATGACCTTCGCCAGATGATGACTGCCAATAACATGACTCCAAAACATTGTGAAATCCGTTAATTCCTATACATTTTATGACAAAGTACTACTCAGTCTGCTCACTTCTCCTTCTGGTAGTGAAGTAACAGCAACCTGCTGTTAAACTGACGCTAACTGCACTGATCATGTTGTCATACTGCCACAGGTAACTCGACTTAAGCATTTCACACCCATGAGCTTGTAGAAAGTGACACATGGGAAGGAAAATTTCTGAATCTTCGTAATTTTTGATTCGCGAAGTGTCATCGGCCGAATGATCCGGTGATCCGGCCTCAATACATAACAGAATTATATGGAAGAGATCAACTATGGACTGATCACCGCGCAATTCGGCAGCGGTCACCATTACCTTGGGATTGCAACGAATCTATATTCAGGTGTGAGTCCTGAGATCTGATATACGGATGGGTAAGAAGTGTGTCTTTGGAATGGTCGGATTCTTTGAAGAAATTCTTCGACACTTTGTCTGACAACATCTTCACTTTCAGATGTTGTTTGTGACCTCTCAAGATGAATCGCCCTTTCATCATCACGCAGGCCTGTGATTGCCCATCCGTGAGTTTTGTGGGATATTTAAACTGAGAACTACACTTACAAAGAACTATTATCTTTCTATTGACACATGTTTTCTAACTAAAAATAATGATCTGCATATGTTTTGTTGAGTATTGCCTTGATTAAATGAAATGGCTTATGAGTTCCATAAGCGAAATATTTCTCCGACAGTTCAGATATGGAATAATGTCTATCGACGAGCGACAGAACGACATGAGACCTCAATTGAAGAACCCGCGTAAGAGAATCCGATAGCTTCATCCTCCAAGACAACATAGCATTAACTGTCAAGCTAAACTACTGAAGCAAGTTATCAGTAATATATATAGGAAATACTTAAGAGCGTGAGACAAATTATATGCATCACAGGAAACTTTTACTTCGATTACTTAAGTAGCATATCAACTATTGAATAATGATTCGAAAGCATGAATATTGTTCAATTTGTGTGAATATGTCTCAACCACAGAATTAGATTGTTTAAGCCTGTCACTTTGCTAAAAGTACAGACTATTTCCGAATGATGGCACTCTTAGTCCACCCTGTAAGTCAGATAAATTTTCCGTGGCGGTGTTCTTCGCATTAATGGTGGAGGCTTCCCATAAAAGGTCCTCCCACCCATCATATTTTCATTTAATTGCAGAGTTCTGCCCCAATGCAGTGTTTGATGAATTTATGGAATTTGTGGAAAATTGGATAATCTGCCACAGTCGTCTGATGATTCTGCGAGCAGATTGAAACCGATTCCTCAGTGAACGACGAATACACCAGAACGGAAGTGTTTTCCATCAGAATAAAACATCAATTCAACTCACTCGTAATTCCATCTTCCTCCTCCTCCGCATCCAAGGCCTCTTGTTTCAACTCCTCCGGCGTTTTACGTTTCCTTCCGAGTCGACCGTCGGGAGCCTGTTGACCGCCGTCCCATGGGATCTCCTCTTCCTTCTTCTTCAGACCGTACTGGAAAAGAAAGGTAAATCCAAAATGTCACATTGGCAAGATTTGGCTGATAAATGTTCCGTTAGGCTTTAATGACTTGCTGATTGTGCACACGTACGAAGCGAATGAAGCAAAGGAACACTGATTGCATTTTCCTTGTTTAGCTGAGAAGTCGGGAGAATGCTGATTGCGAAGATGCACTTGAAAATCCAATTAACATTCGACATTTTGGAGGAGATGCATAAACATGGATCGATTCACGGAGAATGAAATGAGATTAACGCAAGTTCAGATTGCCCTGCAAATATGCGCGATGGAAGGACTCGATCCTACCACACCAGGCTATGTAGACGTGTCGCTTTGACGAAGTGCGCTACAGGCACGGCTGATCTTTATTGAGTGTTATCACCTACATATAATTCATCAATCGTCACAAAAATTAGAGTACATGGAGTTGAGTATATTTTCAACCAACACGCAAAATCTCATGCAGATTGGAGGAATACTTTTTGAATACAGACGATAACGAAAAGTACAGCGATGTCAGCAGCTTGATCTGACTTCGTGTGACCTCATCATCTGAGCAGATAGAACTATATGTCAACAAAGTCTCCGTGGTGGTCTCCGTGGCACATTGGTTAAGTGCTTGGCCTAGCGATCTCTTGGTCCAGTGGTCGAGCCCCGGAAGTGTCATTGGAAGTCGGCAGGAAGGGCATCCGGACTAAAAGATCACAACCAGCAATGCGTAAGGCAAGCTGTACTAGGGAACACACGTCGTTGTGACGAGCTGTTGTTATCATATTGAAGACTGAACAACTGACAAGTCAATCGTACATATCTTTGACTGAATATTTCTCCGTGATAAATTCATCAAATGGAAATATTATTCACATCGTTCGACTCCTAACGATCTAAATTCACTGACTGTGCACGTTCAATGCGCTGTCAATGATTTAGTTCGTCAGAATACGGACTTTGATTTGCATTACCTTGAATGGGAATTGGTTCTTTCTCCCCCTCGGGACTAGTACTTGCCGTGACCATCAGTATTAAAAAATGCCATCTCTTGACCAAACAACGCAGACAAAGCAATTTATCTCTGTGATGACAACGCTCCAGATTAAAATGTGTATATCAGCACCGTCCAAGCTCCCAGTATGGGCAAGTAATAACGTTAAACCATCATTCATTACAAACGGTGTGGTCGTAGGAAGAATTCGAGTGCCAGTGGATGTGACGAAGTCTGATCAAACAGCTGACATCACGACACTTTACGCTACTGTCTCTATTTCAAAACGAACTTGTCCAATTTGCACAAATTTTGTGTGTGGGTGAAAATATGCTCAACTACATGTGCCGAAAGCTTAATGACCAATGATCAATTTTCACAGATTTTAGAGAATTTGAAAACGAATGATGCATTGAACAAGTTTTGGGAAAAATACGCGCACTCAGTTGGAAGCAGCTACAGCGTCTTAGAAGAGTCTAGAGTATCTATGAACTTAACGTATGATGAAATCACTTGGTCTGTCTAACAGCAAATACGTCAAAAAGAATGTAACAATGTTTTAGACAATGTTCATGGCGTTTGATTTCTCATACGATGATGAAAATCATCCCAGCAGCCATTTATAATAGAATATAATACTTGCTAATTCAAATTATTAGTTGAAGTAGTCCTAATGAGGACTGATGGCGTTTTCCAATACATGAAATACACTACGAAACATGTTCCATTTCTGACAAAAAACAAGAAATAATCTGTCACGGAGAGTAGATCACAACAGTTCATGCCATATATCAAATTATATAATTTTGTTTATTTACAGGCGAGTTCCCTGCGGAGTACTACTAATCAAATGTTTGCTGTGCATGAGAAACACGGTTTTCAGTGTCAGAAAAAAGGACGGTAGAGTTACCATTCGACCTTTCATTGGAAGGACGTCTAGAAATTGCCTAGGGAACACCATTTCCGATCACAGCGATAAATATCCTGTGTGTACATGCACTACCTTCATACTCGATATTTGTGTTATTTAACTTTTATTCCTCCTACATCTACATTTGATTTATAGTGACTAATTTTCCACTTTCCAATTCGAATGTCGTGACATGTTTCTGAAGAGCTGCATCGTTGAAAATGTGACGTAATCACGTATTCTTGAATAATGTGAGTCGAAGATGAGCAACATGCTAATGCGACACTGATGACATAATTCATCAGACTTTCTCAAGTTCATCTTCTCTACCCTTTCAATGATCGTACCCTTTAATTTTCACAATTTGATATCTCCAATTCAATTGAATATCTGAAGAGAAGGACAACGATCAAGTCAATACAAGACACCAACACCCTTGATTCCCCGACCGTACTCGCCCGATTCAGGAATCAAACCGAAGTCCGCGGTGGAGACGAGCTCGCACCTTCTTCACTAGGCCACGCTGACGGTGCAAAAGTCATTCTTCAAAAGTACAATTGTCATTCTCTCACGACACTCAATGCACTGCGGCAGACCTTTGTTGTCAATCTACACCGGACATAGTCGAATGACAAGCTGATATGCTGTCTCGCTACAATATGAATGCTGGTAGTATTGTCAATAATAATAGGACAATAAGCTGTCGATATCACTTGGAGATGACTTCTGCCTTCACTCGCATTCCTTTTGAACCGTCAGCGTGGCCTAGTGAAGAAGGTGCGAGCTCGTCTCCACCGCGGACTTCGGTTCGATTCCTGGGTCAGGCGAGTGCGGTCGGGGATTCAAGGGTGTTGGTGTCTTGTATTGACTTAATAGCTGTCATTCTCTTTAGATAATAAATATGCTACGACCACAGAATTAGATCGTTTAAGCATATCACTTTGCTAGAAGTGCACACTGATTCAAAACAATGTCACATACAGGAACTTATTAGGTGGGCAAAAAGAATTTCTTAATACCTTGCAGAGATAGGAAAAATAGTCGTGCGCCACCCGCGGATTGATGTGAATTCCTTTAAAATGCTCCGATCGCCACGATTCCTTCAGATTCGAAGAATTCAGATCATAACGCAAAAGGTATCTCGATGATGTTGGGCAGTCCGATCATTTTTAAAAAAGTTAGCAGGCGCACGAAAAACGTTCACAAACTTCTCTGTAGAACTTGACATCGACTGTGTCTCTTTGCTTTATGATTCGGTTGATAACAGTCACCGAAACTTTGCATAATTTGGCGTGTTTAATGTTGAACTGGCTGCTTATTGTTCGATTGCTATGGTATTATGTCAGCAGATTGTGCCATTTCATTTACGTTGCATGTTCCAATGTTTCCATTCTAGTCAAACAGAAGAAGAGACGACCTGTCTAATTTTGTGGCTGCGACAGACCTTTGCTGTCAACATGTAACCGCATATACAGTCCGTTTCATAAAAAGTGGATCATCCTAAAATTTGATTAAATAAAACATAAGTATGATACAGAAAGCATTTTTCATGTTATTTCATGTCCCTAATATATTTAAATGTCCTTATATAATCTGATAAGCTATGATACATTAACGGTTCTTAAGAAGCTAATATTTTGTGGCCCTACCCTTATTGTCAATGACATTACCAAGTCGTCTAGGCATTGATTCGATAATATCGTTGATTTTTGACTGATCTAACTTTCTCCACTCTCTTTTTAACAGTGACGTAAGCTGTGATACACCATCTGTAGGTAGCAGTGAAGGACGAACGTTACGTTTTAAAATACTCCATACATTTTCTATGGGATTCAGATCAGGAGAACGAGCTGGCCAAGATAATGTCCTAAGCCCTAATTGAGACTTGCATAAGTTGACTCTACTACTCCTGTGACACGTAGCATTATCATCCATAAATAACCAAGTCGATGGATCACCAAGTTGATCTGTCATTTGGCCAATGTTCATTCGTAAAACATTCACATAGCGTTCAGAATTCATGGTTCCTTGCTGTATGTGAAGTTCAGAGCGGCCATTGGTCCAATGCCAGCCCAAATCAGTAGAGTCGCACCACCTTGTACCCGGGGACGATGTAAATGTCTCGGAATTTCCTGATCAGATTTTATCCATAATCTCAATCGACCATCACTATCCTTCAGACGGACTGATGCCTCATCAGACCAGACAACCCGATCCCATTGATTTCGCCAGTGACAATGACTCATTGCCCATCTGAGACGTCTTTTTGTATGCTGATCTGATAATTCGATCTGAGAGGGCCTCTTACAGCTCTTGAAATTCGACTCAATAAGTCTTCTACGAATAGTGGACTTAGAAATAGACAAGTCTAGTGCAGCCATTTCAGTTAACGAGAGACTTGGATCAACTTTAACAAATCTCAAAATTAGGCGGTCTCTACGTTTGGATGTTTTGCGTGGACGGCCAGAGCCCTCTTTACGACAGAGTCGAAAATCATCATTATGCCATCGATGCACATTTGTGTAAGGGACATTTAGTCGCTTGCTTGTAGGTCGCAAAGAAAACCCTAGTTCTAGCAAGGCTGACACTTTGCCTTTTGTGAATGCGATCTCGTTATTGTTCATTTGTGCTTTGTATTGTTTTCAACCGGTAAGAGATAGATTTCTAGCTGAAGGCAATCAGGAGTGCTGCCAACAGCACCGCAACGATGTCAGAAAGCTATGGAACATGAAGTCCAGTTAATCACATGTAGCAGTTACATTATTGTTGATGAATAATGGTGCTATACTGGCTCTGATTGACCGATTTTCTTTATTTTTGTTTTGCTTGATAGCTTTTGGCTTGTAGAACAACATATTACATAACAAAGGAAACAAATGTAATTTTATAAGAGTGAGGTATGATTTTGTGTAATATTGCTAAATAAAGATCAAATTATCTACTACTTTTTTATCTATAACAGGAAAACAACTCAATATTCATGCTTGAAATTTCCAACAATGATATTAGTAAGCACAACTGACATATCTTCCAAATTTCAGAGAAATTCGTTCAAGTTTGGCAGAGTTAGACAAAGTTGAAGTTGAGGCGATGTTTAAGGGTGATCCATTTTTTATGAAACAATCTGTAGTTCATCGGGCAGAAGACATCTTGACGACGGAGAAGCGTTGTGGCACTTTGAGTGAGCGTTCTATATTTTGGTTTCATAGTTTTGTAATTATACAATCATAACAGATTGCATATAAGTCTACAATTGTTATTTTAATTCAACGTTTCAGCCAACACATGAAAAGCTTCTCGACGCATCAACGAATATTATCGACAGTTGGAGTGCACAATATGATCAACCACGTCACATTTTCAATGATTACAGCTATTTAGAAGGATATCACGACGATTGGATTTGAAAGTGAAAAATCAGTCATAAATAAATGGAGATGGAACAATTAGTTGAACAGCATCACTGTCCATTTATCCGGAAACAGGAAAATGTACATAAAAGGAAAATAATTGCACTAATCTAAAATTGCATTCCGTAAGCAATTTAGAAGCGTCATTCTTTAATATGAAGTTTTGCCTCAAATCTGGACGAAAAAAAAAATGACGACTGACTATCCGGTATCTGTTGATATTGACCAATTCAACTTATCAATAAATTGCGACCGTTGAATGAACAGGAATAGATGCTTGCACAAGATCACACCTAAAAGCTATTTGAAAGAGAATTTAAAATATAATCATGTGTTTGCTCAATTTCATGTTGAAAAAAGTAAAAGGTAATTATGTTCGACCAATCTCAGATTCCATTGCATTCCATGATTTGAATTCCATTTCTGAAGTCTATAGACTAAACGGCAGTCCAAATAATAGTAGAATTCGTAAAAGGCTCAAGGTTAAATGCATGGGATTAGTTTACGAATTCAAATTTACGGTAGGAATGTAAAGGTGTTGCTGCCTGATGAGATTTTAGTGAACAAAGACTCCTAACTATTTAATGATGTTTTTCAAGGTTTGAAAATTTAGGAAATTTTTTGAAGTATTTTCAAATGAGCATTGAAATCTGACCCTGTCGGTTTTTGCGATTAAACAAAATATGTAATGATGCTAGAATATGATTTCAAGTATTTGCATGGAATTTTCGATGACAGAACATCGACAGAAATAAGAAGCAAAGCAATCTATGGTCTTTAATCATAGAGATAGATTGTCTATCTGAAGTTGACAAGAATGTAAATTGATTCAAGGTCGCGACACGGCCGGAGGAACTAAGTTGGGGCATGAACAACCAATGAAAAGCTTAGAATTGCACATGTGACTGATTCTAACCCAGTGATGCAACCGTTAGCAAGTGTATATAAGTGAAAATGTGTGCGATTTTTCTGCCATAATTGTGTATTGCCGAAGTAGTGGTCGAAGTATTGCATTTCAAATCATATCATTGTGGATGAAGACAAATGAAAAAATGTTGGATTCCATGAAGTGTTATAGGCGGATTAAGAAACTGGCGATAACAAAGTCAAGTGGAGAAGTAGTATTTTCCATGTGTAGTCTCAGGTACAGTGTACATAGTTCCATTGTTTTCGGTGCAGTAGAGTGTCATTGTAGGTTCTATTGTTTACCTTCATTATCCATTTTCTACTTGTCCACCGTGTGTAGTATCAGATATAGTGTAGCATTAGTTCACTTGTAATGGGTATAGTAGTATCATTGTAGTTCTATGATTTACCACCACTTTTCCATTTTTTATCCATCGGTTTCCTGTTGCTTTATAATATCCATTTTTAATTTCCTTAACATTTGGTGACCATTGTCCTATTGCATTTCCACTACCAGGATCTGAAGTCGGTATAGTATATTAGACGTCTGTTTTGAACATGTATGTGGCAGTGTTTGGAATCTATGGTATTAGTATATATTAACAGTAAGAATGAGTAGTGTTTCAAGTCTCAAGATTCCCATTTTTGTCAGTTATTGGGCCAAAGCTGATCAATTTTAATTCGTTGCCACGAGAAAGCTCCGAGTTCTTTTGAGAACTGATTAATCCAATGGTTACAGTAGCATTGCAATTGTACACTTGCGGATTGGAGAACGCCATCAGTCCTCATTAGGACTACTTCAATTAATCATTAAAATTAGCAAGCATTATATTCTATTATAAATGACTGCTGGGATGATTTTCATCATCGTATCAGCATGAAGCTTTATCTCCATTCTAGAGGTTTCATTGTTATCAATTTCTATGTCTTTAATACCCCAAAATCGTTAGTTCCCGTGTTCAAGAAACAAGAGAATTAAAGAGTCGCTTGAAAATAGATAAGGAGATCTCAGAAAATGAAAACCCACTTATCTTCATAAAATTGCATAACTCTTATGCGGAAAAGAAAAAAATAACTGTATAAACGAGCAAGCAGCAAATGTATGACTATTTAAAAGCATCAAACCAATTACTGAATCTGCATCGGTTCATCGAGTGCTTCTATTTCGTCTCCAACAGCCTTTGTCGGACTTCTTCGCTTCAACTTCACAAGAAAGCATTCCGCAACCCCTCTGTTGTCTACCAGACGTTGTTTCAAACTCTCAGACAATAAAAATGATTCTGGCAATCGTTCGAATGAAAAAACGTGATTAAAACACTTCTCAGTTTGTCATGTGACTGACGAACTATTGTTCAAATTTTGAGGAGAAAATATTTCTCTGAAAATCCATATAAAATGGTCTCGAGATTCTCATCATACTCCCCTGGATGATTTAAAAAGGCTTCATTCGTTAGTAGAGCTGAGAATGGCGTCTTTGCTTCAGTCAGAGCTGTGCACTAATTAGACTGAAATTATCGAATAAATTTCCCTTGAATTTCATACCACCTATGCAAGTTAATGATTTATTAGAGCCACTGAAGGGAAATCTTGGATAGAATGTGAGAGTTCGGTATTCAATGACATTTCCGATGAGATTTGGAGTGAAAGTTTCGTTTACAATCCAATTTTACTCCGTTACGGGAGAATTCATTAAATCTTCAATAAGTTTCAGTTTGTTGAAAATATATCACAAGGGAGAAAACTAACAAGTTGAAACAAAAGTGGAAATGACAGAAAATCATCTCATCTATACAGGAAATGAGCATGAAATCCAGGGAGAGACTTCTTTAATTCATCTGATGAATGAAATGTGGAATTTCTCGTTCCTACAAAGTTAGAATCGTATCAATATCTTGACGTCTTTAGTGGCGACGATAATGTGCAAATTAATAATGTACGATTAAAGCTTTTATCTATCGCAAATAAACGAACAAACGCCGCTACCGTAACCGACTACCTATCAACAGTCGAAATTAAAGTTCAACCGACCGCAAAGATCAGCAGTTTTACCGAAATTGACGGCTAACGTTTGATATTTAACCGAAATCGACGGTTAAAGTTTGGAGTTCAACAGTAAGTGACCCTTTGAATGAATATCGATCGTAAACCCCTGAAATTCAACCAAAATCGACTGCTATCCTCTGAATTTTAACTGAAATTGGCATTTAACTTCGGGATTTAGTCAAAATCGACCGCCATCCTTTAGAATTCAACGAAAATCGATCGTGAAAGGTTGAAATCAAATCGCAATTGCTCATTGACTGTGAAATTTCAACCGCAGATAATTTAATAACGAACATTTATGAATGATATTCGTGTTAATCTATAGGCATGCGATGGAGCGGGGCAAGAGGAATAAAGAGAACAATACCGCATGAAGATGTAGAATTCATATTATTCTCTTATGAGGATATGTTTGATGTGCACTCTTATTTGACGTATGCGGTCTCGTGGCGCAGTGGTTAAGTGCTTGGCCTAACGATCTTATGGTGTAGATGTCGAGCCCCGAAAGTGTCTTTGGATGTCGGTAGGAAGAGCATCCGGTCTCCGTGGCACAGTGGTTAAGTGCTTGGCCTAACGATCTTATGGTGTAGATGTCGAGCCCCGAAAGTGTCTTTGGATGTCGGTAGGAAGAGCATCCGGTCTCCATGGTGCAGTGGTTAAGTGCTTGGCCTAACGATCTTATGGTGTAGATGTCGAGCCCCGAAAGTGTCATTGGAAGCTACAAGGAACGGCATCTGGACCAAAAAGATCACAACACTCCCGATTAAAGTCTGACTATGTCAGCACCGCACAAGCCCCTAGAAAAGGGAAGTAGTGACCAGTCCTAAGACCCACCACGCATTATGTCAGCATCAAGGTCTCCTTACCGACTGAGCCAGCCTATCAACTATTCATTGTAATAATCAGGATTTTGTAACGCAAGATTAATGGTTTCATGAGCAATCTACGATTCAAAATAAGATCCAACTTTTCGACGTCGATTTAGAATCACAAATTGCCACTTTATCAAACGATGTTGTATTCCGTCAGTGCTGCGTTGCGGCAGAGATAACTAATTTCTCCAGCGATGAACAATAAACGTTTCATAAATCAAAAGCGATGACTTGCGCTTCGAGGAACAAAATGAAGCACTTACTGTCAACTTCCGTTACTCACTTTCGTAACAAGACTCATTCAGAAAGGTCATTAATTCACTGACTCCAAATTACGTCCTAGTGGTGAACATCTACGTACTCGCGTTCTCTCATCTCTGCCAAACGATCAATAATGATTCGGGAAATCGTGAAAATATTGCATCAAGATCACCTCTCATCGACACTGATTATCTGAATACATAATGCATGACAAGTTCCACTCATATCATCGCATGCTAACCCTCGCATCATCCATACAAGTGAGTGAGATGGCGATATATTCGTTAATCTACATCTTTATTATAGAACTGAGGAGTTTTTACACCAGCACAACAGCCGTCTTTAGTAATTTCTCCTCAGATTGACTCAAGAAACAAACACACGCAAGAAAGCAATTGAGCCTCACTACACCCCGCGTCTGATTCTCTTAACTTTGCTTCAGTTACTGCATTGATTGAATAAGATTAAGCGACAGTTCACCTTTGTCATTCGACAGCAGAGCTCATTATCATTATCGACCGGACGCAATTCGACGGAGAAGCTTAAAAAGATTAGAGTGAAGTCTTTCAAATCGTCAATTCTCAACTTCCGCTAATGTTGCATTAAAGTCACAAGTTAAAGTGATGCAGACAAATACAAGACTTAGTTGGATTTACAGTTCCTATACAGCTCCAAAACAGCAAGCATGATGTTTCTCCCTTAGTTGTGTATTGACTGAGGAATATGAAGCCATCAAGATGTTGTTCATAAGTTGAGGAACATTGAGTAGTGTATCACTCTCTTTTGCGAGAATCTTTGCAGTCGACACGTCTCCGAATGAACTCTGGATGAATCAGAAATTCATGTATATGTGTCATTTGCATTTATCTGAGGAAAATTATTGAATTCTATTACTAGAATTGGTAGAGTACGGAACAATGATTGAAATGAGTGTGTGAAATTATATTTATCAATAGAATAATATCAAGCAAAATAACAACAAGTAACAAGGCAAAAAGAGTTGAATGTATGAGAAAGTATTTAGAAGTTGAAAAAGCGTCAGAAAGTCAGCTCGCTTCCATACCAATGACTGCCCCATCAGAGAGACTTAGACCACCGATACGAAGGCGAGTTCCGCGGAGCCTTAGATTGCGAAAATCGCGAACTGGGTTTGAACTCTCGCCCAGGACATTGTCATAGATCATGGCATGTCCAATTATTGGCTAATCGGCAAGCCAATCACTTCTGACACGCGAAATTCTCTCTATGGACTACATACAAGCGAAGTCAATGACCCACGCAGCTCTTCAGCAGCTGTGGAAATGGCCTCCCATGATGAGTTGACTTTTACATAACCTGGTGCGTCGAATCATTGATGCAGTCATCAAAAAACGTCACCGGGGTACCTTCACAGACCACTCTCGCCAGCCAGTTAGCATACAACATCGGTTTGCCTTGTCTGTCATTGTCAGGGATTAGAAATGGGCCTTGAAATTATCACATTTGAACGCCCCACGGTTTTGACGCGGCTAATCGAACTCGAAAATGAACGTTCGTTCTTTGATTCATGCATCTGACTGGATATAATAGTGTTTGGCTTGGTCGTAAAATACTGAACACTTCATGGAAAATAGGAAATTTGAATGTCAATATGACAGTGGCAGGCAGTTTGTGTCGTGATCACGCTTAAGAAGTATAATACTCTTTACAATAAGGCTGAACATTAGAAGGGATTAGAAGTTAATTAAATAGACATAACCTCTCCACGGTTCGTGTTAATTTCTCCGAAAGTGTTAACATTTGCATGCATCACACTATGTACTGGGTCTCAACTCGAGTTCATTTAATAAAATCGAAACTACATGCACATCGTAGATATAATGAATACTGAGCTGCTATTCTGCCTAATACGCTCTCTCTCTCTCTCTATATATATATGATTGCAACCATGTCGGATAGTTAGATACCTATGTTATCTAGAGCAGACAAATATCTGCAACATGTCTTTGTCACGGAAACAATACTAATTCAATGCATGAGTATTGTAATATTGCATGGTTTGCGAATCTGCATGAGGACTCATCAGAAGTAAAGCTTCATTAGACGCTTAGCCTCGAACCCCCTAACATCTCCACATCCCCTCGGGAGAAGTTCGGCGCTTTATTTCCTGCGCTGTCCCACTAGCCAGTCGTGCACATGTCGATCGTGTCCAGACGAAATGTAGGTAGATATGAATAATAATTTCAGCTTCAAACGTCATTTTTTCGCCAATTGAATCATTTGACAGTTAGCGTCCTCGATAATTGTGTTGGACACAACCATAGACTTCACAATTCTCATGGCTCGCTACCGTGAGGTTCGTGTCCACAATTACCGACAGCCAGTGACTATTAGAAGCACATTTTCCCATCCCGCCCATCGCCAGCGTGCACCGGCAGCCTCAGAACGAAGGAGACAAGTAAATCCTGAGCGTTTTCAAGAGATAATCGTCTTCCCAAAGTTCTGCAAGTGTTGGGACTCCCTCAAACTCGTCCGTGTCGTTTTCTCCAGAGTGCATCCTGGCGAATGACTGGGAATTCAGCGTGATTGGCAGTGTTGGGAAAGAATTCAAACACGATTTGAAATTGTCAATATTCATTCAGTCGAACGGTGGTGAGGCAATGTTCAAATTGATGAGGACAGAATAAAAATTGTTCATTAATAATTCAACCGCCGCTACGCACGCTTCTGCGACTTCCTTGGAAAGGTTGGCAGAAGTGTGTGTGTGTGTGTGTGCGCGGGAAAATATGTAACACATCCTCAATGCGTTCAACTACTCAGGTTGAGTATTTGAGCAGATGCAAGCATTTGAGATATGCCACCGAGAGCAAGAGAGAAGACTCAGAACAGACCGTGGAAATTATCGACAAGCGACAGTTGCCTCCCAACTCAAACGGAGGCCGCGCGACCCTATTGAACTCCGAGCTCGGAATTCGTTGTTCATTCCGGCGTGCCGCTTGGGAAGTGAAAACATCTGTGGAGTAGAGATCAGCTGCAGTGAGAATTGAGATGAAAATCACAGCCTTCTGTATGATTGTTCATGAGCAATCGAAGGAATGATTCTAGCAGAAATGAAAACTCGATGAAGTTTAGGAAGTCAGGAATAAAAGTCAGCTAACAAGCAGGGAAGAAAGATATTGTCATTGTTACATCGTCATCATATCAAAGAGTTTTGCCGAATTGCATGCATTTTTGTGATGAAAGATATCAATTGTGTCGCCAGTTTGTCTCATTCTTGCATCGAATCTCACTTTATTGCACTCATTTCCGTATATTTAACTTTTCTCCAAACATTGCTCGAACCACAGAATCAGATTGTTTAACTCTTTCGGTTTGATAGAAGTGAGGATTAATTCAAAATGATGACAAATGCAGGAACTTACTAAGTGGGCAAAAAGGAATTCCTAATACCTTACAGAAATATGAATACAGTCGTGCATCGCTTGCGGATTAATGGGAGTTCCCTCAAAATGCTTCGATTGCCTCGATTCCTTCAGATTCGAAGACTTCAGATCTTGCGCACAAGTTTTCTCGCTAATGTTGGTCCGTCATATTCTTTGTTTAGAAGTTAGCAGTTGTGAGAAATTTAGTTCATTCCTTCTCTTCGTAGGATTTATCAATGACTGATACTGTGACAGCGAAGTGTGACCGAGCGAAGAACTCAATGTGTGTGAAACGCACGCCACTGGCTGCTGTATGAGGCTCACTGCTTATTCAGTGACGATTTATTGTTCAACCGTAGATCGGTGTGGTTTGTGCCACTTCATTATTGCATGCGAGATGATGACTCTGCCTTTCTACATCTTCCTAGGCGCTTGCATGCTATTGACTGACTATTGGCACAGTATTTAATGATATTTAGTGCATGCACATTAATCTGCTAAGTATATTCTGTCACTTTTCACACTAATAATGTCACCAATAGGTTATACACCATCCTGTATCATTTACTCCTGATTATACGGAAACTTCACAACTACTTAAATACCTCTCAGCTGCTACTACTTTAGCCGCCACCACCGTACAAACTATTTTAGAGTGTCTAATGATTTTATACATCCATTATGATAATTAATCAATCTATCCGCGCATAGCAAGTGTGAACGCGACGGTTCACATTTAACTTGCATTAACTAAATTTCCATTGTAAAACAATAAATTACAAATCAAGAAATGCAGATGATATTGATGTTGAACGATGTGAATCCTGATATTAGAAGAAAAGGCAACTATTCAGGTTGGTAACTGATGATGCACCTCAATCTTCAATTCTATCTACAAGAAATACAAGTGCCAGTCATGTGTCAGCGATGATAATCAAGAATGCAGACATCGTGAATTATTATTCAAAATCCTCGCTTATACAACTGATGTTTTGAGGAGAAACTAACAACGCTCGTACTTAGCTATGCGATAGATGCACTCAGTTCTTCCATTAGTCATGAGAGAATGATTTATTGAATGCAAGTAAAAGGCAAAAATTAATTCTCATCGTACATGTGATATGATAAGAGAAAGATTCGGTGAATCATCTTCTGTGAGATAATATCTCATTCGTTTGAAGACAACCTGGCTGTAAGAACGCAATTTCCATTATGGTAGATTTCAAAGGTTGATAATATCAAGGAAAGATTGGAAGGATCAGAGCGAGTCCTTGGAAGATAAGAAGAAAAGAGCATTAATCAAGAAGGATGGACTTGATCATGAGAATCGCGCCATTGACGTTGACATTGATAAAACATTACGGAGAAGCCGAGCGATAGTCAAAGCTTTCAGAAACACAGATAATGAGACAAATTATTGATCAATCTATGGATTATCTGTCTGACTCCAATAAATGTCGAAACAGCCATGAATCCCATGTAGAAGGGTGGCAGTGAAGCGTCTCCGTGGTTAAGTGCTTGGCCTAGCGATCTTTTGGTCCAGAGGTCGAGCCCCGAAAGTGTCACTGGAAGTCGTCAGGAAGGGTATCCGGACTAAAAGATCATAACGCTCCAGATTAAAGTCTGACAATGTCAGCACCGTCCGAGCCCCCAGAAAGAGGGAGAATGACATTAAATCATCATTCAAAGCAGTTCAAGAATATGGATATTCCTCCTTAACCGCTGAAAACTGTAATTATTACCAGAATCCTATCGTCAAGCTGAAGGAAAGTTCCTTTCGGTAAAGGACATCTCTGAGAACCTTTATTCCAACAACAACAAATGATAATTAGTCCTCAATGCGACTGTTGATATTGTAATTTCACTTCTTTCACAAATATCTTTTCAAATTAGATGCAGGCGTTCAGGAAATTCTGATGAAAATTCCCATCGCAATGTCTCGTCCTCAATGAACAGCCTTACAAGTGAAACATGCAGTACACTTCAACGACACGATCTCTGTGATCCACACAGAAGGAGACAGAGTAGGGAAAGGTGAATAGCTGTCTATGAATAGCATTTTTGAGCGTGTAGACGAATGCATCCGTGACAATAGAGAGAGGACTTTTCTTCCTCCTCAATAGACGACACTAATTTATCTTTTTCACAAAGGAGATTTAAATATAATTCTTCTGTTACCCTTCATTCCTCATGTGACAAAGCTTGTGATCTGTGATTTGAAGGAAGGTAAAAGAATGAAATTGAATGAGAAAGAATTCCGGCAATATTATCAGAAATTGATGATAGCATGCAGCAAGGTGCGAAGAAGAAACTGAGGAGACATTTTGATCGGTCAGCAGGTTAGTATACCGTAATGGATTACGTAATCGCTTGTATAGTAAAGGAATGATGGTTTAACGTCACTATTCCCCCTTACTGGGGGCTTGGATGGTGCTGATAAAGTCTGACTTTAATCTGGAGCGTTGTGATCGTTTTGACCAGATACCTTCCAATGACACTTTCGGGCCTCGACCTCTGGACCGAAAGATCGCTAGGCCAAGCACTTAACCACTGTGCCACGGAGACTACTCTGGCTGCGTGTGTATAATACCCGTAAGTATACTAACAATTTAGGATAGATGACTTGCTTTTGGAGAGCATCCATGAACTGCATATTTGCATTATGCAGAATATTAGACAGAATTCCGTGAAATGAAACTTTTGGGTGCAACGTTTTCCAATAATTTTACGTGGAATACCCATGTCAAAGGTATTGTGTCGACGGAGACTTCACATTCTGCGTAATTTGTGTAGAGCTCAGTGTCCACAGCATCTTATATAATTGGTACGTTGCTTTCATTCGCTCGTTGATTACGTATGCGTTGGTCTTGCAATCACAGTGTCTATATTTTGTCTGACTTTCTACGTGTTGTATTCAGCAAAATTAAGTGGTTTTGATTTTCTAAGTTTGTCCTCCATTTTAGAAAAAGCATGTATTAAGCTCTTCAAACAGATTGAGAGCGATCCATATGTGTTACGACCTACTTTTCGTGTGAGATCCTACTTTAGTAGACATCAATCGACTGACAACACCACCAGAGGCAACTAGTCGTTTTAGTCGCTCTTCAGCAGATGCACTTTATTGTCTCTTTTTATCTGATTTTGAATAATGTTTCTGTAACACATTCATCGCACATTCTGTACTCAATAAAGTCTATTCTGTTCTACACTTGAAGAATGCTTTCTGTATTACGGTGTCCTATATTTCAAAGACTTGAGCATTTAATTATTTTATATTTAGAATTATAGTACTTTAGTACTTGGTTTTTCATGAAGTGAGTAAACTGAGACTTTATCCTTGCCGGCAATTTATACAAAACCGATAAGATAGACAAGAATGCATGAAGATGGTGAAATAGAAAGTGTTGAATACAAGTACGTCGATGGCATTGATTAGATATCGCCATGTTCTTTTTCATTCGATGCTAACAACATCGTAAGCATAGAAATTGAAAATGTGAATTATTATTGCACCCATAGAGGTCGGATATCAAAGCCAGCGAAGCTAGCTAGTAATCCACAGAAGAAGATAGACTTTCTATGGTGTTGTGAATTTCATTTAACGCATGGTTATGTAATATTTCCGGTCATTATTTTTACTTTAGAGGTCATTATCTATGTCAAAAAACATATCTTTATTTCAACATTTTAACAAGAAATGCAAAGTCATAGCGATCAGACTTGATCATCTCGAGAAATATCACCTTCAGCTGGAGGTTTATTCACAATTGTAACTTGGCAGTCTCGAATGTTGATATTGATGCCACACGCATGTTGTTGAACACGTGGACACTGCCTCTTGACTTCTGAAAACGAAGTGTTTTTGATCATCAAATTTTCCATAATCATCTGTTCGTCAACTATGATTAGTTTTTCTCCCTTGAATTCCGATCTCTTTTGTCATTGTCTGTAACATCTTTTTCAGGGTATTGTGTCCCAATGGCCTTGAAGTAAACCAAATATCATCCTGAATCATTACCTTCCTCTTAGATTGAAGGTAAAACCTGTCACAGTTTTGAGGTCTCTTCGATAAAAAAAGTTCGAAAATTCGGATGTGACATCTTTGAGGATTACCTTCATTAGCAAAATGTAATTTTTCTTTCGGTCTCAAGCGTCGTTGATGTAACTCAACTGAAAACCAATACTTTTGCACCTTCCCTTATTTCTACACGAAATTGAGAAATCAAGAGATCGCTGTGTTCCTGACCACCTCTTACCGCGAAATTAATACCATTCAGATAAAACAGTGTCTGAATAATCTGTTTTGGAGTTGCATCTCCCAATTGTCCCTTATGATATTTTCATCGAAGCATCAAGTACTTCACGCAGATGAGTGAATTCGGACTTGCTGCAAACCAGATAGTATCGAGGAGCTCCCTGGATACATTTTTGTAGTAATCCGACCTCTATGGGTGCAACAAAAATGGAGACATTTTTAAAGTGAATGAAACTTAAGTTATAGACATCAGAAAATCGACAAATCTTTCATGGATCACTATCATTATTCCATCTGATGGGGTGTCGTTTCATAAATCAATGAGATGAACTGAGCATATTCAACATGCAATGAAAATGGTTGCAAGGGCATTGAAAGGCCTTAAAATTGGATGTTAGAATGATGAATTGATTTAAATGCAGTAGAAAATGATTTTAGTATAGGGTGAACGCTGTGGTATCCACCAGAGAAGCGGTGGGACAACGACTCAAGTGAGTCAGCTGCGAGTCAGGTGCTCATGCTAAAAGGTTCGGCGAAAGTTGTGTTCTGTCGTCGTGGAGCAAAGCCCAATTATGCGATGAATTCTAGACATCACAACTTCGGTTACAGGTAACCGATTTCGACGAGCAATGCATCATACGAATGCCCAGAGAGATCTTTTTCTCCTCATCCATGATTTGTGATAATGATCACATGTCATCATATTCAAAAATCGCGACTTCAAAGAGGCGATTTTCACATTTTTACCTCTGTCCAGAAATAGAGACTGTTTGCCATAAGTTTGCAAGATAATGAATTTTACCTCAGGTACATGAAATATCTCATGCTATTGATTGCTGCTATAAGCATGTAGGTCTACATCGAACAGTTAGTGCATCGCGCAGTTTTTCAATCACATTTACCGAATATTGCGATCTTCAATGAAAAATTCAGGGTCGCTCCTTGTCAATCATATTTGGCCAGCAAAAAATTAAATTATGTACGAGTACGAATAAAAGTGGGCGTTTCGTGGCGTTTCGTACCACAGACACTTCAAGGGCCGTTATGTCTCAGCGCTGGTGAAAAACTTTTGATTTAATACGTTCAGCGGATCTCTATAATTAGGTCGTCTTGATGGGTGAATTGGACCGTAGACGATAGCGTCATCTGTTTCATTGCTGGCATAGTTTAAAGCGGCTTCAAAACTACACTTGGTGTTACCCGGTCTAACTAAGGACGGAGCTCGTACAGAAAATAAGAAGTTATCAGCATAAGGAAAAGAGAAAGCAGGTCGTGAGTCTGCTACGTAAGCATTAACTTCATCTGGACAAGAACCAGTTGTGAGGGATTTCCACTTCTTTGCATGGCGTTCGTAGATTATCCACTCTTCTCTTCTTACAGCCCTTTCTACCTTCTCGAGGAATTCTTTTGTGTTTTCTTCATTCTATGTCCTGGTGACGTGGAGGTAATTGTATCCTCTTACATGGGCGATTTTCTTCTCCGCGGAAAATCCGCAAAGGTTCCAATTGTAGGGACTCCGACTTTCGCAAGATAGCTGTTGTTAGTGGCATGCTGCTTACATGTTTTTCACTGTCCGGCATTATTCTGTATCTGATGCGGAGGTCCACAGATCATAGGTGACAACATGTGTAGGTCAGCTGCTGGTTCAAGTAGAGCCCGCTGCTTCTCGCGACGCTTCAGTAGCTTCGACGGTAGTGATCCGATAGCCGATAGGTTTTCTAGACATGGGTCTCTGCACGTACCGGTGTTACAGTAGTTGATCCCCTCTATTTAAGTTTCCCACCGGAAATAGCAAGATTGGTTTCATCTCAAGATCGGGATTTTGACTTTGATCCTTGTGTACTATTATAGACTACACTCTCTTTCATTTTTTGGCAGACCCCCTCAGCTTTGTCTTCTCAATCTAATATTTTCACTTAAGAAGTCATGCAGATATACATGTAAGCCTACTTCATAGCATGAGAATATTTCTCGTATTTCCAAACCATTTACAAACTTTCCACTTTTCAGTCACATGGTGGCATTATTAGGTATCATGAAGGACAGGCAGCCATAAATATTAAATACAAATAATTCAGTTGAAAAATGAAGGAAGACATCATCAAAACCAGATAAAATCAGGAAAAGAAAGACTTCTATTTTTTATCATAAATGAATTGCAACTTTCTGAAAGTTAAAAGAGAAGGAAAATATTCGTCAAAATTAGAATTTTGTTATCTGCTGGGCAGCTGCCTACCCACAAAACACATTAAAGTATCGCTGGGTCCCACTACACCTCTTTCAATCCTACTTTCACTTATCTTCCAATGACAACTCATGTGTGATGGTGAGGGTTTGATCCTGCAAAATGACACAGTTGCATGTAAGCGTAGAGCACATGTCTAGTTAACCTGGAGTCATATGTTCGAATCCTGCATAGGTTCGAAGCTTTTGGTATATCGCTTATTTCATTTCACTATATTGTTAATCCTTAAATGCAGAAATTTTCACCTCTCATTCTCAGTTTTTCATATTTTAAACGGTTGAAACATAAAATTACCTCTCAACAGATGGCAGCATTTTCTCAGCATCGCTGACGGTTTTATTGATATTAAGAGCGTTTATTGGCACAAGAGAGCGACGATGAGAAAGTGACAACACTTTCAGGTGTTTTAACTCCAAACTTATTGCAGATGAAAGTGTCCCAGGCCTCATTAATGATTCATGAGATGATTGAAAATATTTGTCATTTGCGGCGGGTGATGAAATTACGTGATTGTTGACACATTCGTACCCGTATTGATTAGCTGTGAGACAGAATTCGCCGAGAATCCATCTGTCCATGGTGGAAAGTCAACACTCGGGCGATTACACCTATTAAATTGTCGTTGCTGATAAATACGTACATTAAAATTCAACTATTATCTTCTCGCTGCAGCAGTAGACTGTTGTCTAAATTTGAGGATAATTTCTACCAGCAATTGATATCAAGTTGATGAGAGTTATTCATGTCCATGATATTGCCACAGAATAGACATTGAATTCTCAGTTTGACTTCAGGGACCTAGACATACGTAAATTTGAAAGGAAAATGTTGTCTGCGCACAGACCTGGTAATGCAAATGAATTGTATTCAAATGAACGAAGTACCGACCTGGACAATTGCACACGGCTTTTGAGAAAATCGAGGCTTCATGCGTCTATTAAAGTATCAATTTACGTAGCAGCAGTGTCTGTTGTGATATCAAGTGATTTCTTTATCAAACCGATGACTATGATGATACAGAAATAGATTGCTTTAGGGTGTCAATTTACAAGATGAGCGATTTCTAAATTTCTCACGTCTTACAGCGGCAACCTAGAAAAAGTGCGACTATATGAGGGAAAATGTGAAAAAAGAGCGTCAAACAATAGAAGTATTGAATATCTACTGAGCATGACAACAATTAAGTCAACGTAAGCTATCGTGCCGTCGGCGTGGCCGAATGAGGAAGGTGCGAGTTCATATGCAACGCGGATTCATGTTCGATTCCAGGTCAGGCGATCGCGGTCGGAGTGGTCTAATGAACTAGGTGCGAGTTCGTCTCCAACACGGACTCATGTTCGATTCCTGGGTCAGGCGACTGAGGTCGGAGTGGCCGAATGAAGAAGGTGCAAGTTCGTCTCCAACACGTACTCATTTTCGATTCCTGAGTCACGCGAGTGAGGTCGGAGTGGTCTAATGAACTAGGTGCGAGTTCATCTGCAACACGGAATCATGTTCGATTCCTGGGTCAGGCGATTGCGGTCGGAGTGGCCGAATGAAGAAGGTGCGAGTTCGTCTCCACCGCGGAGTTCGGTTCAATTCCTGAGTCACGCGAGTGCGGTCGGAGTGGTCTAATGAAGAAGGTGTGAGTTCGTCTCCAACGCGGAATCCTATTCGATTCCTGGGTCAGGCGAGTGCGGTCGGCGATGCCGAGTGAGGGTGTGAGTTCATCTCTAACGCGGAGTCCGATTCGATTCCTTGGTCAGGCGAGTGCGGTCGGCGATGCCGAGTGAAGGTGTGAGTTCATCTCTAACGCGGACTCATGTTCGATTCCTGAGTCAGGCGAGTGCGGTCGGAGTGGTCTAATGAAGAAGGTGCGAGTTCGTTTCCAACGCGGACTCATGTTCGATTCCTGAGTCAGGCGAGTGCGGTCGCCGTGGTCTAATGAAGAAGGTGTGAGTTCGTCTCCACCGCGGAGTTCGGTTCAATTCCTGAGTCACGCGAGTGCGGTCGGAGTGGTCTAATGAAGAAGGTGTGAGTTCGTCTCCAACACGGACTCATGTTCGATTCCTGGGTCAGGCGAGTGCGGTCGGAGTGGTCTAATGAAGAAGGTGTGAGTTCGTCTCCAACGCGGAATCCTATTCGATTCCTGGGTCAGGCGAGTGCGGTCGGAGTGGTCTAATGAAGAAGGTGTAAGTTCATCTCTAACGCGGAATCCTATTCGATTCCTGGGTCAGGCGAGTGCGGTCGGAGTGGTCTAATGAAGAAGGTGTGAGTTCGTCTCCAACGCGGAATCCTATTCGATTCCTGGGTCAGGCGAGTGCGGTCGGCGATGCCGAGTGAGGGTGTGAGTTCGTCTCCACCGCGGAGTTCGGTTCAATTCCTGAGTCACGCGAGTGCGGTCGGAGTGGTCTAATGAAGAAGGTGTGAGTTCGTCTCCAACACGGAATCCGATTCGATTCCTGGGTCAGGCGAGTGCGGTCGCGGGTGTCGGTGTCTTTCATCAACTTTAGATGTTTAATACATTCCGACAGACTTTTGTTGTCAAATGAAGTATTATGAAACATAGAGCTAAAACATCAAGGCTCTAATAGTCGAATTTTTTGAAGTATGTATTACATACACGCGAATGAAGTTGAGGCTAGGCCCTGATGCATCCGTTTAATAAAATCCCACTTTCTACCAATTTTATCCGCAAAAAAGTTGACAGTTTGGAGATTGAATTCATCAGTTCATGCCTCCAAATAGCCTGTGTCGTCATTTACCAGTAAATTTGAAAAAATAGATGTCATTCCATCATCGCCCACCAGAAGGCCAACGGCCGAGATTCTCGACCACGATGTAGATATTACCTGCATTTTTATCAGATCTATCATACTACTGTACTTATAAGAGTATGTCGCCTCAACTATTAAAACAACAACTTCACAGTTTGATTCCAGCGGATGAAAAGAAAACACCTCTTGATTTAGGAAGATTATTGAGGCTTGATTTTTGAAGCACATTTTGATGTTTACCCCTAGTGTGTCGCTGTGAGCTTAGTAAGAAATATCTATGAACCTGGGGTTTGAGTCGACCCATTAGTCCGGCAGCCAGAACGAGTTTCTGCAGGGAACGAAGCCGAAAATAAGACTTTCACAGAATGCTGTACACCCTATGCCTACTACGAATCAGCACGTCTGCCGAGTTCTAGTGAGTTCCTCTTCTTGTCAGACAGGATCAAAGAAAAACACGTGTAAATCCAATAGAACGCAGAATGCAGTTTTTGGCTGAAAATAAAATTTTCCATGTTTTCACTTATCAACTGGAAAATATTAAGTCTAGAGTCATAATCATTGACATGAAATGTCTTCAGGTCATTTCCTATGATGTGCATGTGATTTTATCATGCTTCTGATCGGCAGTGTATGTGAGAATGTGGTTGAATGTGGATAAAGTTGCTCAAAATGTTTGTGTTTGTCGACATTAAGAGGCTTGCCAAATCTAAATGTGTTTAGCTTTATAGACAGGGGTGCATGAACATGAAACGAAATGACCTGAAAACATTCCATGCCAAAAATTATGACTCTGGGATTAGTACTTTTTGTTTAATCAGAGAAAACATACAAAATTTTTATTTTAACCAAAAACTGCAATCTGCGTCCCATTGGATTTACATGTGTTTTTCTTTGATCCTGTCTGACAAGAGGAGGAACTCACTAGAACTCGGCAGACGCAGCGATTCGTAGTAGACAGAAGATGTACATCATTCTGTGAAAGTCTCATTTTCGGCCTCGTTCCCTGCAGAAACTGGTTCTGGCTGCCGGACTATATGTTTGAACTTGAATCCACGTCTCCAAGACGCAGAGCAATCACTCTATAACAAGGCTACTCACTAATTATTCATGTCTACTGAATTTTCACAGGCTTTTGCGTCCTCTGTTACATAAGTTAGTAAACAAAACTGAATATTGCTAACACCAGTATCTCTAAGAAAATAATTTATTATATTCCAAGTGGAACGATTCTAATGGCATTCATTAATGTTATAACGAAAAAGATGACAAAACAATTTTCCAACGTTTCCGCGCTCAACTTGTCATTATGTGTACCTGCAATACGTTAGTAATAATGAAACTTTGAAGTGTTTTAGCAGAATTGCTCCCAGCCTCTGAGAGTATGAATGCCATTATGAAATGTGAAGGCTAAAGGAAATTGATACGGAAACGTTTTATCACTTAGTTATTTACTTGCACAGCCGGCCAGACGTATTGCGTCAGTGTTGACATCAAGGTGTGGAATTTTCCTTTATTTAATCAGTAGAAATTCATAATTATGAAAATGAAACGATTTTTTCTTTTTCTTTAAACTCTCAGGAAATGAGAAAAGTTTATCGTCCGTTGAAATGGATAAATCAAAACAATTATAAGATGATGTAACGGTCATGAACAAGAAAACAACAGCAAATGAAGAAGTCAAGGAGTCATGATGATGATTGCATGCACTTATCGGACAACTGCTGCAAGCCAGATAGTTGCACGGTTCTCAATTCTGATATGCAAGCCCAGTCTCTCAGCAGGTACCACTCCGACAACGCCAAACGTCCCTTCTGAAATCCCACTTCCACGAAAGTACATACGGAGTATGAAAGTAAAAGTACATTTGGAGGTTTCAAAAGATGTGAACAAAAAACACGAAGAATGATTCAAAAGATGATGAAAGACATACTTAAATTTGGATATAAATCCTACTTGCATTCAATCAAGTAACTGTCAATTGTGTCATCTTTGATGAGCTCATTTTTGCTTCTGTATATGGGGTACACCTTTTCGGTGGGAGTTTTGTTTGATACTGTTTATTGTAGATGCGTTGATGACAGTCTTAGTGAGCTCAAACAACCAACTCATAGCTCAAGTCGACGTCATGTCATCACAGTTATGTGTTAACTTTCGACTCTAATAATGGGCCGCTCGTCTGTGTTTTATCAATGTCTTACCACATCCCCTACGAGAAGGCTATCAGCCGTCAGCTGCTGTCGAACAATAGCTAGATTTTTATTGGCGGTTGTGAGAATGAAAGGGACACCAAATTATCGAGAAATATCAGCAAGAGAAGCTAGGTTAACAACTGCCCTGGAAGACCGAAAACGTCAGAAATATTTCAACTCGTCATCCTTTGTGAGTTCATACCAGTTTGCATAGAAACAATGGGCGCATGGGCAACATCAGTCGTCAGGAGCCAAATAAGATTTAACCGTAGGACATCACAGTTCGCATCTGTAGTCATTCACACTGCCATGTTCAATGCACTCCACTTGACCAACTATTGATGTTTAATCACCAACTTCTTGTTCGAGGAAAAATACAAACTATTTTCAATTATGAAGGCAAAAAATGAACATCTATTTCAAAATATCTCATGATTTTCAAAGATAGCATGACAGGATGGAATTTCTTTGCTGTTCTGTTTTTTTATATTTCTTTCAAAAAGCTTTATGTGTTAGAACATGGAATTTTGATTCGGTCAAAAACTGAGTGCTCTTACAGTGCTTGGAAAGCAAACTGTAATTAACAAATATCTATTTTCATGCCATTTTGAAAATCCTGATAACCTTATTTTTATCGATTTTTTGGATGAATTATCAGACTCAACAAGATTTTTGACTGATTCCAGAAATCACGGAATTTACTGAAAATTGTAGTCCCCGGTTTAGACTCGAGAAAGCTGTACTTGGTTTCTCAGAGGCTGATTAGTTCAATACACCACATTATTTTCAGAATAAGAGGGCACTACTTGAATTTCTACTAATTGGTTAATGATTTGAATTATGGAGGATCATAATTTGCATGAGTTTCATCATCGTATGACAAACATGCTTGTGTTAGTGGTCAATATAGTTCAATTTGTCAAGTATCCTTCCGTCTACTGCCTGCATTGTCTCGTACAGTATCATTCATCGGCAAATGTTTTATGCCTTTAACGAAATAATGGCGCTCATTAAACCTTGTACTTTAAATGAAATTGTCTAGTTTTGATGGAGACACACATGGATTTGAAATCTCCATCGCAATGAACGGAGAATATTACGTTGGACGAAAAGTTCCAAACACAGAATCAGATTGTTTAAGTGTATAACTTTGCTAGAAGTGAAAACTGATTCAAGACGATGGCACATGCAGGAACTTGATGCCTTAGAGGGATAGGAAAAATAATTGTGCGTCGCTTGCGGATTGCTGTGAATTCCTTCAAAATGCTCCGATCGCCACGATTACTTCAGATTCGAAGAATTTTGATCATTGCGCAAAAGTTTTCTTGATAATGTTATGCCCTGCGATCAATATCAAAAAAGTTAACAGGAGCATGAAAAAACGTTCACAAACTTCTCTGTAGAACTTGACATCGTCTGTGTCTCTTTGCTGTGTGATCCGGTTGATAACAGTCACTGAAACTTTGTACAATTTGGAGTGTTTAATGTTGAACTGGCTGCTCATTGTTCGATTGGTATGGTATTATGTCAGCAGATTGTGCCATTTCATTAACGTTACATGTTCCAATGCTTCCCTTCTAGTCAAACAGAAAAGAGACGATCTGTCTAATTCTGTGCTTGACTCGCTTTCCTTTTGTACCGTCAGTGTGGCCTAGTGAAGAAGGTGTGAGTTCATCTCCACCGCGGACTTCGGTTCGATTCTTGGGTCAGGCGAGTGCAGTCGGAGAATCAAGGGTGCTAGTGTCTTTTACTGACTTAACACTTGTCAATCTCTTTAGATATTTTACATTTTGTGATATATTTATCAGATGGTGTTCTATGTTACTTTGTGATTTTCATTTTCAACAAAGACACTATTATCTGCAGTGTAATTTAACTCCTCAGCTCTTAATTATTTTACTCTTTTTTCACTCTCAATGTAAAAGTTCGCTTTCTTCCAATGCGTCTGCACAGTATTAAGATAATTCATCAAATGAGTTATCAATTATTTGCAATGCATTTGCAGCAAAATTCAGGAAGATTGCTTGAACGACAGCAGTCGTGAGCATGACGACGCAAAAAATTGGTAGAATTTGGAGAATTATGAAGACGCATCTTGATACAAATGTCGTTGATAATTATAAGGGACAAAAGTGCGAATTGCCGGAAACTATTTTTGAGTCACTCCATCCGTCTGGTTGAGGAACATCAGCAAAAATAACAATCACACCACGTGATAAATAACAAGCAATGGAAACTGAGTGAAATTTGCAACAGTATCAGCGCGAAATGATTGAAAATTATTTTTCATCAACAGATTCAGACAAAAAAGGACGAAACATCACAAAGAGCTCAGAATTGAGATATCTGAATGTCCGTAGCAGAGGCGAAGTGCGGCCGTGACAATAAGAAGTAAATGAAAAAGAATATCTTACATGTATATTGCAAATATTTCTGGAGTTCAAGGCGATCGAATAACAATCGTCATAGCATACTAGTCATCTTGTAACTGTGGAACATCTTTATGCCCATGCTGCTTGGAAAAATGAGCGCCCGCAGGCGCGATGAAGGCGTTCAAGCAGTTCGATAACTCATGAATAGAATATTTTAGGGAAGTCACATTCATGTGCATTCATGGCTAGAGTCACCAGCTAAAAGAAACAAAAGGGACAATTGAAGCTTGCTCGAATTGTTCGCGCGTTAGCTTCAAGTCCATGACCCGAAGAAAGATGCAAGTGCTATTAACACCTTAAGCTTAAAATCTTTTCGGGTCAAAAATGACCGTCGGTCGTATATGGATGGGTTAACTTGTTAACTCATTCTTTACGAAGTAGGCCTTTATGCGGTTTTCAGTGTGTCATTCATCAGGGAAAGCTAATTTGAGTGGTGGAATATAAAGACGATTGGCTATTGACCTATTTGTTTGAACATATATTGAATGCGGCCGTGATTCTCTTGGCCTTCGAAATGGCGGCCGAAAACTGTAAAAGGTTGCGCACCCCTGACCTATTCCATCAAATTGCGATGCAACTTGAATATTAGACAATAACTGGACCTCGTCTCTCTAATATTCTAGCTGTAAAAAGAATATTTCAAAATACTTTCCGTGTTAGGAATTCTCGTAAATTACCAGGAGATTCATAAGGATCGAATTTGGCCTTAGACATTGCACCTTCTTGCTCAAATGCAATTCATTTGAGAGCATTTCTGCAAACCGTCGGAGACGGCTGTGTTGTGGGCCTTCCTTCAATGCCTGCCACTGTCTGATAAAAAAGATTAATGATTCAGATGAAGAGAACAAACGAATAGAGACGACACTTCTGTGGACGCAGAGAAATGTTTGCAGAGAAAAGTTATGGAATACCATTGACTAAGGCCTCAGTCACACTGAAAGCAAAGCAAACACGATCGTCCCGAGCGTCTCGAGGAAACGTATGTCAGCAAGCTTTGATCGCTCTGCTTTGCTCTGGTTGCAGTGTGGCAGTCTGCAACTGCTATAAGGATGACTTTGTATTTGCTGCAAAACACTTTGCTCGGAAACGCTTGGAAAAGCTCGCAGTGTGGTTGAGGCCTAAGAGAACTCCACAGAATGAAATGTTTTATTCTATAAATGATAAAGACATCCATGCATGTATTTAATTGTTATTCATACAAAGTTCCTAGATTTAGCACCTTTCACTTCCTTTTGCATAACCTCTGCTTGACAGTCGGAGAATGAATACTAAACGTCTGATCAGCGAAGATGAGACGGAAAAGTTTGGAGAACAAATGAAAGAAACAAGGCAAAGAGATAGACTACGCAACAGGCTTACAGCTTTTTTTCCTTTTGTTTGACTCTTTGTGTGCACACGATGAAGGCAGCTGATGCAATGTATGTCATCACTCAACTGCTCTCATCTTCCTTGTCATTGTATTGAGTAATCCGTGATGATAACTTATTTAAGTCAAATCCCTGTACACCTTAAACCGTAGAAATAGATTGTTTATGAAGTTGACTAGAATAGAAGTTCACTCAAGGTCGCGTCACATCCGGGGGGAACTAAGTTGGGACATGAGCCACCAATGAAAAGCTAATAATTGCACATGTGACTGATTCTAACCCAATGATTCAGCCGTTGACAGGTGTATCTAAGTGAAAATGCGTGCGACTTTTCTGCCACTATTGTACAGGCCCTATCGCATGAAGCTTTACTTCCAGTCTAGAGGTTTTATTGTTATCAGTTTCTATGTCCTAAAATTCTCAGGTTCAGTTCTGTTATTGAATTTTATATGATAGCCAACTGAGTTACCCCAATTACTACCGACTGTTCTTTAGCAATGTATTACTTCTCATCGAAGACCATAGAAATTAACAATACCATAGAAAGTACTATTATCTACTTCTATGTCGAAGACACAGGCTACAATGAGGAAGGGATAACCTACGCACGCTCGCAACTCTATCGATTGTATAGAGACCTCCCAAGTTGCGCACTTTGCTTCCCTGATATCATCTGCAGATCCGAAGTTTCAATAACTTGCGATGCTTGTTGTGTAACGACTTCTGTTATTTCTACTATTTTTAGCGTGGGTACGAAAGTGACGTCTTCTCGTTATTGAGGCAGCTACAACATCAGGGATGCCATAACTCAAACATGAATTGCTTTTGTTGACATTGAAACATAAATTCGATCAAATTTGTTAAAGCTTACGAAGTAGAATGCAAAATCGTGTTCTAAATAAAACCAACACCAAGACCAGTTGGAGTTAATCATCTTCTCGATCATCTTAAAAGCTTTTCATTGTACTCAACATAGCTCTACATTCGATATTTTCCATATTAGCGAAATTCCATCCTCCGCTTCAATGCTTTGACCATAGATGATAAGAAATTTCGTGTGACATTGATTGTGACTTATCAAATGTTTCAACTATAAAACAGTATTCACGAACAGTGCCTTAACATGTAGTGAGCGGCTAAACACACAGAAAAGATCAAATTACCAGAAATAAGGATTGATTAGAAGACAGAAAATGTATTAAGAATAAAAATGCAATGAACCTTCACAATTCATAGATTTTTACAATTTGAAGCTAAATAAATTTTTTCCTATTTCCCATCACTTTGCCACTTGATTTTAACTCAAGTCAATCATAAGAAAGCGGTCACCATGCCGTAGAGTATAAACGCACGTTTCTGCATTTGATTTTCAATCACAATTTGATGAATTCAATCGTATCCTCGCATCTAATGATTCAGTAGTTGTCTAAGGTCAAAAATGTGTACATTGGAGACATTTAAATCTGTTGCTTGATGTTTTCAGTGAAATTTGTCTGTGATTATCAAAGGAGCAATGAAATGAAAGAACAAAATGTAGCAGATATTTAACAGTTTTGAAAAATGACTGCCTATTACATGATGAGAATGGCCTCAAATTAAAAAAACCAGCTTCATCTTAACTGTAACATTTCCAAACAATTATGCTGAAATAATCAAATTTTATCAACTGGTGAAGCAAATGTGCATCTGGGAATAATGATGATTGGCCTCATTTGCATCTCATCATAGGAGATTTGGTTCATGTCGAAGCTGAAGTAGCATTTTCTTCCGTTTTTCCGATCCGTCTCTGAGTATCATTGGATGAATGATTTGCTTACTTGGAATGTTGGTTTCCTCTCAAACGAGGGTTCAATATGTCGGACTTAACAAGGGTCATCTTGGTGTCATAGATAAATTGCAATCAATTGATTGGTGTCGTTGATAAATTGCAATTAATTGGTTGGTGTCGTTGATAAATTGCAATTAATTGGTTGGTGTCGTTGATAAATTGCAATTAATTGGTTGGTGTCGTCGATAAATTGCAATTAATTGGTTGGTGTCGTCGATAAATTGCAATTAATTGGTTGATGTCGTTGATAAATTGCAGTTAATTGATTGATTGAAATGCGTGCTATTTTGGATGATTTACTTGCAATACCATCGCCACTAGCCATAGTAGGAGAACCTTCGGTGACTTATCTGGGTAGTGATCTTACAAAACATTATTCACAACTGATCGGTTTCAAGATTATAATCAGGAACCTTCAAGTGTCTCTATTGCAATACATTCATGATAACTTACTATAAAATTCGTTATAGGCACCTATATGTGATGATTCATTCACCTGATTCAATGACAGATTATCACCAATGCATAAGCCAAAGTCTGTAACAAAAATTATCAATAATTACATCCAATCAAGAGTAAGGTTGATGTATTGACAATGGATTGATCCCATCAAATAACTGCAAATAGCTGATTGCTTCCTGTTGCAATTAAAATTAGTTGATTGCAATAAATTTTTGAAAAACCTCTGGGACCTGCGGCTCCGTCGGAGCATACTACAGTGTAACCGCGCCAATCTCTGTGTCAAATTCCCTGTTTTTCCCGGTCGCAGTCACCCTGACTGACTAGTCCATTCCGAAATGAGAATATGAAACAGTGGACAACTATCGTTGAGTCAGCATCATTGTCTTTAAGATGAACGTAGATGACGACTTTATGATTCATTCAATGCTCTGTAAACAGCATCTGAAGATTATTTTGAATAAAGATCTTCTGATGCATCGTTCCAAATGAACCTTGGTATCTGAAAGCAGACTTGCAAGTCATAGTAAAGCGCGTTCAGTTAGAACTTTCGTTGCTTTTGATGAAAAAGGAATCAATCAAGTCCTTTGTACTTTGAGAAGTAGTGATAAGTACATGGCGGGATGATGCGATTTCTACGGAAATAAGAATGACTAAAATGCCAGAAAACTTGTGACGATGTACCGACACTTGAATATTAGCAGTATTTCATTCATCCGATCAGATGAAGACGCTTGCACTGTCGCTGTCTGACGCCGAACTCTTTCCACGATCAGTAGAAGGAACTCAATGAACAGAGAAACTTACAGCATCCTTGCCAATATGAAAAATTCATTTTGCTATGACTTCATTTTGACGTTACTTCATGTTAGATTTTACTATCTATAGATGTGAGGATGAACGCTTTAGGTACAGCTTTAAAGACTGCGGACTGCCAGTTCGTCTGAGCATAGAATATAAAAATGTCCTCAGACTTGAGCAATTTAAGCACAAAAGTTCCTTGGCAGCCGTAGACGCTACGTTTCGCCATAAAGGGCTATTCAGCAAGGCTCGCAATGGTCCAAACTAGGTAGGAATTTGCGTGTTTATTGTTCAAGTCTGAAGACATCTGTCTATTCTATACCCAGGCGAACTGACACTCTGCAATCTTTATAATTATCAGCCGCACGGCAAAGCCAGGTTAAATAAACACAGAGCAGCCTGGTGTGCCAGTCCTTCAGGTTGTTCGGCCATTCTAGATAGTTCAAGCTAGTTTGGGCCTGGTCTTTAAATGTAGAACTGAGTTTTTCAATACTGCATGGTTTACTCTTAACTATAACCCACATGAATTGGAGCGACCCATGAGAAAAACTGATTCTGTGTGTCAAGGTTGATTGTCTTCGATATGATGGTCAGGATGTCTGGATTATTGTATCTTGACCGGAAGTGTAAACGACAGTTTGATTCTTTATTTCGCATTCACACAATCCTGATAAATCGAGAAGCTTTTGACACGTAAATCGAGAAACATCTGATGTACGTCGTACAAGTTGTAATCATCCTGAATGTTTTTGCCATTTTTCAGAAGTAGAGACTGAGAGACACCGCATTTCATCAAACTCAATATCGAAGTGATGTTCCACCTCCGACTAATTTCTATAGTAATCGCCGCTGCTTCGTCTGTCAGTGTTCAACTTATAGAGTTGAATCCAGAAGATGAGCAGACCGAAATTACATAGGGATTTTGCTGCAGAAAAATAATAGTGAAAAATAGTTCAATTTCAAATTTTGCCACATGGCTGCTATTACTCTTCGGCAAAAGAATTTCAATGCAAAACAAGATTGACAAATCTGAGTTACTTCAACAACATGACACAGGGATGAAAATGGGGTAACTGAGGAACCGACGGAAATTCATGTTTTCAAAGGGCCCTAACAGAAAAAGTGAAGAATATCGGCAATATCCGAAGATCTGAAGACTGAGTTGTCAGTGAAAAGTCTCTAAGTTACTCTAAAAGTCTTTGATGCGACCCAAGTTTGAACAAGGTCTCCTGGACGCAGAGAGAGAGAACTCTAAGGGTGCGTTCACACGTGCAGCATTATTGCTGACACTTTTTCATCCATGATGAGTCAGAAAAGAATGGACAAACAATTGAAGCAGAGGCATAATTGCAATAATTGTGCTTCGTGCGTCACCAGACAATAGCAATGTAGTGAATGGTGATAAAGAGAAATGCATTGATCTCATCAGCTGATTATCCTCTGATTGGCAGCAAAGAGTGTCAGCTAATGTTGAGCATTTCTTGATATTCATCACGAAGTATATGACAAAAGCTTAAAAAGATTTGGGACAAGAATTTTTCCAAATTCATTCACAGAAACATGTTTTATAAAAATGCCACAGGTTATTCACAAATTAATGGGATGGGGTGTCTGTATTTTGGAGCCAGTTTCTCCGTGACAATGTCAACAGAGGTTAAGGATAAACGAAGACAATCCTCAGTAAATGTTTGATTCAGAAGCCTTTTCTCTCTCTCTGTCTCTCTGGATTTTATGGACTTCATTGCAAAAATCGCTGTCTCACAATGGTAAGCACTTCCAGCGAGAGAAGGCGCAATCCAAAGAGGTGCAAATTTGGGTACTGATCTTCAGAAAGAAGAGATTGATTGATTTGCAGAGTAGCTTTGGATGGAAAAACTGATCATTTTGTAAGTCACACAATTCAAGTTATAAAGCATCTGCTTCTGACATAGCTGCAGTCAGCGGAGCATTAAAACCTTTCTCAAAGTGCTGGAAATCTTGGAATCGCTTGCCGAAGTCTTCAATCAGGGTATCAAGGGTTTCAACAAAGCAACAGAAATCATCAACATGACATCTGAATATACAGTTCAAGAGAAAAATGCTGTTTCGAAAGAGACAATATCATTTTTCAGCATGACTCTACGGATGTCGAAAGTGAAATGATTTCTGAAATTCTCTAGAAAAGGACGTGGCCACACTTTGCACAACCGCGGTCTATGACATGAAAATTAGATTCCTGCACACAATGCAACATAAGACTCCACACATCCAGGATTGTTGTTGCCCTTTGCTCTATGCTACATGATCCTTTCCGGCATGCAACGATATCTCCATGTTGTTGCCGCGACCCCTCAATTATGTTCGTCTGACTCATGATAAGAGAGGAGAAGACGTCAAAGTCGTCTCGACAAAGAGGACAGCTGTACTTGACCTCAAGGTCAGCAGTGACCTTTATCTGATATATTACAGGAAGAATGCGGAAGAGAGCTCAGCTGAGAGCTATGTTAACTTTCCCTGTATCTAGATAACATTTTCACCAGAAGGGAAACTGAAACATCAATCCCTGCCGAAAACAGACTACATCCTACATTATCTCAAGACATCATCTTCTTTCAGAATGAAAAGTTTGAGAATCTTGTAAATAACTTGATGAAACATAAAAATGCCTTCATTTGCCTGAAGTCTCATTTCTAAAAGAAAAAGATCACGACGCGTTATTCTAAACTTGAAAGCAAATCAAAATTGTTGAAAATTCAAAAATCCTTCGATTATCTCAACTCCTATTCGTTAGCTTGTTTTAGCAGTGAAAGTTTGGTCTTTATCGACATAAATGGCGAGATTGTGTGAATTGAATCACCAAACATTGAACTGTCATCATTAGTCGAAGACACCAATAGTTGACATTCACCCAATAAAGGGAATCATCAGCAAGCCTAGCTCATATCATTCAACATAAAACAACTTCTAGCAAACATTCAAATAAAAATTCAGTCACGCCCAGAGTAATATTGAGATAATTAGCGTGTTAGGTGGAATTCATCTGTCATATTAGTTATTTACTTGACTAGTGCATGATATCGGAATTATAGCTATCTGTCGAGGGCATAAGTTGGAAGATATCTGAGAGCGCAGGAGGATGTGTTCAACTTTATCCCCGACGACAGATAGCTGTAATTTCTATTCATGCCTGAACTGTCATGGATTAAAAAACAAATATGACGTGGTCCATAGAGCATTGGCATTGAAATGATCATGTTCAAGACAGGTATATGAAAACGGAGGGCACAAATGGAAAGGCTTAGCTCCATTGAAAATATAGTGAAATTGGCGGGTATAATTATGCGCGGCAACCTTTAAGAATGCGAGTTAGGCATCTTAAATGTCCAAGCACGTAAGTATGAGAGCTATTTAAATCTAACGAGTTGGAATGTTATGATGAAGCAATCTCATGCACGAGTTGCGCCGAGAATTTTATTTGACGACGTGCTATGATGATCAAGGACAGATTGTGACTGACATGTCTATGATCATCAAGAGTATTTGAATAGAAATTTAGCTTGATCTATAGGGAAAATATCTGTTCACAGGACCAGTCTAAAGAACGAACGATAAGGGCGCACTCAAAAGGCATAGATTACGCTCCTTCCAGTGCATTGGAGTAAATATTATCTCCCACGCGGGCAATAATCTGCTTTACAGGTCAAACAAAGAGATCGGATATCTACAATACAAGCACGGAGACAGATAAGCATATTTCAATGACACCTTAATACACCGCTGAAATTCCGTCTAAGTCGTTGTGGCAGCACTAATTGATAAATGTCCTTCAGAAAATAGGCAAATAAAAATAATGAATATTTAGATGGATTGTCAATGCTATTCGGGTGCCCCAAAAGTCTTGAACTTTTTCATTTTGAGTCTTAAAAAGAGCTTCAATAGAATGCTTGTATTTTGGAGGCTTTTATACTTGCTAAACATATTTGAAGAAAATTAGGTGCCTCACGTAATAGAAAATGCTTCACTGAATTGCGCAAATAATTGAAATTTGTTCATTTTTCACCTGCATTTTTTCGTCTGTCTTCATTTCCGTACTTCAAATGAAAAATCCATGCTTTCAAATTTGACTGTATAAACGCAATAAAATCGACACAAGCTTTTCATCAAGTATGCAAAAAACGGAGGCTGCAATGCACAATCAAACTGTTCACCATTCAAATCCAAGCATTTGTCGCAGCGTTTCAGGAAAGATCTCAGGGGATTGCGGAACATCGACAATGACACTCTTTCCATTTCTTCTTTTGCTACAGCAAGATTCGTCACTTTCTAACTGGTGTTCATGTTAATTCCGCTCATTAATCGATTGCGATGCAATAAAAAGTGATTTATCAATATTGATACCGCACAGCAGTTTTAGTGAAGCACCATGGAAAGCCAGTCTACTGTATCCTGAGTTAGACAGAGTTTATAATTCATGAGGTGTCACTGTCATAAGTTTTGGTTAAGTTTTTGAAAAGTTGAAGGTTTTTGAGTTTTGTCATTCGCAAAAAACGTTTGACACGTCGCAAAAATTGTAGATGATGAGCATTCCATTAAAATAATACTTTGAAAACTCCTTTTATAACAAAAATATCAAGTTAAAAACTTTTGGGGCACACTGTATACGTGTCAGATAGCATATGATAACATTACACTGCAGATACCGCTTGCCAAGGACTCCGGCAACGGACCCAGTTCCAAACTTTTCGAAATTCCACAACGGCGAAGATCAACTGGGAACTGTTTACGGCTTGAATTTATCAAACGGTATTTACATGAAAGGAGCAGATGGTCCGGTGGCCTTGTGGCAAGAGGGTATGATTGCACGTCCTCTAGCTCCAACGTCGTTGGTTCGAACCTACCCACGATTGATGAGGCCCAGCAGGCCGAGACATGTCTCTTGTTGGTTGCAACTGTTGAGATTTAATACATCTATCAATTACCAGGTTACTTGTGAAAACATGAAGGGAACTAATGAAACTTGAAATCTCTGATGATCTTGAGATGGAAGATAAACAAATCCTAACCTACCTTTGCCTGATGTTCCTAACCAGGCTAATGTTGTGTAGGAGCATGCATCTGAATGATTCTACAGGCAATGTTTATACTGATAGCATGAATGTATAAGGTATACCTCGACAGTGATCAAAGGCCTACATTCCTCCAAATTGCTTCCAATGACTCACTTTGTCTCTAATTTCTTGACGCATGGTTTCTCGCTCTTCTTCCATCTTGCGATGTTTCTCTTGACGTTTCTCTTCTGCCTCACGCAGCGCCTCCTGCAATTCTGGGTCCATTTCCTTGTTACCTCCTTCGCCCTCTCCTCCACCTTCACCTTCCTTATCGCCGAGCGCACCTGAATTGAAAATAAACAAATGAAACCTTGTGCATTGTTCATACTTGAAGCAACATTAGGCGAGATGTCTCTCTTCCCTGTGGCCGAGTTCTTATTTATCCAACTATCATTCTTTTACATTAAATGCAATTGGTCACCGTGGCACAGTGGTTTAATGCTTGGCTTAACAATCTTTCGGTCCAGGGGTCGAGCCCCGATAATGTCATTGGAAGTCGTGTAGAAGGGAACCCAGGCTGAAAGATCACAAGGCTCCAGATTAAAGTCTGACTATGTCAGTACCGTGCCAGCCCCCAGCAGGGGGAGAAGTAACATTAAGCCACATTTTTTCATTCTTTTATGTTAAATGTCAAAGGGCTCCTCTATCAGAGGGGTTTAATAAGAAAGCATAACGTTCCTGCTTTAGAATTCTTAGGCTCGTCCTGACTGAGGTTTGAACTCAGGTCTCCAGGACTCAAAGCGAACACTTTACCACATGGCCACTGCGATGGTCAAGTAGCAGTTAGCGATTGGAACATCATAAAGGCATTTCGCCATCTCCCTATATCTCGGAAATATTTCACTGCGATCGTATTTGCTGATGCAAACCAACTAAAAATTTGCATTCGAAAATCAGTTTGAAAAATGTTAGATGCCTAGGATCCAGTTTCTTTTTCTGAATGAATACCAATCATACTAAAAGTCTGCATGCTACCTAATATTAAACATTTTACGACATTGCAATATCCAGAAATGCTGCGTCCACTTTCGAATGATCACTTGTGACAATAGCCACTTTTCATTCTGAAGTTGAAATAGTGTTGGACAGTAAATAAATAATAAAGGCAACTTTAGGTATGTTCAATTGAATTTGACCGCTGCTTTCAGTAACTACCGCCCAGATAAGCGTCTATCTTATTAAGCGCTGATTGCCGACAACCATTATTCATTCAGTCGTCGACAGAAGTCAAAATTGTACCCTTGAGGATCTCGCAGACCGCAAATGGATGCTATTCTGTATGTGATACGCACTGTAGACTGTAAAATGATGCAGTAATTAAGATTGTGAATGCTCTAGACAGCAGCGTAAGTTTACAATTTAAAGATATTCAATGAAAGTAGTAGGTGCATCTTGAGCAGCTACGAATTGGTAAGGAGAATTTACTAAATCGCTCTCGAGGTTGTTGCTTTTGTAATTTCCGCATATTGACCTTGATGAATCATGATGATAAACTTCAACGTGCATCCTAGACGTGTTTCATATTGTAATTAGCAGGATTTTCGCTTGATGTTGTTTTTTTGTGGATTTAAGCGATTTTACCGATAATGTATTTAGCACTTTCTCATTTTCAGCTGAGAACTGTTGTGTAAGACGATGAGATTATGATGCAATCTCACTGATCCAGGTTGAAACGAATTATTTGATCAGAAATCAGACCATCAGTTTCCAATATCTTGGTCATCTCGAGGTCTCCATGGAATAGTGAAATTTGAAACTACTACTCCCTCTCTGAGGACTTGGACTGTGTGACATGGGCTTTATACGGAGCATTGAATGGCTGCAGCCCAGATGCCTTTCCTGAGGGTTTTCAATGACACTCTCGAGGCTCGACTCGACCTCCAGACCAGCAGATCACAAGGCCAAGCACTTAGTCACTGCGCCACAGCGGCCGTGGTATGAAGGTTAAAAGGAAACAGTGTTGCCGTTGGCATTTCAACAATAATTCATTTCAATAATAGCACATCAACAAATGATTAGCGCGTGGTGTGTGTAGTTTCATATTTTGCTGTTAAGTGTGATTATTTCCATGTTTCTATTTCATGGTAATCAACCAGTTATAGCTGCTAAAAATAACAGAATAAAAGGTGACATTCTAAGTTCTGTTTTTCGAAGAACAATATTGCAAATCGCGATGAATTAACGAAATGGCACACAGATTCAAGTGAAACCAAAAAACAAATGAATGGGGAGTCATATGGTCCTAGCAGGTTGTTGGTCTTCGACATCTCTGCAACAGAAAATGTTCTTTTCTGAGCATCACACCACGTGAACTATTGGTTAACAAGAGCCAATATATGATGTTGCAAACACATCAGGAGATGGGGATTCATATGGTCAAGCTGTAATAAAATAAATATTAGACATTTCCGACGATTTGAGACAAATATCCTTAAATAACAATCCCTGAGAAGGATAACTGATGAGGATTACTTCATGGCAAAAATAACCAAGCATGTCTTCAAAAGGAAGAGTTAGTTAGATTGATAGCGCAAAAAATCTAAAAATATTGAAATAGTAGCGCATAGCGCACAGAATTCTGCGAATGGTGCAAATGCGCTAAATAGCGCATGAAACGACAACACTGTCAAAATAAGATAATAAGATAAAGTTTGAAATTGAAGAGAATGCTTAAGGCAACGTGAAATGCAAACTCGCTCAGCGGACAGCTGCTGTGTAAATAATTTAAACCTTCGTGCAGTGATATGTGAGCCAAGCCTTGTTACCGATAGATAACAAAATGATTGATGAAAGTCTTTTTATTTTCTCATAACAATATTCCGGAGATATAATTCCTTTCTCAAATGTTGCATGAACTACAGCTAGTCAAATAAAAAAAGCATTGCAAAATTTCAGAAAATGAGTGCATGCAAGATTCTGTCAATTTTGCTAATTTCTAGATCATTGTGATGATAACAGCAAGCTTGAGTCGAAATCTATCTCTGAATGTTCAGCATCTACTCTCTGAATTTCCATTAGTTGTTTAATTAAATAACTAATAATTATTATTAGTTAATAATTATATTAATTAATAAAATAGTTGTTTTATTATTTTTATGATGAAATGTTATCTTTATGTTTTATCGCAGGCATTATATAACATTCTCATGCATTTTTAGAAGATTAGATTTCACTGTCACTTCTAAAGTTTGAATTTAAATCAGAAATGAATGTACGAACATCTGCAAAGTAACGTTTCAGTTTCATGAAGATAAGCAAAAGTTTCCCTACGGCCTAAACAATAATCCTGTGTCGTCAATAGTTGAAGGAAATTTCCAATAATTTCGATTCTATAAGCACAACAAGGCAAAACTGAAAAAGGCTATGTTTCATAAAAATGTCCGGAATGTCAAATATTCTATTTGCTACTTAACGTGATATCGCTGCTGTCTGCGTGAACATCACTAACGACCACAAAATTGATGAAATTCTGCCAGCCAAACTCCAAATGCAACTTTCATCAATGCAACACCTTCAAGCCAAACTAAATCATTATCAAAGCAAGTTATACATTAAAAATGGAGAACAAATCAAATTCATGTCAAGATTTCTATGATCCAATGTATAAATTGCTCTGATCAATGTTTAAATTCGTCTGATCTATGTTGCTCCGATAATTATTTAATTTGATTATCTAATTGGAAAAGGTCAAAGTTGCTTGAATTAACTTTTTTGCCCATGATTCAACAGAATTTACCATCATTCGTTGATCACACCGCTCTCTACGCCGTAATTGAAGTCCTTCAACAGGAGATCAGTGTTCATGCAATAACATAGAAATCTGTCTTCAGTGTGGGAATCAGGAATCAGTGAAATCTTGTCTTTATTATCGAAATTTTTCTATTACAATGCATCAACAGATGATGCTGTTTAGTTTGATTATGTATCTACTGTCAGATAATGCATCCCGAGTTGAAAACACATACGATTAAAGTGACTTCCTTTTCAATTATCCGTCAATTTTTTCAAAATGGATTGTACTTTGAAATTCCGTGATTACTGAGGTCGATGACAAGTAACGGATGTAGTTATGAACTCATTAATGATCTCCTGCTTTTGGTCATGAAAATCTGTACATCGCTGATACATAAAACGTTTGAAAAATACATTACACCAGCAGCTTCGCATTTTTCCAGTTTTTGTCAGTTGCAAAGCAAATCGTTGTCTTTCCTTTGTCTTCTTCTATAGAAGCCAACGTTTCGCTGGCAAAAGAGCACCTACAGCTTCTTAGCTAAAGTCCGCTCTGTGGAACGCATTGATTCTCTTTTAATAGTAAAATAACGATTCTTTGACTGCAATCAAATCAGAAGAGAAAGTAGTTGCAAAAATTTCTGAATGATTGTAATGCGTGAAAATATTAGGATCAAAGCTCGATGAACTTTAAGTTTGACCCTCCCGATCACAGAATTAGATTGTTTAAGCGTGCCAATTTTCTAGAATTGCTGCTGATTCAAAACGATGACGCATGCAGGAATATAATAAGTGGGCAAAGAGAAATTTTTAATGCCTTGTAGAAATAGGAAAAACAGTCGTGCATCGCTTGCGGATTGCTGTGAATTCCTTCAAAATACTCCGATTGCCATCCTTCCTTCAGATTCGAAGAATTCAGATCATTGCGCACAAGTTTTTCCGATCATTTTTAAAAAAGATAGCAGGCGCACGAAAAAATGTTCAGACTTCTCTGTAGTGTCTCTTTGCTGTGTGATCCGATTGATAACAGTCACTGAAACTTCGCACAATTTGGAGTGTTTAATGTTGAACTGGCTGCTCATTGTTCGATTGGTATGGTATTATGTCAGCAGATTGTGCCATTTCACTAATGTTACATGTTCCAATGCTTCCCTTCTAGTCAAATAGAAGAAGAGACGACCTTTCTAATTCTGTGAATGTACATGTATATTTTGACATATTAGCAGTCGTCATTTAGATCACATTATGGTATATTACAAGAATTTCCTAATATCCGACAAATCGTTAATACGAATTGGTCGATTTTTATCTTATTCTCACATCGGCAGGGGTAGTACAAAGACATTGTGTCTCTCTTGATGCCTCTCGGATTTTAGTTTGGAAGCTTTGTGTTCTTTTGCCCTTGAGGAAGCTGAGGAAACGTTAGGCTGCATATAGTTTTAAAATAATTATTTCATCCAACAGAATGCAAACAAGACGGCGATTTGTTTTTCATCTGGCAAAAAATCAAAAGTTGTTTATTTCCGAAAACTGAAAAATCTTCACATTCTTCCACTTGACATGTGATTTGCCTACTGCGCGACCATGATTACAAGTAATCATTGTTGACGATACTAAAAGTGGACAGTTGCGATCTTTTTGTACATTCTTTCCATAAGGAAGTCAATGATCGAAAATTACATTTGTCGTTTTGTTACGAACTGTTCTGTCTCTCTTTTCACAATTACTTTGACATGTCAGTTATCACTATTTCATTTATTCTAGATGCCAGAGGCTGAGAATTATGAAATTATCGCCCAGATCAGCTGCTCCACAATATCAGATGAATACAGAAGACAAAATTGAAAGACATTGGCATGTTGCATTATGCGTCGATAAATGACCTACTATTATAAGCACGCTAAGACGATGTCAATACAGCACTGAATTTAAAGAGCGAGTTCGACATGTTCCATTAATGACAAATAATAGCAATACTTTGTGTTGAAATGTTACTATGTTGTATTTGCTTACTTTCTAACTTCATTTGCCTTCTGTCTGCGGTGTGAGCATCTGCAATTGTAATTTTCTTTTATGACAATTAAATATACTGCTACTACAATATTCAAACCCCTATAAGTCGTCATGTTTTGACTTTGAAACTGCTGTGATGTGAGAAATGCTTACGTGCACAGTCTCTTTACTAAATCATTGACGAGAAGCCGAGAAACGGCAGTTAATTGAAAATAAATAAGGAAGACAATTCCTCAGACTTTACTGCTCTACATAGAAGTAGATATTAAAGATAAACAGGCGAAGCCTCGCCTTTCAGCCCTTTGTTTATATTTAATCTATTCTTTTAAATAAACAATGTGTGTCATCTTAGTGAGTGTTCATTGCCACTATCCTCCAACCTGATCTAATGAAATTCCTAAATGAGAGATCACCAGAAAAATCGGCCAGTTCGTGACCACCACCAAAATGTGAGGCTGCAATCAATAAGAGGAAACTATAGACAAATAGACATTACATGACTGATGAAACTAGGAAACATGTGTCAAAGCAATCAAAACACCTAAGTATCATGTATCAATGTCTTTTGACTTCATTCTCATGTTGATGTGCTTTAATGACTACTTAGGCATGTGAAAGACGTGATTAAAAAACTGCTAATTCACATGTGAAATATATATTTTTGATTTATCTTCCAATTGTCTACGTCATATGAGCGGCGCTGTAGCCTTGTGGTAGAGTGTTCGCTCTGCGTCCGGGAGACATTGGTTCGACCCTTGCTCAGGTTAAAATCAAAGACTTTTAAAATAGGCACACTCTGCATTCTTGCTAAATGACAACTCGGACACATGGAAGAAAGGTTCCGTACCTAATGTTCTTCCGAGTATAGTCAAGGTTCATTTATTTATTTTTTTATATACATGCATCGGTCGAAACTTCAGGGCCATTACATTTCCGATAAGCCTTTAGACTCAATACTTACAATGAAAGTTTTTTATTTAAATTAGTGCAAGCAACACTGATGCAGGCTGCAAATACAATTAAGGCATGAAATCTTCATAATTAATTGGAACGGACAGGCGAATGGGGTGCAATTTCCTTGTTCATGTGGTGTGACAGCTTGCTGCATGACTGGTCTGCAGAAGGAGTTATACAAGCCCGCAACAGACATGTGCCGCATGTAGGCCTACTTCTATAAAATTGCACATTTGCAACATAGCTCCTCAGGAAATTAACAATTCTACAGAATATACTGCAGTAATTTATGCTGTCATAATTATTTGCACTGTCACGACTTTGTGGTGAAGGTATGAGTATTCTACATTCACTGATGTACTTTAATCTAAAATGCACAATTGGCCCACTCACTATCTGCGAATTTTGGTGAATGTCTCGACAACCAAGAATACGATAAAGGACTAGGAAACATTTTCAAATGTTTGCGGGGTCTAAGTCTGACCGAGAACTGCTGATTCCAGGAAGCCCAAGAATCCGGTTCCGCAAATATGTTGTGCGACATTGTCATCAAAAAATGTGAATTTCATGAAATTCTCTAAATACACGTTTTTGATAACGAAATTCGAATGTATTTTTGCGGAATTCAATTAATCAACTTATCTTAGTATGAACTGTTTTTCTCTTGATTCTATCCTGTTTACTTTCTCATCGTCAATTCGTTGACAAAAGTTCAATTTGAAATGGTGTAGTTGCATCGAAGTGTTTTTTCCTCTAACGTGTTATTTTCCGAGCACACTTGGTAAATCAATTCGAAAGATATTGAATGATTATGAAACATCCTCACTCCTCAGCGTTACAAAATCAGGGAGATTTGACTTTGCGATGAGAAAAGTACTTAATCTATGAAATTATCACTATTTATGAATTTTAATCGGAATACCAAGTTGAATTTAAAGAATTTAAAAAAAGATGGCAAAGCTCGACACAGCACACGAATTTGGAACACAGGCATTTTGCTGGTGTTTTTTTAATCCTCATTTATGATATATTTCTAATTATAACCAAGACTGTCTCCATATTTTGGTTTTTTAGCAAACCTTTCTTCAGAATTTGTGCAACGACATTGAGATATCAATGGTATGATGAAACAGGAGGTTGCAAGATAAGGAAGAGTCAAATTCATGACTCTGGAGCAGGTAAGATGTAAATTGAAAGATCCATAATGTCTTCGAATGGGAAATCATTTAGTCTCTCAAGCTCCGTTAGCTCTCAGGCTCATGAATTAGGCTGTGGCTTTTGTTTCATGATAAGAGAGGCTTTTCATAGTCTCAAATGCGTTTCGTTCGTCTTAGATTGGTATTTTCAAAAATATAGGAGTCATTGCAATGGGCCTGGTCTTAGACGAAGTCAACTGAAACCATGAGAAGCTATCCCAAGCACAGCTAGTCTAATTGAAATAAGGAATCGGAGGGACTGAACTACCGTACTAGCGAAACAACTGCTTCGAAAGAATCGAAAATTTCTTCGGGTACTCATAATGAGATGTAATTTTTTCCAGAATTTTCGCCTTCCGGCTTTGTCAATGGAACATGTAGAAATGCTCGGGTACGTGGAGAACCACATCATGCATTCGTAACTGCTTCGAAGGATAGATGATTAATTAAGAAACCAGCAGTCGACCGGGCATATTGGAAAATAAAAAAAATTTAAAAGACGAATCTTTTTAAAGGCCAATTCGTCAAACAAATGCTATTTCTTGTATTTCAGCAATCTCAAAAACAATAACTACACTATGATGAAAGACTAGATGCACGACAATGTGTGCGAAACTTGTCTAGTAATGCTATGTTTATATTTGTTCACTTTTTTGGGGGCCTCAGTCCGTCTGCTATCCTTATTGCCTCTCGGTAGTTGTTTCGTTCTTCCGTGTTCTCGTCTTCGGAGGCTGAGGTCTCCTTTTCACAGTTAGCAAAATGTTCACTCCACGTCATCGTAAGTAGGAGCTATTTAGAGAATGACGCTAGGCGGCCGAGCGACGTTTCTTGATGACTAAATTTACTTGATTTGTGATGTTCAATGAAATTGACGTGCTTCACAAAGAAATTCGCGATCAAAAGCAGCTCCCTAGTCTAAAGAAAAGTTGTAGGTTATTCACAGGGCACTTGTATTAGTTGTAGTCATAAAAATTGGCCGGTTTTTTAGGCCTTCAAGGATTAACTTCCAGAAATAATTAATTTAGAAACCGGCCGCCTCGGAAAAAAAATTGGCCGGGCATTTTCGCCAGTGCAGTTTTTTCCTCCGACATTGGAGACATGATGTTTCACAATATAGCTTCAAATTCATGACTGCTTTCAAGAATTTCAAAATCTTTTCAATGCCTCGATGTCTTATTTTGCAATCTCATATTTATGCCATCAATATCTCAGTCGCCGTGAAAATTTTGAATATTGATTTACTGTGTTTTCATGTTACATGTCAAATACAAAGATTGAATATAGCATTTGTTACAATGTTGACAAATCTATCAAATCTTCTTGTTTTAAAATGTTGAAAATCTATTCGTTTAATATCTGAAGAAAATTCTATTAATGAAAACTATCGTACCCACACGTGTCTCTGCTTCGAAAACACTAAAAACTTGTGCCCCCCCGTAAGTTTATGTCCACAACACTTGTTTGTCATAAATCTTGCATAATTGTCTCCTTTAGTTTGAAGTTGCTATTTTTAAACAAAATCAATATAAATGACGACAATTAAATTATCACTCACCTTTGACAGAATCCAATTGCTTCCCTACCAATTGTTTGGCAATAAAACTCGCCATGATGAACAGCACTTATTATTTCCAAGATTGATGAACTTGAATAGAATATGCGCTTCTTCACAAGCTTGGTAAATGACTGGAAAACAGAATAATATGAGATAAAAATAGAAATAATAGAGGAACACTTTTTCACAAATTAATCACGCGATTTCCAACTGCTTCTTTCAGAATGAATTTCTATCACAATGAACCGTAAACACAATGAATACGTTTCCGCGTCTCCTACGGGAATAAACTCTGTTGAATATACTATCAGATCCACGTCAAGAACTGCTCGGCCGAAACAATAGCTGCAAATGATCGATAAAAAAACAGAAGAAGTTTTCTTACACAAGTTGGCGGAGGAATGATCCGTAGATATCGAAAGGTGAAGTTTCGAGAGCAACAAGAAGACAATTGAACTGAAGGACCACGCTGTCTGGAACCTGGCAAGTCGAATGTAATGCCAGAATGTGATAGGAAGACTCTCCCGAGAAATGAGAGCAAAGGAAAAGAGTAGGGTGTAACGGCGTGTGTGTCTGTGTGTGAGGGAGAGAGAGCTATAGACAACAAATGACTGTTGAGTAATAGCTATATAGTCTAAATAATGGTTAGCAAGAAATTGAAATTCTTGACAAATGCTCCTCTACAGCCATAGATAGTGTTCATACGCTCCTAATAAATTCTAATAGGGATCTCACGCACACTTAAATGAGGACAATGGGCTCAAAGAAGCAGGAGATTTAGGAAGTCGGCCGTTGAATGAATGCAAATGAACACTAGAGAGACGCGGACACAGTAGATCGAGGTTTACTTGAGCGATAGAGTCGGACGTATGAGAGAGCGGCAGCAGGAGTTGGGAAGGCGATAGAAGGAGTTGGTTTGGAGATGACGTTGTTCCATTGACGCGCATACGATTGTGTCAGCGAGCAGCGCAATGACGTCATCAATAATTCTCCTATGCACTCACATTGCCGGACTCAGAAAGCATCTAAGATCAATTTAGGCTAATCATCTTAGTGCTAACACTTAGTAATTACTTTCTGCTCAATCTTGCTTTACTTTACGCCAAAAATAGAACGTGTCGATCTGATTGATGAGAATATGCGAAAGCAAGTTGACGAATGCAGCTAAGTAAGGCTCAGAACTGAGGAAAAAATTCGACGCTGCAAGACATTTAAAACAAACTGGAAACCGTTGATTACTCACGCCTGTGCTACATGTGTCAAAATGTTGACGATTTTATCATTTTCGTTTTGAAAATGAATTTGCGTCTTCTTTTGATAAAAATGGTTTGGAGTTTAGTTATGCGTGAGAAATACATGACGTACTTGCAAACTGTGCTATTTAAGTTACATAGGTCAGACGTCAAGACCTTTCATAATGAACACAAGCGAAGTCTACCGAATGCTACCATAGATAGCGCGTGGCAGAGCACGCAAAACAGTGCCATTATAGGCATCTTGCAATCGCATAGATTCAACTAGAGATTACTGTCAGATGCAGACATAGGAGTAGATAATTTTTATGGTATTGTTAATTTCTATGGATGCAGATCATTCTATGGAAGTCTTATCTGCAGAAACTCGTTCTGGCTGCTTGACTGCGGTATTTTTTATTGGAAATTCATCTTCAAGATGAAATCCAACAGTTAGCCCCCGTCAGCTGCCACTGACTCCTTTCCTAACTACCTACACCAAAACATGGTTTACTTTAAGGAGAAACTTTAAGCAGTTAGGAATCCTGTTGCGTAACGTATTCTCACAGAATACCAAAGTCCTCAGATATAAACATATGTAGTACAAAATTCCTTACACCGTTTTCCGCCATCGGGAGGGCCCAAACTCATCTATTGCCTTTGTTCAGGTAGGAAAAACAAGAACAGGGAAGCCTGTTGTGCAGACCAGCAGCTTCCTCATCCTGTCCAGATTAATAATTTGGGCCATTCCGACCGGCAATAGCGAGTCCTTGTCAGGCTAAACATAGAGTCTGCGACTGCCAAGGAATTTCGTGTCTAAATCTCATGTATTCTGTATTTCAACTTGCTGATGACTGCATTTTTTCGAATACAAACCCTGAAATGGAACCCGCACCTAAGCCTACTAATTCAGAAGCTTTTACGAGTTTTATTAAGAAATCACTGGGATTTGAGTGCAACTACATACAAGTCTGACGTCTTTCATTTTATCTAGTACTGGTTGTCAACAATGATCGGTGTTCCACAGTTGCACTCACAGTTCTTGATTTCTAACTACCTGCATTCAGCATGACATTAATCATGATTATTTCATTGCAGCCGACATTTCCTTTTATTGCTTTGCTTGACGTTATATTTTCATTGCTATGTTTTGCATGATTTGACAACAGCTCAACTAATACTAACCAAAATCGATGCCAAACGATCAATAAAAACAAAATGGCCACCTAACATAAGCTTCTGGTTCTACCTCCTGCAAATCTTGCGTCTCAAGTTCGTTGTCGCTGTCCACCTCATCATCAACGTTCCCATAGCATGCATGCATTCTCGTCCGACCAAACAATCATCCACGCAAGCCCCATCAATTCTATTATTCAACGCTCGGTCCCTTTACAACAAGATCGATGATCTCATGATTAGAGCCACTACTTTCAACCCTGATTTCATTCGCGTCACAGAGACTTGGCTTGACAATTCAACCTCACATGGATCAATTTCAATTCCCGACTACGACGTCATACGTCAAGATCGCGACTGCCGAGGAGGCGATGTGGCAATTTATTATAAGACATGTTATCACGTTTCTGTAAGTAACAACATCTCTTTTTATAGTAATCTCTTTGTTGGTGCCCATTGATACAATATTCTGACAATTGATGGATTAATCATTACTTTTTCCGATAATTTGATGATGTGAAAACCCCATTTAATTGCTCGGCGCTTCGTCCATTCTTGATAGAGCAATACACGGAATTGCATCTTGGCTACATGCTACATGAAATCGCTGTTTGACAAATACTCACTATTGATTGACAGTGACAAATTCTCCGTCCATGCAATTTGTCAGTGTCAATCAATAGTGAGTATTTGTCAAACAGCGATTTCATGTAACATGTAGCCAAGATGCAGTTCCGTGTATTGCTCTATCAAGAACGGACGAAGCGTCGAGCAATTAAATGGTGTTTTCACATCATCAATTTATCGGAAAAAGTAATGATTAATCCATCAATTGTCAGAATATATTTTGATAGTATCAAATCCAACGTCCTTGCGTGTACAATTACTGAATTTGATCTTGGATTAACGATTGTCTACCATCCTTACTGGGGTAAAGTAAAGACACATGAAATTATGTTGTCTGCCTTGCAAGATGTTCTAGATTATTCATTGTCTAATCACTCAGTTATTGTAGGTGACATAAATGATTTGCGTCACGTATTTGATGATTTTCTGTTGGTCAACAATTTATCTCAAATTCTTAAATTGCCCACTAGAGGGCACAATGTTCTTGATATTGTTGCACCAAACCACCCAAATAAGTTTTCTCCTCCCTCCATTATTTCACCTCTTTGTCGCTCTGACCACAAAGGTCTCTTCGTAAACTCGGTTAAGTGGGAACCCATCACTTCCACTAAGATAAAGGTTCGCTCTTTCACACCTTCATCTTACGCTCAGTGCAGCCAGCTTCTCGCAACTATTGATTGGGACGAACTTTTCCTATACATAGACAATCCAGATGATCTAGCAGATCAGCTTCAGGAATTTTACTTGTTCCTGTATAAACTGTATTTTCCAGAAAAGACCGTTCGTCTTCGGAGTTATGACCCTGCATAGATTACGCCTTCACTCAAAGCTCTCTCGGACGCTAGAGACAAGGCCCTAAGCAGAGGGAATTACGGGAAATTTCTAAGTCTCCGGGAAAAATTTATTGCCGAGTTGGCCAAGTCCAAGGTTAGATACTTTACCAAACAGAGTTCTTCACCCAAAACTATGTGGAAGTCCGTAAGTACCCAAATTGGAAAACGTTCCTCACATCCGACAATGGATCAGACAGCAGCTAATTCTCTGAATGACAAATTTCAATCTACTTTTACTCAGCTTGACATTCACCTTTTCTCGAAGAATCTTGTTGAATCATCTACACAGTTTCTATTTGTCACTGAATTGCAGATCATTTCAATGATTAAGAAAAGTAAAACCAACTCCATTGGTCTCGATGGAATTCCTGGATTTTTCTTTCGTGATTTTGTTGATCTCCTTGCCTAGAGTCACAGTTCTCTTCAATAGATGTCTGAGCATTGGTTGCTTTCCACGGATCTGGAAATGCGCCAATATCCTACCGCTTTAAAAGAAAGACAGCACTGACTTCCGGTCGATTTCCATCCTTCCCTTTCTCAGCAAAGTCATTGAAAGGTTAATAAGAGATAAGGTCATCATCCCATCTCTCAGCAAAAATATCAATCGTAGACAATTTGGCTTTACACCCAATAGCTTTGGAGGATGCACCAACGCATTAATTGCTATCAAACTCTTTGTTGTTGAACACATCTCAATCAACCCTAAAAATTCAGTCTCCCTTCTCGCAATTGACCTTAAGAAGGCGTTCGATACATTAAGTCATTTTAAACTACTTGAATCTATTCGTGACAATTTTAGTTGCCCACCTCATGTCATAGATTCTATTTATAATTTCTTGATTGATCGGTATCAGCGTATTGTTGCTGATAATTTGGTAACACCCTGGCGGTCTATTTCCAGTGGAGTTCCCCAGGGCTCCATCTTGGGACCACTGCTGTTTTCTCTTTTCATGGATAATTTGCCCGACTTTGCAAATACAAAACTTATTGTTTATGCCGATGACATTACCTTGTTGCATTTTGATTTTCCTAGTATTAACTCTATTGACATAGATGTTTTCTGTGCATGGACAAAAAAGAAGCAACTGATTATAAATGTATGACCCCTTCCAGGAATATTTCTAATTGTAAGACCATGGATATTGTAATTAATAATTTCACGATTGAACAGGTTGATTGTATAAAAATTTTGGGAGTGTATTTTACCTCAGACATTCGCTGGGACGTTGGGTTCGCTGGGATGTTGTCGTTCCATGTCATTTGTACGCCGGGTTTACGTAATAATAACAACCGTGGTGAAGTCATTTGGCAGGCTTTTGTAAGTCTTGTGCTGTGTCATATAACATTTTGTTGGCCCATCATTTGTGATGTAAGTCTAAAGAACTTTCAAAAACTTGACCGTCTATACCGTCTTGCAATTCGATGGTCAAATGTTCAAGGCAAACCCCATCTGCGTGACTTTCTGGACAAAATGTGTATTAATCTAATCAAAAAGATCAGTGGTAATCCCCATATTCATCCACTTGTCGAATTTTTTACTGTGAGAGACCCTGCTCGTGTTATTCGTTGCTCCCGGAAATTGCTACCTCAACGACGATCCTCCTCGATCACTCTACAATGGAACTTTCGTGAAATACTCGAGATTCACATGATGTAATTGCTGTAACCAGTCATACCGCTCGTTGCATTGATTGAAAATAAAGCATTCTATTATTATTATTTAATCACTCAAGAGTGAAGAGTAAAACCACAAACTTCAAAATTTATTCACAGAGCCCGCCCGAGAATAGAACACAAATTTACATTGTAAAAATTTGAGAATATACGTTATCAAAAATTTCTTATGGGCATCCTTCACAATCCCACGGTCCCTTCAACAGTACAATAAATAGTGGATGCTTCTTTTGAAATGATTCTTAATCACTAGGGTTCAGTTCTATTTGAAATTGATCAGAAAGCATTTTTGCATGAAACGCAAATTTGTCTTTGCTTCATTGGACTCCGCAACGTCTATTATCCTTACCACATGTACTTAGAAAACTTTGAAATATTAACATATTAACTGAGTATCAGTAGAAGCCGTAAATGACAGACCTGCAATAATCGACGACAAAGACATCACTAAAAGCTGCCTAATTCCGAGATGAGCGCAAGTATTTGAATCCAACTGAACTAATCCGATGGAATCGTTGGAATCCGAACTTGAAATTCGTCGTACGAATCCTAGATTTTATAAATGAATAAAAACAAAATTAATTCGCGTTATGCTAGACTTTCAGATCATCTCAAGTGTCAAAGCCTTGAATTCACTTATCAAGGCAGAAAACAATGTCCGTAGATGTCTGCTCATGAATCGATTGCTGATTAGTTTGCAAATATCTAATCTTCATACGATAATTAAATTAAAACAGGGCACGGTAAAAAGTCGAAGAATCCAGGAGACGGAAGATACCAAAGTTCAACAACTAACGAAGTGGAAAATCGTGTAAATATTTAGGTAACTTGAAGTCAAGAGTGAATTAAAATAAATTAATGAATCAATGATGTGAAAAAATCAGTTTTCTCTCCCGAGTAATTTAATGCCACTAAATAATTACGAATAAAAAATATGTACACAGCCGACGTTTCGGGTCCAGACCCTTTCTCTAGGCAAGGCAGCAATAAAATGACACTGTCTAAACTGGCTCGTTAGATACGCAGTATAGCTCCGGTTGTCTCATGACGTCTGTTTATTTTAGGATGGCACTTATTGATTAATCGCGATTCCACCACGCTTGTTTCAACAGGATCATTTAAGCAGCGAAGAAATTCAACATCAAAATCATCAATCGAACCGTTAAGAAGACATGTCTTACTGTGTTCAGACAAAGCACTTAGATCATTTTTATTACGAATACTGAGACTGTGTTCGTTGTATCCAATGTAGAATGGTCTAGCAGTTTTACCTATATATTTATCACCACACTTTCTACAAGAGAATTGACATACAACACACGATGTCTCACAGTTATGATTTTGGGATAGCTTGTTGCATATTCTACAATCATTGTGCCTACTTTTTTTGCATTTTTTCTTCAAAACATTACGCAGTTTTTTGTTGCCCGTACTGACGAGACGGACATTCAACCTATGTTTTCTTATTTGGTAATTAGTTTTCCGATTAAGACAGTCGCTTATAAACGGTAACTTCAAAATGCTTTTTTTATCATCGTTGATTTTACTAGTTTTATTTTTTTTGGTATTTCTATCAGACACACTCAAATCCTTATTAGTGTATCCATTAAATAATTTTATCCATTTGCGTAATGTTTTGAAGAAAAAATGCAAAAAAAGTAGGCACAATGATTGTAGAATATGCAACAAACTATCCCAAAATCATAACTGTGAGACATCGTGTGTTGTATATCAATTCTCTTATAGAAAGTGTGGTGATAAATATATAGGTAAAACTGCTAGACCATTCTACACTAGATACAACGAACACAGTCTCAGTATTCGTAATAAAAATGATCTAAGTGCTTTGTCTGAACACAGTAAGACATGTCTTCTTAACGGTTCGATTGATGATTTTGATGTTGAATTTCTTCGCTGCTTAAATGATCCTGTTGAAACAAGCGTGGTGGAATCGCGATTAATCAATAAGTGCCATCCTAAAATAAACAGACGTCATGAGACAACCGGAGCTATACTGCGTATCTAACGAGCCAGTTTAGACAGTGTCATTTTATTGCTGCCTTGCCTTGAGAAAGGGTCTGGACCCGAAACGTCGGCTGTGTACATATTTTTTATTCGTAATTATTTAATGGCATTAAATTACTCGGGAGAGAAAACTGATTTTTTCACATCATTGATTCATTATGGTCCTCCCACCTTCAGCCATCTCTTATAAAATAAATTAATGCTAACAGCTTAGAGCAACCTACCCCAGTACAGAGTAGGAAACGAAATACATATGATTTCTATCCGACCCAACTTTTGAAGGGAAGGAAAATAAATTATACTTTTAATCAATTTTACTTGCAATAAAAAACTAAAATGAGACCGAAAATTATAAATGATGAAACTCAAGAAATATAAGAAGCCAAAATAAGATCGCTATGTATGGAGTCATCAGGAAGGAACCATGTGGCTGCATAAAGCAAGGTTTCGGCCCCTAATTTCCCACCTGCACCACTGGCGGGGGGGGGCAGGTCAACTGTATCGAATGAACGATAAGGAAGGTCTCTCCAAACCTGAGGAAAAGTTGAACTTCCAAGTAAATGAATTTTGGATATAAGAGAACAAAAGGAAACATAGGAAAGTGGAAAATAGTTGTTAGTCTAACATACCTATGATGGAAGGTATTTGGCGAGTTGAAAAACAACCAAACTTGTAAACGAAGAACCTTTTCCTCGAGAAGGACTTTATGCAAGAATTAACTAGCGGATTAACCTTGTAACCCCTTTCCTTGAAGATACTGAAAATGCCTTTAGCTCTTGAAATGAAGGCGGAAGCATCAGATGAAATCCTAGCGAACCTGATGAGTTGGGCAGCCAGTGTTCAAGGGCATATTACTTTCCGGGAAAGTACATAGCGCCACTGGGAAGCTAACGAATCCCTGAATTTCTGATTCGCGCCCAACTCTCCCTTCCTTGTAGCTCTTAAGCACTTCATCAACAACATAGAAGAGATAAGTTTCCTTCCGCATCATAGTCGTTATAATTTCCTTTATGAGAAGATCCAAATCGCAAATCATTAAAATATATGCGAGGGAGATGTAAAATTATTTGCGATATTCTTTTGAATGAGCGACGAATAAGTGATGCTCTTTTCCCACGCTGACGAGAGCGCAAAACAAATATTAGAGAGCTTGTTGTGAATTAAATGCCAGTAAATGAGGGTGAGGATGAGAATTCAGTAGAATTGAACAGAATTTATATGAAGAGTGAGTTGGTTTGATGGATTGAATTTAATGATATCATGAAATCAAATTTCGATTGAATGTTTGAAATAATCAAGAGGATTTTGATATTTATCTTTTCATACTTAAGGAGCTGAAAGAGTCGGCAGCTACACACGATTGTTAGGCATTGCGCAGTTCTGAATTGACTTTTTATTGCGTTCTCATTAAAAGCGATCCAAAGGAAGGAATCGTAAATAAAACAAGAATTTTCTTCAGAATTGCGATAAATCGCTGACAAAAGATCGATTATTTCCGGGCATAAGATGTTTTAGATGAAGGAGAGAAGTTAAGAAAATATCTTACAGCGAAACTGCAAAGCCATTTAAAGAGAGGAATCGTCGAGAATTGAATTCAACCAGTAATAGTAAAACACACATGCATTAGGGTAAGCGTGGATGCGGTTGCGGGTGCAGATACGTAGGTTTTGTGGATGCGGATTTAAGATTTTGACTGCTATAGCTCAGATCTTATGTCTGCATTTTCAAAAAATAGTATGAGCTCTACTTCAACTTCATAGCTGAAATTTTTGTTAGCAAATAAGCAGTCCGGCAGCCGGAACGAGCCTCTGCAGGGAGCGAGGCCGAAAATGATGCTTTTACAGAATGATGTTCACGACTTGACTATGGAAATAGTCCTTTCTGTGGTCTTCCCAATCAGATTTTGTGCAAATTACAGAAGGTTCAAAACTCTTGTACTCGCCTTGGTTTACGGACTCGTCGACGTGACCACATAACTCCTACTTTGAAAGCACTTAAGTGGCTGCCAATCTCTCATCGGTTGAGAAGCAAGCTAAGCTGTTTGAGTTATAATGCTTTATATTTCAATTTACCTGCGTATATGTCTAATATGTGTCGTTTATATGTTAACTCTCGTTCTCATCGTTCATCAAGTGACTCCACAATTTTGAAAGTGCCTAAAATGAACATGAAATTATCTGGTGAATTTTCATTCAGCTACGCTGCTCCAGTGGTGCAGAACGGTCCTCCTGAGACGGTCTTTCTGGTGCTTAGTCACTCAATTCTTTTAAACGCCTATTAAAACCTTTCCTTTCGTCAGATGCCTTCCCGTGACTTTCACTTTCTGTTCATTGTTAGCATTGTTTCTCTGTGCTATGAGCCACATGGATACAGCGCAATATAAATGTACTGAATAAATAAACAAATAAAGCGCGTCTGTCGAGCTCTAAACAGTTCCTCTTCTTGTCAGCCAGGATCAAAGAAGAACACATGAAAAGCCAATAGGAAGCAGATTGAAGCCTTCGATAAAAAAGAGATTTTCTGTGTTTTTTTTGATAAAGTGAAAAGTACCAAGTCTAGAGCCATAACTTTTTGACATACAATACCTTCAAGTTATGACCTACCTAATGTGTGCGTGTACCTTTGTATATGAAGCTCAACACAATCAGATTTAGCAAGAGTCCTAATTGGAGCAAACACAGCATTTTGGCCAATTGTAGCCACATTGAACTGCATCCCAACATCATTGCCGATCAGAAATATGATAATAACACATACGCATGATAGCTTGAAGACATGCTTTGTCAAAATTTGTGCTCTAGACTTTTCAGTTGGTAAGAGAAAACAGAGTTTCATTTTTGCAGAAAACCTCAATCTGCGTCTCATTTGATGTGTTTTTCTTTGATTCTGTCTGACAAGGATATGAACCAGGTAGTACTCGGCAGACGCGCAGATTCGTAGTAGGCATAAGGTGTACCTCATTCTTTGAAAGTCTCATTCTCGGCCTCGGAACTCCCTCCGGCTGCCGGATTATCAGACTCATCGAATCTCTTGAGCAACTACAAGCTAGCAGTGGAGGTCGGGGCTGCATAAGATCTGGAAATACTTCATCTGATTCATCAACGACTGAATTTTCTAGAACTTTTGATTCGGAAGAGGACGCTGACGATTTCGCTGCTAAAGAACATCTTTGTTTCTCGCGCCGATGATCATATGCTACCTACACAGGTTCTGATTGGACAGCACCAACATTGATGTGGCAATGGCGACGAATGATTCACCTCAATCCATTTCGAGTAAAAGGAGTGACTGTGCGAGTTCATTTCATCCATTCCAAGCTACCTACCTCATTTGAATGACAAGACATTGGTTTATTTTGAACATGATCTGCTTGAAGAATACTGTTAGTAGCTGATATTTCCAGATGTCAGGCTCGTAAAGTTTCGATTTTTTGGGATAATGGCTCGCATACTTTAGACCCTCAAGAATATTCTAAATTACACCGTTTTACGACAGAATACTTTGCTGCAATCAGAAAGTTGCTAAGTTGTTTAATTTTAACCAGAGATTATGTACACTATAGAGCACTGTCTCTGTCTACTCGTATACAATACATGCATGTTTCATAGCGATAACAATTGAATCTGAAGCATAATATTTTCTGACGTTCAGCTTGGATGTTGACAAATCTCGTAGGAGAAGAATTATGAGTGCAAACTCACCTTTAAGGGTGTGCACCTGTTTAAATAACTATAGAGTCACGTGGCTGCTACTGAACGAAGGGAAGTGAACGTCAAGATGCGTTTATACCTGCAATCCAATCAACTATGTCAAAAATAGCCTCTGGCTTTCTCAGGAATAAAAAAAAACAAATTTTCTAATATACCAAGCTTTCGTATTCCTTCAACAGGGTATTCAATAGAATGCACAGATGTTTTACAGCCGTAAATCAATATTCAAAATTATTACTTAGATATTTCGAACAGCTCATCAACTACAGACAAAGAAAAGAAAAACATGCATGAACTATGAAATGAAGATACAAAGCTAACTATGGTAAGACAATTGAAGGCCGACCAGCGGCTTAAAAATTAACAAACAACTATATATATAGTAAACACTGTGCATCAATTTGTGGAATACAAGAAAGCGTAATTCACAAAAAAATATTAGAAAAGTATTAAAAGCTTATATAAAAGGAAATACTCATACAAAAATGAATTTATCTCAAAAAAGGTAATAATGTCTCGCCGCAGCAACCATTAATCAAATTATTCTCATTATGTATGAAAATGGCCTCTAAGGATTTTCTCTTGGTATTGTTGCGTTCACTCTTTAGTATCTTCCAAGATAAACTATTTCGGATATTGGTGTTGTGTTCTTCAGCATGCTGAAAGAACATCTGTGCATTCTATTGAATACCCTGTTGAAGGAATACGAAAGCTTGGTATATTAGAAATTTTGTTTTTTTTATTCCTGAGAAAGCCAGAGGCTATTTTTGACATAGTGTATAATATCCAGGAATGGCCAAACAATTACGTACTTTAAATCCAATCAGTGGGAAATGTTTTCATGCTCGTGATGCAATTATTGTGTGCAATGTAAATTGGTAAACAACAGATGTGATAAGAAGCTATATAGACATGGAAGAATACAATCAAACTTGTTAAATGTAAACAGCTTAGCAGTTGAAATTGTAATTATTACAGTGTGCAATCAGTATCAACTCGAAGAACTTAATTACAGAATTTACAAAGGTTTCAGCACGATGCTACTTTATACATTAACTATGCAACGAGGATGGGCAGTAAACGCCAATTTATCTCTTTTGATCTCAATTGATAACACCTGATACCTCCGAGTCGTGGCCGACTTCTGGAGTTCCCAATGGGATTCCAACAATATTATTATGTAAAATTTTTTTCATTCTGATTTTAATTTAAACTTTCATGCATTTGGATTACATAACAACTTAGAAATCAATGCTGATAAAGTTGTCGATACGGGAAGTCAGTCATGATGATCAAGAAAAAGCAGGTTCTCTCCAAATTTTTACGACTTGTATTTCAATAAATAAAAAGCGAGTCACCCGACGCGTTTCGTCTATACACAGACAGTCTCAAGGGTTAAATTGTCGCTGTACAAGTGGGCTTTTTATATATAAATCAGTCAGTGAAAGCAGCATCTGGTCATCTCATGATGTCTGTTTATTTTTGGCATGTTCATCGCATGATTCAGCCACCCTAGTAGTGATCGCTGTTAGTTGTTGATCAATAATTTTGTAGTCGAAATTGTTAATGGTCATCACTTTATCACTGTGGGCCTTCATCGAATGTTCACTAAGTGCACTCTTCTGGTCTTTATACCGTAAACTACGCTCATGTTCTCTGTAGCGAACTTGAAATGGACGACACGTTTGACCTATGTAACTTTGGTCACATATTCTGCAAGTAAATTCATAAATAACATATTTACTTTTGCAGTTATACTTTGGGCTAATATTTTTACACATACTACATGAACAAGTACTTTTATCCGATTTTTTGAAATTTGAAACAAGCTTTTTCCAGGTTTACTGGTGATACGTATCGGAATATCGTATTTATTTTATTGATTTTTCTCAAAAATCCATCGCCAACAAAATCAAGGTTCAAAATTACATTATTTTCTTCAACGTTAAATTTTTTATTTCTATTTTTGCGATACATATCAGTTTTACTAAAACCATTGTTATTTAATCTATTTTTCATGATATCGTACGCTTTTTCTGATGGGTCAGAGCATCGAGTCTCGACGTATCGGAAACTATTTTTTATAAAATTATTTTTTACGTAATTCGGCAGCCAACTATCTTTGTTCAAACTTATTCCAGAATGGCAAGGTTTGCTGTACCAACTATATTTTAGCCTTCCCTTCACTGAGATGCTTATGTCCAGGAAAAAATAAACAGACGTCATGAGATGATCAGATGAGCTGCTTTCACTGACTGATTTATTTAACGATAATGGACTTTACGCGATAATGGCTATCCATCCTCATTCATCGAAAAGTACAGCCTGCAAAAGCAAAGAGAAGCTGTTACTGGACCTGAAAAGAAGCCAGCTTACCTGATGGTTCCGTATTTGAGAGAACAATTCTCAAGCGAAGTGAGAATGAGAGTCCGTGCTGCAACAGCTCTGGCGTTCTATGCCATCGAACCGAAGATCGTCTTCTCCACCACCAAGATTCCAGCTCGCCCCCTCAAGGATCGGCTGCCACCGACCTGTGCCTCCGACATCGTTTACCAATTCACATGTAACTGTGGTGACAGTTACGTCGGACTCACGGAGAGGTGGTTGGCCAAGCGAGCTGATGAACACCTTCCACAATGGCTGATGAAGGACAAGTGCAGGCGATCTTCAGCAGCACCGACAAGCGCGGTCACGCGTCACACTATGACGTGTACATCGTTCGATTGTGCCAACGACAAGATCTCCTACTTCAAGCAGCTGGTTCTCGCTCGCCACCCAATGTTGCTACCATTTCTCGAAGCGACAATGATAGCATCATTGCGGCCGGTTTTATGTGTCCAGAAGCAAACTGTATTAACGCTCGCTCTTCCGTGGCAGTGACTTCAACTCCGTCCTTTCTTTCATTTTAACTGTATGTAATGACTTGATTTTTTTTATTGTACGCGTTCCGAAGTGTTGCCCGAAAAGAATCGGCGAAAGGCCTCGCAACTAATGACATTGTTTTGTCTTATCTTCATTACCAATACGACTGATTTATGTATAAAAAGCCCACTTGTACAGCGACAATTTAACCCTTGAGACTGTCTGTGTATAGACGAAACGCGTCGGGTGACTCGCTTTTTATTTATTGAAATACAAGTCGTAAAATTAGAAATCAATACTTTATCAATCTGGCAATCTAATAGAAACCTTATAAACTTTACAAATAAAAAGTCCGCAAAGCAAAATGAATTTCACTTGCATTTGTAGGTAATGGTATTGCCCACTACACATGACATTTTCATGTAATAATACTTGACATAAATGACATTGCTACCTATGTTTTTTCTACAAATGATGCATCAGCCTTGTTTAAAAGCAGGACATGTTATGAATCTGGGTAAGGCAGCACTCAATCTTCCTTCATTTTCCAGCTCTGTTTGAGGTGTTCAATTTCATTAACAGTCTCATGAAATCAAGTTCACTGATTGGATTACCTAGTGCCACCTATGTTTTGAACACCGCTACTTTTAACAAGCAAATGCAGTTGATTATAATACATGGCTCCCACTACCATTTCCTAGCTCCGATAAGACGTAAAGATTAAACAAACAGCCTTCGAGCAAGGCGATTGCATGCGTCAATAATGGACGACTGATCGATAGCAATATTGTCACCTTGCCCTTTTGCGCGTCTGTTTGCTTGTACTATTAGCATGCACTTCGCATAATTGCTTGTAATCGTCATTGATGCTTGATTGTCATTGCATCGTACAAAACAAACATCTTTTGTTGAATGCAATACGTAATTTCCGTGCTCTGTTTTTCTGCTTCTTTTATACTCGGAAGAAGATAATTTTGGATTCAATTGTCTCGCAAAGTTCCAATTAATTTTCTAGATTCATGTTTCAACTCTTCTAACACAGGAAGTGAACAGAACAGGTTGTCAAATAGCTGACAACGTGAGTCCCAAGGGGAACACCGGACATGTTGTCACCTTTTCCACCTAACGGAGAAGTATTTTGGAGTGCCATCAACCGCCGCCAATACCCAGCAGTTTTGAAAAATTAAATTTGTATGAGTTTCTCTTTATTATACATCTATGGTGACCAAAATACGGAACGATCTACTCGTCGATGTAAAGATAATTCGAATTTATGCCACTCTGTTTCAGATTATCACTGACAAGGTCAATCAAAGGCCGCAGTTGGCCCACCTATCAGTCAAACAAAGATATTTTCAAAAAGAATGGATACAGCACTACCTATATTGAAAATGTCTTCGAAAATTGTAAAGAACCAAAAGCTGAAAATAATGAAGCAACCAAAGAAGCGATTTACTGGAAGCTGCCATCCATCTAGGGGACCCATGAAGAAATTAAAAGAAAAGTTCACACAATAAACTAACTATTAAAGAACACCATGACAGTCTACAACACATTGAAAACTCAGAATCTGCTGCTACAGGGATGCTTTTCCGTTCAACGAGGGCTCTTCCCTTATTTATAAATATTCCTGTGAACAGAATGTTATGTTGGAGAGACTCATCGCCACATAAATACTCACATCAAGGAACAAATCAAAGGAAGACCACCTTCGAAATCTCTCTACACATTCATCTACCATCAGAACAGTCATTCTCTATCCTTGATTATTGTCATACAGCTACGACATCCGTACAACATTCCAAAATATAGCACGAGGTGAAGCCGGTGCTAGTTTGATGCGAGTAGTACCTAGTAGATATGGTATTGTTAATTTATATGTTTATATGTTATTTATATGTTTTTTTGTTATTGTTATTGTTTCTATGGTATTGTTAATTTCTATGCTTTGCATTGATATTTCCAACATTTGCATAGAAATTTCAAAACTTTGATCTCACAAATCCAAATTTTGCATTCAACTTTCCAATATTTGCATTGATATTTCTTCTCTTTGCGATCAAGAATCTATGATTTGCAGACAGCTTTCCGATATTTGCAATCAAGATTCAAATTTTTTTCGATCGTATTAGATCTGAATATTTGACCATTCTTTTCGATATTTAACGCAAGGGGTCATGCTATAGTTTGTGATCTTCATTAATGTAATGAATAAGAGAGATTACCAAGTCAATTGTTCAATAATGATGGTGAATTGATGAAATGCGTGGCTTTACTTACAGCACGACTGTGAGGAGTTATACGTACGTCGCACATACAACAATTGATTATAAATAGAAATCATTACCATACAGGATAGCATCATATTGTACCATACAAAGGTGCTATTTTAGTTCTTTCTTAAAGGAACGACAATGCACACATGGCATTTAATGGGGGGGGGTATTTTAGCGTCCATCGTCAAAAGCCTTGTTATACATGTATGTGCTTGCACTTATAAGATGATGAAGAATGCATGGTTCATTCACAAGGAGTTTATGGAAATATGTGTATAACAGCCAACTGTATTCTTTTCTGAAAGCTTTTGATGTGTAGGCTATTCAAATGCCAATCCCTTCTATTGATTCCAATTCCTTCGGAGTGGTCAAATATGTGATGTATGTACATGTAAATGATCAAGTGTATATCCTTGACAGTTTTGAAATTTACTGCAGCATATTGATGGTTTGTTTTCTGTCTAGAATTGAGCTTATTGAGCCTGCAGAACTTCAAGAGCCGTTTTATTACTTAATCATCGACCTATATACCGCATAAATCATTTTTGCTTCGATCTAAAAAACAATAAATTTTTAATGTCATATTTTATTGAACAATCATGAACATTAAAAGTTAAATGAAGGTTAGTCAAAAGTTACAAACACTCTTCAGCATATGCTCGAGGTAAGATGGGACTCAAATGTCCACAAAATTTGACAATTTTTGCTGTTGTCACACTGGTGTACGATGGATTCAGTGCCTCTAAGAGAATTTTCTGCCTCACTTGAACGGTAGTGGATCCCTGGCTGCGAGCAGTTTCCTTTACATTTATAATTTGACTGTTAATCGGCGGTGATGTTAATTTCTTTTTGATCATGGACTTCAGAAAAGAAAATGCTTCTTCTATGGGGTTCAACATAGGAGAGACCATGACGGCAAATGTTTCAAGATATGGTGGTCTCTAGAAAAAGATGAATTCCGATGAAAGGGTGCATTATCATAGATGATGTAAGTCTTTTCACGTGGAGAATCATCTTCAAGCTTCTGGCTCAAGTCGTTGATAAAATTCTAAAAAGTTTCTCGAGTGACACTACCAATATGTTCGCGGTGCATTATCAAACCACCATTGGAGCTCACGGCCATTATGATGTTGACATTATGGCCACGCTGTCCACCAACAGTCCGAAAACACTGAACCCCGTTTAGAGCGTCCCTGGGTTCGCGATGTCCACAAATTAAAGTTGGTTTCATCGACATACACACATTTGTGATAATTTGCCTCATCGAGAAACCAAGTAGCGTATTCCTTTCGGGCTCTTATGACATCAGGCTTATTCCTATCCGTGAGTATGTTGCGAACATTTTTTACGGTGTACAACATATCGCCTAGTGTTCTTGATATTGTACTTAAACTCAAAGAAGGTTTTTGAGGCAAATGTGACTGCAAGCCTTCTTGCATTTGCTGCAAGGTTGAAGACGGATTATTTGAAATCATTTGTTCCAAGTAGGCTTTGACTTCGTCATCGACCTAGTGGTGTGGCTTGCCACCTTGCTTACTTTTTGTCACACGACCAGATTTTATAATCTTTCTGGCGCGCTATGGTCATCTAATAGATTTAGATGTCGACATCTGTCTTTGCCTGCCGATCTCACATGGACTACCAGATATCACTGTGGCCCCTCTATTATGTCTATGTTAATTTCAGTGGTGCAGAAATGGATCTACATGTAAAGATAAACATCTAGATGTAGGATCACACCGTTTTCTGTTGCCGTTCTATAGTACTTCAAAAGATATCTTTCAATGTGTTTCATCGTTCTATATCACGCAATATGGCACTTTTTCATTACTATGATCAACATAGACAAGCGTTCGATAATGTACTAAGCATACTCGCATAGGAGAGGCTCTCATAATAAAACCCCGCACCTCTCATCATTAACAACAACCTTCAATCTCAATATTTGCATTCATTTTCATAATTTACATTTCGTTTGAACGCATAAATTGTTCATGAAATTCGTTTGATTGTACTTTCCTTTGCATATATTCTTTATTGTGTTTGTCGTTTGCCAGTTGTCACAGAGGATGGTACGTCATGAGTACTGAAACGTGTTTGACAAAAACTGTAGGAGATAATATATGCTCTATCACAGAAAAGGTCAATGGAAGTCTGCTTCAAGTACTAGAACGGTTTGAATCTGACATCTAAAAGAAATGGTAATGCTCAATTATCCCTTTGGGAACTGCGAACTGATTCTTTCATGTAGATATTACCGGTTTTAGCTGAAGCATAAGTTACTTGTCTCAAATTTTAATTCAGAGACTGACAATATCAGAACAAGAAAGAAATAACCGTCTATCAACCGTTATTCTAAAAAACTACAATTTTGTGATAGCACCATTTAACCTGGAAAATGAAGAAGTGAATATTGGCAATTTTGTCTACCTCAGCAAATCAGAAAATGTTCATAGATGCTCGCCATCGTTTTCCAATAAGTTGTATAAGAAGAAGATTCCAGCATAGAAGCTGTTAAAACAATTTGATTACGCTTTAAAACCAAATTGGGAGTAAATGTGTTAAAGCATGATATTCTGATCTATAAAACACTTTTGAAAAGCAATTTTTGCAAGCAACAAGAAATAAGATAGAAATTTCTACTTGATTCCCTTTAGCCTATGATTTTCAAAATTTGTATTTAATTCATGTACATGCATGTAATTCAGTCGTTGAGTTTTATCTGCATCCTTGAGAGTGTTCAATAGAAGATGAGCGAAGAGTTGGAACAATCTTCGCTCTTGTATCTTTGAAATTATCGATTGCAAATTTCTACATGAATTTGATACAGCAAACCTCGGTTATAACGAGGTCAGCTGGACTGTAAGGAATTGTTCGTTATAACCAAGGGTCTTAAAAAATTAGCTTTCTTTAAGTTTATTTTCTCAATACATGCACATGCATAATTTTATTTGACGTCATTCGTTTTCTTGTTACTATTAAGTAAATCTCCCCATTTATTAATTTAGCCTGCTTAGATTAATTTTATTGTAAGCATACATGCAGCCTATATACAGTATTTGATAACATTATTGTACATTGCTTCTATTCTAAGATAGCGGAAATGCTTAAATGTACGCCTATGTATTACATGCATCAACTTATACATAGACTCTATATCATTTACATATAATTTTCCAAATTTTAGTACATTATATGCATGTAAAAACAACAATTCCAATTGTTAGTTATTTAATTAGATCACAAAAGATGAAACGCAAAGATAAATGTTTAACATAAACTCCATCGCACAACACGCGTCGAAAAAGAGTCAATTTTTGTTTGACGCATTCTCGGAACTGTGATGTTATGCACATGATTATTAAAATTGCTAAGTGAGTCAGGATAATTCAGATGTTGCCTTCGTTATAACCGAGGTTAATAGGCATAGATTTCAATTGGAATGAACGGGGATTTGATCACTTTTCGCTATATCCGAGGCTTCGTTATAACCGAGGTTTACTGTATACCGCTTTAAAAATACAAAGGCATATTTTTCTCCCTCGATCGATTTATAGACATAATTAATAAATCAACATTAAAAGTATTCACTGCTTAATTGAAATTACAAAACAACGAGCACATAGGAAATATCACTAGTAACATATGGCTGAAAATAACCCAATTCTCTATGCTGTTTGTAATTTCAAGTGTCTCATCAAGCACAAGTCACATGATCCGAAATGATAATTTCAGAAATAATTGATGTAGAAAAATGTCAGTTCAATTAACTGGATCTTTCCAATTATTTTTTGTGTATTTTAAGCTTAACGAGACGATGTAACAGACGTCCTTCTACAAGACTGTGAGAAAAGTAGGGACGGATAATTTTTGACAATGCACCGACAATCAATGAAAGATGATGGCTACTCATCGCTACTCGAATTGCTGAGGCTTCTTCAAACATATGCTCATACGAGAAGTTCCAAATGTGCATTTATCTTATATTTGGAAACTGAATTAAATATCTAGGAAATTGTTCACATGAGCATGAAGGTTATTCATTCATCCCTTATTAGTAAGATCGTTACTCAACTATGCTGGGGTTTGGGCGATGCTGACATGGTCAGACTTTATATGGAACGTTGTGATCCTTTACTCCGGATGCCCTGCCGACTACCAATGACACTTTCGGGGATCGACCTCTAGACCGAAATATCGCTAGGCCAAGCACTTAGCAACTGTGCCACAGAGACACCAAGTGAAACCGCTTGACTTTTTTCAGTCAATCATTACTGCTCTAATAATTATATAAGATGAGCGACTGCCTCGCGGAGGTCCACCGCTGTCTGGCAAGTAATCGCCTTCTGCTCAACATCAGCAAGACAGAAGTCATGTGGCTCACCTCCAAAAGACGTCGTCACCTTGCCCCACTGACTCCCACCGCCATCAACCAAGAGAGTGTGATCAGTCCATCAACCGTAGTCCGCAATCTTGGTGTGCTTCTCGATCCCTGCTTATCAATGCAACCCCAGATTTTGAATATTGTCTCCAAGTGCTTCTCGACTCTCCGTCAGCTCCGAAACATACATCGCTTCCTTCCCAGATCTGTCTTGAACACCCTCGTGGTCTCCCTAGTGCTCTCCAGACTTGATTACTGCTGCAGTCTGCTGTATGGCCTCCCTGATAACTCCCTCTCCAGCATGCAATCCGTGAAGAATGCTGGAGCACGGATCTTGTTTCGTGCCCGCTCCCGTGACCACATCACTCCGCTTCTCCAGTCGCTGCAGTGGCTCCCGATCCGCTATCGCATCACCTTCCGCGTGGCGGTATTCGCGTTCAAGTGCCTTCGGGGAGGAGCCCCTTCATATTTGTCGTCCCTCTTGCATCGTGTGTCCTCCATCCCTTCCCGTAAAAATCTCCGCTCAGCCTCAGGTGACCAGCTGCTTGTCCCAACCTCCCGCCTGAAGACTGTCGGTGCCAGGGCCTTCCCGAACGCGGCCGCCCGCGTGTGGAACAGTCTGCCGGATAGTGTCAAAGCGGCTCCCTCAGTCCCTTCCTTCAAGAGGGCCCTGAAATCCGAACTCCTGCGTAATGCCTTCAGTCATTGATGATATGTCTTTGTTTGCTTCTCATTTTCTAACATTTGCCTCTCTCCTGTGACGTCGATCGAATTTGTTTTGCTGCATTCATGTCGCCCCGAGACATGAATGTCACATAAATCTTTTCGTGAAATAAATAAATAAATAATAATCGATGACACTGTACCTTCGATCCATCTGCTTGAGCATTCAACAAAATAGCACAAAATGATCTTTGTTTCTCTTCTCATGAAATACAGATTATCATGTTCTTTCAATAAGAGAATTCTGGCAGAGATATCAGCTTATAAGATAGTTGAAAGCTAAGACCGTAACATCAGCATCGAATTCAGTTAATTTTCATCATAAGTCATTGCAATACAAAGTTGATAGCGATTTCCGTGGTCAAAAGAAATAGCATCCGTCAAAATCATCGAAAAAGCATTGCACATACTTAAGGCCACGTAACATAGAAGCCATCCTTCCGTATGACGTTCAACCCATGCAGAAGAATCTTCTTCCCGCTGTAGGTTGGTGATTTTCACCACTCAATGATTCACTGCCTCTCAGTTACATGCTCAACGGTACGCGATTGATTCCACAAGGCCGCTGTCGGAATTCCTAATCCACGAATATAAAATGAATCAAGCGCATTACTAATCGACTGGGAGAGGCACTGGAGTTCGAGAAATATGTAGCACTTACGTTGTGTATACAGAAGTGGCTTCACAGAAGTGATAACGGACATCTTCCACTGCCAATGACAAATCAATGCTGGTGTTCTTCCACAGGATCATGAAGTGGCCGGATAGCTCAGTTGGCTAAGGGCTGCACTTCGGTACGGAGGTGCAGAGGGTTCACGGTTCGAGTTGGCGTCCGCATGGTGACCACCTCTCCCTCACTAGAAGACATTCACTTTGTCTTGATGAGAGCTGGCTGTGTATGAAGACTGCTGCGTCCCTAACACGACAGTTCGACTTCGTACCGTGAGTGGGATTGAATAAAGTATCAAATGCTGCTTCTTAGAGACAATGCTCATCTACAATATCTTTTTCGTGCTGCTTGCCTAGAGCCACGGTGTAAACACTCTATCTGTCATGACAATGCTTTCTTTCACTTTTTCTGCTTTATCTTGCCACTTTTGTTTCAAATTACTTTCCGGGCGTGTCGCATGGTCAGATTTGAGCGAATGAAGTATGCCTAGTTTTAATGAAGTAACTATTTTCTCTTTTTGACAACAAATTCGAAAGTTATAGTCATCTAGCACTTTAATGGTAGAAATTTGACTGTGACAATAGACAGACATAGGTGTTACTTCAACGTTCTCCGGAAGAGAGGAAAATAGTTCTCATCTCGGTAAATAATGACCGGAAAACTTCTAGCATAATTCTCTAATCTGCCTTGGACTACTTCATTCCTCATTTTAATTTCATAACCTTATTGTTACTGCTAAGTTATTACAAAATAATTTGACCATTTTCAATGCGACAGTCAAACAAGACGATGTGAATTCGCAAACAAGATTTTGCTGACATCTCTCATCCACCAAGCAAAGCAAGCAATCAATTTCAAATTGCTGATGTTGATCTCGACTATAGTGACTGATGAATTTTCCTAACTTACGAATTATAATAGCCGAGAGGTGAGTCGATGTAATTTGACAAGACTCCGTGTGAAGATTGCGTGATGGACATGTGATACTAATAACTAAGAGCCTTTATCATGTCACAGCACCATAGAAACATTATCAAATCAGTTTTTGCTCATTTATCCATCTGAGATCCGGTAAAGAGACTTCGTGGTGACATTTGATCTATGCGTGCGGAATATTGGTGAGTTGACAACTAATCCAAATTTTGCTACACCTTGAAAGCAGAAACATTTAAGCTGGAAGAACAGTTATTCAGATATTTGAAAGAATTAACCACGAAATATGAATACATTTTCCCTTATGAACCTCATGCAGTTCTCATGTGACTGTTGGTAAAAGCTATGCACCACTGCTTTCAAAAAAGTTTGCCAGTTAAATTGTGAACAAGCGTATTATCCGCAGCATGCCAGGAAACACAAACAATTGTGTCATTAATTATACAGATAAAAATATTATCCTTCTTTTCATCGTTGAGCCCCATTTGTCAGTAAATGAAGTCGTTTGACCTATGCGCAATTGGATTGGATAGTTTCATGGAGAAAGTCTTTGACTTTGAGTTGATGAAAACTTTACATATCCTTTACTCCCATAAATTTACATGATAGCTAATAGCAATTCACCACAAACTTCTGACATTCCCAAATTTGCTATTTTTACAATAACGACAATAGTTGACGCAGCCTAGAATGCACAAAAAGGATTAAAAAACCAGGCTTACAACGTGTAATAAAGAATTACATTCTTGATTGGATCAGTTATTCCATTTTGTAAATGTCACCCTTGCCTTGTATCTCTACATGTGACTTACAAATGTGTGGTAGTTAAGGGTATCCATGCTGATACAATGAGGCTCTGTTTGCCTGGCATTGAAGGAGAGGAAGGTTTTCTTTGAGTTTCTAGCATGTCTAACCACTGAACAAGAGAGATAGATAGTTGATTTGGTTGTATCTCTTACGATCGATGACTAACACACTTGTGGTGGGACTTGGGGGACATTATGCCACGCACGCTTAAACTGTTAACTACGTGCAAATAATATTTGCAAGTATAAACATTTACTGTAACTAATCAACATTGTCTCCCGGCAAATGTGAATCCAATGACTACTTTTCAGGATTTTTAAGCTCTATCCTGATTTAATCACGCTCAATATTAATATTAATATCGGCTTTAACTACTAAAGAGTAATCTCTACCAACTAGCATTAACTAATCTCTACCCGGTAACTGTAAATTAAAACACGGAACGTCACTGCAAGGTAGACTATGTCTAGGTTCACGAAAAGAAACAATATAGGGATGGTGATGTTGCTTATCGTGTGGCCAATACAGATTAGAGAGATGGGAAGACACCTATATAGCGCGTCACTCATTCGTTTTGCGTATAGGTATTATTCGTGGGAATATGCGGCGAGAAAGCGAATATACAGCGATTAGCAATTACTAATTAAATGCAACCTTATACGCACTGAAATTTATAACTTTTTGGTAGGTTACCTACTACTGATATTCCTAAAATAACAGATCTGTAGCTATGGAAGATAGCTACGGTTTATAAGAGTTTTCGGTACGTTAAGAATGCGGGAGAACCAGCTTGCTTTGCGATTTAGTTATAACGAGCATTCTATTGAGAATTTCCAACAGTTATGGTCAATCCAAAGAATCAACAGAACGAATAAGTGAGAAACAAAATACATCACAAATTCTTGAATGAAAGACACATCAGATTTAAGAGCAAAAAGAATAAGAGATGCGTATCTTATTCAAAAGCATATTCGAAGACTTCTCGAATTTCCGTATTCTAGGACTTTATATAGGTATTCTAGGACGTCAATTTATAAATTACGTGTTGAACAAATAATTTTCTCACAGAATTGTTTGGAAATAATATCATTGAAATTATTATCTTATACATCTAAAGAACAATTCGACGCGCGATTGTAACGAAATAAGAATATAAGCGATGCATTTGCAAGACAAATAGCCGAATCAGTAGAAATAAGACACGCAAACAATGAAAAATCAATTATCACGAAGCAAGAATTTCATTCACTGAATTTGCCTGGATTAGCGATATCAAGGTAATTTCAGCCAACCTGATTTCTACTTCTAACTACATCGTTATGTGAGAGAGATATCTTGACGTGTTGACCATGAAATACGATTTGACTTTGATATCATTGTCACACCTTTGAATTTATCTTTGTAAATGATACAGCTGAAGCGGCCAGACCGGCGTTAGTTATTCTGTTTAAATAACTTTCGATTATTTTTCTTATTCCGCTATAACTACGCGTCAAATTGTTCTTTAGATACATGTACAAGATAATAATTTTAATGATATAATTTATGAATTGCTTTTCTCCATTAAGACAGAATCATTCGCATACACGTGGTACACAACTTCGCACTATGTTGACATATACAGTAGAATTCGCATATATCGGCGCCTCAAGGGACAGACGAAAACCGCCGATATATGCGAACTCCCTGAATTTTGAAGTTTTGTGAAATCTACACGAGCTCTGAGATCATGCCATGCATCATACAATGCATATACGTGTATTGACTCATGAATTATTGCGTTGCTATACTTAAATACATATATTGACTTGTTGTCCAACATGTACAGTACATGTACATGTAATTGTGTCTATGTATTCAATAGATATCTAAAAATTGTGCCTTTCTGAACAATGCAATCATCACGTCGAATTAAAGACTAATTATGTGAGAATTATCAGTGAGATACAGTGGTAAAGCCTACTTATCTTTCCTCGGCTGCTAGATTCTACAATTTTGATCAAACCCCAAACATGATCGAGATGAATTGTAAAAGATCAAAATTTTCACATGCCACTAGAATAGCTAGAATCGGATAGTCCTAACAGAATCTACAGCCATCCGCGTCCACATATACTGTCATTCTAGTGACTCCTCTAGGCAAAACACATCGCTTGAGGATTTCCAGGAAATCCGCCGTTATAAACGAATTTTTTCTGTCAGGGACAGCGAAAATGCGCCGATATAGGCGAAGCCGATATAAGCGAACTCGATTATATGGAAAAGATAGGAAATTCTGCCGGGATAAAAAGAAACCGCCGATATAGACAAACCGCCGATATAGCCGAAGCCGATATATGCGAATTCTACTGTATTTGCTTCTACAGGCTTTGATTACTGCACTAGAGAATCAGACTTATGTGAAGTACATTTTATTTTTCTTAGTTTAGAATCATCGCTCTTCATTTCACTGGTCTACACCAAGAGGCTGCCATTTCACTGTTAGTCCGTCATTTTCATGTTCACCTTGATTTAGCAGACGGAAAATAACTGCGCGTCTTGATGAATTTGAACCACCGACCTATGCATTCTAGGCCAACGCTCTACCAACTGAGCTATCGATGGGCGACAGTGTGACGCAAGTCCGCAGTTGAAGAATCCGCGTAATCCAATCAGATGGCTTCATCCCCCAAGACAACATAGCATTAACCGTCAAGTCAAACTACTAATACCAAGATATCAGCAATTCAAAGGCAGAATTCTACAGAGTGATCACAAAGTCGCGCAAATGAAGAAAATGCGACATTTTATATAGTGAACTATATATATAACTAGTGATGGCTAGTTCACATACCCATTTCACTGGCGAGACTTTGTGATCACTCTGTACTTTTTGATACATTCCATAATATTCTTCACATCAGATCATGGATTTCATGGAATTCATAAGTTTTGTCTTATTTCGATGGTAAACGTTCATTGAAAATTCACACTCAGCATCGGCCGTATCTGTTTGAATGCAGATCGCAATGTGCGCACATCGCTTCATATGCTTCTCCATCAGACACTCTTCACTTTCATGCAAATTTGCTTGATCGAATGGCTTATGTTTTTGAGAGTGGATAATATTTTCAATTGCATTTGTCACATAACCAACACCATTATGAATTATGCATATCGACATTCGATGTTTTTCTCTGAATCTCTCAAAATTGCTGTTATTTCTCATAATCACAATAAAAGTTGTAAAGCAGCTTTTGAATCGCAGTCGAGAAGAATTGTCTCATCCTTAAACATCAATTTCTCCACTTGATTTTCCAGTAATCGGTTCATGGAGGTAATGGTTGTCTATTAGCTGGTTCACATACAATTCTGTTCTGCGAATACGTTGTGGGGATACACCTCTGGTGAGAAACAACGACCCGATAATGTGCTCATAAATTCGCGTGCTTTCTCATAACAATGAAGATCCAATAGGCTCGTGTATTTGAAAAACAAATTGATTTTTAAATGATTTTCGAAATGCCTTCAAAGAATATTTCTGTTGAGTATATGCAATTCTTCGAAGGAGTTGAAATCGTATACATCAAGAAATGATTCCGAAGGGAATAAAATGACGATGCGACGAGAGAAAGAAAAGTGAAAGGCGGCATTGCATCATTTACGGAGTGAATTTGCACTGAGAGATTGTAAACATGTAAACATTATTCGTTTATGCACCAATGATAGCTCTGTTTTCAACTTAGTTAAGCACTGTTCGGTTTGGGTTTAAGAAGAAACGGGCGCTTGACAAACCAGCGCAGTGCATGTATACTAAAATTAGGTTCGTTTTTTCTTGGCAGTTAAGTGAAATTCCATTTATAGGCATTTTGGTTTCATCAAATTCAATGATCGATAAATGCATTGATGAAGCTAAGTAAGACCAACATCGTTTCACACGCGTAAGCCAGAACACCCTTAAGGCATGTGTGAGATCAGTATTTGAGAATGAAGGAGCAGTGAGGTATCCACGATTTGACTCAATCCTATTGACTAGTGTTGCCAACGGCTCAAATACAAAATAAATACGCAGGCCGATTATTTTTACGCAATTTACTTGACACCGAAAATAAATCGATTTTCAAACAAACCATGAAGGTAAATATATCATATGGGACTAATTTATGCATTTTATTTTAACTTGTCTGACATAAGTCGGTCTAAGTAGCAGGTGTAAACTTAAGTTACATATACTGGTATTTACATTACAGGTATTCAGAGCTGTCTCTATTGATGGGATACATTATACGTATACATCGAAAAATGTAACAATACCAGTGCCAGAGTTGTTTTGAATTCTTTAATCTCCTTCGCGAGCACACGTTGCCCCGGATACACACTACTTTTGCTGAAAAAACTATAAATGCATGTGTAGCTATGTAACAAAAAATGTGTGTGTAACTATAAAACAAAACAAAACATTTCAGTTTCTCATGGTTTATAAAAACCTGATTATGAAAGCGACATAATTGGGATTATAACAAAAACACATTTGCCAGAGATTATTAACGGACACTCGTGTTTAGATATGAGTGAATTTCCATCGTATTTAGATCTTTTTCAAGATATCGGATTATGTAAAAATTGCTTGTACCCATGTCCAAATATTATGGTCTTCGTGGCACCGTGTGGAATCGCGTCGTGGAGGAGACTAGTTCAAAATCAATGCTAGGAATCAGGTCAGTTCGCGAAGTGGCTGAAGAGGTTGGTACCATTTCAAAGACTAGTGTCCATAAAATGATTCGGCATGAACCAGGACTTTACCCGTACAAATTACAAGTCGTGCAAGCACTTGAGCCGGCCGACAAGCCAACGCTCTGTGAGTTTGCAAGATGTTTCTCCACAATCAGAATGTAATCGATGATCTTGTCTGGTCTGACGATGCGTATTTTCACTCGATGGGATCAATTGCCGCAATTGCCGCATCTGGTCAGATGTTAAGCCATCAACATGCATCTCAAAATTCCTTCATTCACCTAAGTTATGTGTCTGGATGGGATTTTCTGCTAAGTTTGGACTGCGATCCATACTGCGACCCGAACTTGCACAAAAGCGCAAATTGTCCTCCTGTATATTTATGCAGGATGGTCCCCCACCCCACTTTGCAACAAAGGTACGAACTTCCTCGTCCAAACACATTTGGTGATCGCGTGATAAGTCGAGGATGTGACCGAGAGTGGCCTCCACGTTCACATGATCTGAATCCTCTCGACTTTTGGTTCTGGGGATGGATGAAAGCGAAGATGTACCATCATGGTAAGCCACAAAACCTGAACCAGTTGAGTGAGAAGATCACTGACATCTGCAATGAAGTCACACGCAAAGAACTTGCCGCTGGTGTTTTCGATATTATTCGGTGATTGACTGCAGTGATTGATTGCGATGGCAATCATTTCAAACACTCTATTTGAACATTTAATCATCAAATATTGGCTCCTTATTGTTAGATTCGTTAATTCCCCTTTATGTTGCGCAATGGTTTGTGACGTAAAATCTTATTGCTTTCTCATGTAGATATTCAATTTAAAAGTCAAGCAAATTTACGGACTAATGTATGTCTAAACGCTTGCACCGTTCCAACTTTCTCACGGCATATTTTCTGAACTGTTTCGAAATTTTCCACATGAATAGTTTGAGTTAACACAAAAATGTTGAAATATTTCTGTGGAAAGCATCCATCACTTCATATTTCAATCAATCTGCTTTTTGGTGGCAAGTATTTATGTAATTTGCAATAATTCGTTTATATACTTCGCTCTGTCCACTAGGTTAGGGGGTTGTCTGACTTTGTTGAAATGTCATCTTTTCACACTTAGAGGGTCTGAGTCAGCTTCACCTTGTTTGACTTAAGACTTAAGAACGGAACGATTGTGATCAATCAATACCGGCAATCTATGATATCCGACACAATGAATCTCCATTGAATCTTGACGACGGTTAGCAGCAACTTCTTGGAGATATACTGTAGAATCCATTCCATGCCTGCAGCTGTCCATTCTTCAACTTTTCCCCGTTGTTACCTGATGTTGTTGGTAAGGTGGAACGTCTCCGAATGAACCAATCTTTTCTAGGTATCAAATTGTCTTCCTTTTGTCAGCCTGGCTTTTCCTTGTGATAGAAGAGGCAACTATATGGGATTCTATCGGTGGTCATTCGAAGAATGTGTCCTAGCCAAGTGAGGCGACGTTGTTTGATTACATCAGCAACCGTCTGTTTGACATCGAAGAATTTGTACAGCTCGGCATATAAGATGTGCGATTTCGGATTCAGCCGTGCAAGACGTACAAAAATGCAAAAGACAAATGCAGTACAAAAATTAAAAACATGGTAGAACCTGACAATGTTCCATCAAAAATCCAACTTTCCTCGCTTTACAACCTCACTTCACAAACTAGTCCTGAAGTGTCCTTCTAATGAAGGTTTTACATAATTCCAAAAAAAGATCTCTCCCGTTGTGAGTAAATAATCATGTCACCTGTGTGTCAGATATTACAGGAGTCGGTGGAATGGCATGCTGGTACTGCACTGAAATTTGTGGTTTTGAAAAAGACCTTGATAAAGTTTATTAAAGTTTCCTTGGTACAGATTTGAAACAAGAGCGCTAGGTGTCACTCTATTTGCTTGTTATCATTATTGGTTGCAAAGAGTGGTCCTAAAAGTATTGCTTAGCGCACTAGAGACAATCTGAGTGACCTGAGCTTCGTAGATAAAATCGGATTGGCTGATGTCAGCACATGTGATGTAGAATCTCAATGAAAATGGTAGACTGACAAATGGAATAAATATGAATGAAATGAATGGTTTAACACTACTCCCAATACTGGGGGCTTGGACGTTGCAGACATAGTCAGACTTTAATCTGGAGCGTTGCTATCTTTTACTCCGAATGACCTTCCTGACGACTTCCAATGACACTTGGAACTTGGCTCGACCTCTGGACCAGAAGATCGCTGGGCCAAGCACTTAACCACTGTGCCACGGAGACCACTAAATGGGATACAGATGGGATGCGTAAATCGTGACAAGAAAGAGTGCATACAAATTAACAGCCTGAATTCAACAAAATTATGGATAAGTTGTGAGCAGTTACGGAAAGCGGATAGATCCTGCTATCTAGACAGCTTGATTGATTGATGGTGGCGGCGATTCAGACGAGAATGTTTCGCTGTCTTCAAGATGCAGCGCAATATATGGGATATAAAGTTTAACCTGCATCGGGCATTAGTGTACTCGAAGTACTCCAGATAAAATAGAAATCTGAATGAAAGATCAGTCAAAAGTTGAAGTTGCAAACTTAATAAACAGCATTACAGAAACAACCATTTTTATCACATCAGTTATCAATTATCGGACGATATCTTGGTGGTTTTTAGGACTGAATCATCAATTTCTCAAAAAATAACTTCCAACATCATGAATCTTCTTACTTTTCGTGCACGCTAAATATTGAGTCACCACGCAGATCGCATAGAGCAAAAAATATAACCGTGGTACCAGCCCTTTTCAGTGAGAAAGTAGGGAAAATGAGATGATGCTTAAACATGCGTGGTGCATCATTTGCAATTTCTAAGATATTAAGAGAGTGACGAATGACTATGCATCTTTAATCGCAGAGGCGTACCGGGTTTGAAAATTTCAAATCCGGCCGGAACGGGATTTGGAGACAGAACAAATCCACATTACATTATATAAACTTCCTTTTTCCTAAATAGTACAATACATCTATAGTAGCTACTGAATTGGACGCTTAAACGCCACACCTGAAAGATATGTTGTTTTAGCAGCATTTTGTCCTTAATTTCAGGTTTAATTAGCCGTAGACGGATTCACTAAGGTTTTGTAGCAACAGATTTATTGACTTGTAGATATCGGCAGATATACCGCACAACGGTGCAATCACTAAATTTCTCAGTAAGAACATATTACATATTTATCACGTCATTTGATGTAGGCTTATCGATAATGAAAAAATTCGAAGGGAATACATAAGACGTCACAAAAAATCATTCAATTAATTTCCATGAAGCGACAGTCTATTTACATTCATTTCACAACGTAGCGCAATATTTCCTTGTACAAGTGGCCGTCAAGAGCTTAATTTTAAAAAACTTCCAGAACTGAATGCCACTCGGTAAAAAAAATCGGGATGTGGTCACCATATAAATGATAAATTAGATGTAATCTACATAGGCCTACAACAGCAACATTTCCATTCTACGTGTACATAGCCTGCGTACATGTAGATTGCACGGTGTGCATTGATGCAACAATGCATGAAGCATTTTATACTATATACTGGAAATAAGTAAATATCATAAATAAGAAATTAAAACATGTATTATGGATATCCTAAGAAGAACGATATATAGCGGAAGCGGGTACAATGCCAGCATTTCAGATGCTGAAAATCGGGCCGGATTTGAAGTTCGGTGCACCTCGAGTTTTGCGAAAAAGTAACAGATTCATGTATGCAGAATGAAACTCCGTTTTAGCAGCATAGTTGATTATAATGATGAAATGATAGCTATAAAAGCCCCTGGCGGCCGCAATGAGAACCGTCCGAAAGATTTTATGAGTTTAAAAAATTTGAACTAGTCACAGAAAAAGAAATGATTGATGGTCTTCACTTTCTTCTTTTGAATTGATGGTGGGCCGGCGCTTATGTACTATCATTGACTCTTTCAGTCTCAAATTTGCATTGTCTCTATCACCTGTGATAATTGAAACTGAAATGCGCTGTTCTGCGTTGCATGTTTGTAGATGTTTGAAAATTGATGAGGTATTTTGCATCAGATGTTCTTTGATTCATGTATGGAGGGGTCGGATGGCCCTCCCAATGTACAAGTTGTTGCAATGCAGACATTTAACCTCATATACAACGTTCTTTCCATTGCAAAATTCATTTTTCAATATCCATGAGGACATATTACATAGCTGTACGTTTTCTTTTTGAGAGAGTGTTTCTTGGAGTGCACGTTGCGGTGGGAACCGCTTTTGAAGTGTTATGATCCCTAAATTTGTATTGCCAAATTGTCAAATTTGTCATAGACTTTTTAGAATTTTTGAAAATCTAGAACCGAAGTTTTATAAGCCTTTGCTCCCTTGAAGCTGGCTGCGACAGCCGAACTAATGGGTGAATAAAAAAAGAATACAATAGTTAATAACATATTGCAGCTCATTTCATCATCACAGATTCTTTCTTTTACATCTGCTGCCAGCTTCTACCTGGACGAAGCTGTGTACTAATTTGAGAGAGATGAGTTGCAAATAATTTCTAACAGAATTTATTAGCATACATGTTTCAGTAGCATCGATGGGTACTATCATCGTTGCATAGAATTAAAAGAAAAGAAAGGGTCAATTTTTACACAAATTTACAATAATTGAAAAATCAATAGTTGCTCTTGTTGATTTCCACCACGCGAGCCGAGGCTCATGAGCGCTGGCCTATACGATTAGTTCCTCTCAAAAATCCCAGTATTGTTACGGCTGTCATGCTGTCATGGGATTATTGAATGATTTTGAGCGCTGTTGGTGCCATCTCGAACATTCGGTAAGATAATAGAGGATGGTTTCTTCTTCGGCATCGCAATCGGGGCAGCTGGGGTCGTTTGTCTAGCCGATTTGATGTTGATAGCTACGGACTAGCGTTGTATGGTGGGATCTTATTTGAGCAAGACATGTGCGTTCGTATCTGGATAGCTTATTTTCCGCTTCTTGTCAATTTTCCAATTCTCATAACGATGATCTGTTCTTTCTTTGATGCTGTTCTCTTCCATTTTCCTCCTCCAGGTTACCTCCAGGTTAATTCGTTCGTTACTTTGGTATAGTTTTGTTGCTGTCTTTGCCAGAACAAAGTGAAAAATCAATTAAGTAGAAGTAGCTCTTGATTGGGAGTATTGCTTCTCATGAGTTAGTTCTTGTTGGTGAAAGCCTTGATATACGGCGATTCACCAATCTATTGCGTTTCCATCATTATTCAGAAATTTTCTTTCTTCGGTACATGTTCGTTCATTGAATCTCGGATGGTAGTCTTCCTTTAAGGTGTTGGCTTATTCGCTTGTGTAAATGCCGACAAATCTCTCCGAAGTTGCTTTTACTGCATACTTGTGCATGGCTCACAAGTATCTTTGAAGACGAGTGAAGGGCATTCTTCAAAATGAATTTCATCTATATATTTTTTTATAAAGCTCTAACTTTTCAAGATGATGATGGCAACTTAAAGTGTGTAATTTTTTCTTAACTTCTATTTATTTGCTTGACTCAGGATTTTATTTCGCTGAAAGCATTACCGATGAAGGGTAGGCCTAATTTCCAGTATATTTAGCAAATATTTTGCACCTTATAAAACTTTAATCATACCGTCTTCCTACGTTCACTGGAATTCACTCAGAATATTCAGTAGAGTCATCGGGGGTAAGTTTCGCGAAGTGATTTTTTTCTGATGTAATGGCAACTGCCAGATCCAAAGCGTATTATTCGTCATGGCAGATGCATGGAGTCCTCAGATATCCAAATAATTCACCGCCAACGTGTATATAAATTATTTTGGACATTATAGGGTAAAAACCAACAAAATTTTCTAAATGTTAACTTTGTCGGCCACTTTCGACACTTTTCTCAGTCTCAGTAAGTTTGAATAAATGGATACTATTTAATGCTCTCAAATATACATATACGATTACCTAGGCGCATAAGATTCGAAATTACGTCTACATAGTCCTCATATTTCGATACGGACTTCGCGAAATTTACCCCATGGTATTTCGATTACACGTTGTAAATTTCGCGAACCTTTAACATATCAAAGAAAATCAGCTAATCTGAATCTAAAGCATTTTTTACTTCATTTTCCGGAAATATGCTATATATTATGCAATCTTTCATCTTTTGGGTCACTGGTACAAAGAACATTAATTTTCATCATTGGGCCTGCCCTTGGGATTCCCGTACGTTTGCTTTCTAAGCTATAATTGCAAGCCTAATGACGAATCGACTGTTGTTGGTTAGTGGTATGTAGTTAGTATACTCAAGCATACTCAAGTTAGTATACTGTTCACAGCTAGGGCAAAACGACGTTTTCTTAAGAACGATTCGGCATCAGGTATTGAAATGGATTACTTGAAGCCGCATGTTGGTTCTACAATACCTCCCGAGGTATACCGGTATTTTCCCGTTATCCGATATTATCGCCGGCCCAATTCCGTGTGAGCCCATGTCACAAGGAAGGTGGAATGTACCCAACTACGAAGATATCCAAGCGTTCTTTGAAATCGACAGGTATAAAAGACACTCAAAGTGAAGAATGAACGTATGTATATTTTTTGAAAACTGTAATTTTTTGCAAGTCGCCTTATACCTACAATTCCGAAATTATATCGATCTAGGCCATCGGTTTTATTATTAGACATGTTTATGCACTTATAGATAGTTGTCTTTGTTATCGTTTAAAAGATGGGTTCCAAAAATGAAGTTGGCGAAATTTACCCCTGACTTCGCGAAATTTGCCTCATTTTCAGGGTTAAATTTCGCGAATAGGTTTTTCAAATTTGCATAAAAAGTATTCAATATAAGTACAATACAAAATAACAGTCTATGGCGATCATATTCACAAACTTATGGCTAAAATTGCAGCCAAGGGGCAAGTGTGTAGAATAAATTAGTTAGGTCGATTCAGCGGATAATAGGACAGTTCTGACCTGTTTAGGAAGTTGGAGTTGTTTACGGTTTACAGCTTGCAGTAAATTCCTATCGGAATAGCTTTTTTATGAACTACAGTAGCACTTGTCACGAATGATTCCACAGTGTATCTCATAATTATAGTACAAGGTGGCACAGGACGTGATTTTTGTGAGAATCTGTAAATTCTGTCAGAGGTCAACCATGAAAAAGGCGTCAATAACTGCTATGCTGTGATCATATCTTGTGAAGAATGAAATCTTTCTAGAGTTCATCGCAGCCTAAGTGTGAAAATGTATCTGCATAATCAATGTGGAATTTTTGTCACAAAATGACTATTCTTAGGAGTAGCAAAAGCAAGAAAAATCTTAGTTTCTCAAAATTTTTTTAAAAAAATCACATGTGTCAGCTGATGTTTATTAAATTTGAAATGGCCTCAAAGTTATGTAAAAGTTAAACACATAAACATTAGCAAGATGAAACATTAACAAAGGAAATCACATCGGAAATCATCATGGAAGTTGGAAAAGCGGAGGGGAACCTATGCTATTTAGAGAGCAACGTGTATGAGGCACCTGGGAAATGTGTTTTCCTAGAAGCAGACCATGCAGCAATACCACCATTACTCATTACAGATAGTCGAAGTCATAGACATCGGATAACATTATTAGGACCGATAATGTTGATAAGGTCGTAATAATGTAATCCGATGTCCATGGTCGAAGTGATAATCATGTTAATTAAATGTGCTTTTCAATTTGCCAATATCACATCAGTTCGTCTACTTGAAAATGGCATTTCTGACCTGAAATGTGCAAGCACGCCACTGATGGCGTGATACTCATGTTGACTATGAAATTACCTGATGTGGTCAGTGACCAAAGAAAACTTTGACAATGACAAGTCACGTTGTATCAGCTCTATGCATCATCTTTCGTATAGTTATCTGCAGTCATCTATTTCACTATTCAAAGCATGATTGAAGTTGCCTTTTAATAGAGAAGATACTGGAATTCCATTTTAGTAATTTTTTTCAGGTATCATTTTCAGTATCACCAAGTAAATGAAATCAGTGAAAGAAGCTTCCTTGGACACCTATGTGCATTTATGGAGACTGACAATTTCCACTTGCATGAATAGAGAAAGTATCATAGAGTAGGTTAGGTACACAGGCATCGATTTTAGTATTCGTTATACTGAGTACTCTGTGACTGAGTATATTAGGTATGCTGATGACTCCGCATTTATCAAATCCCCATTAATGTGTATAAATATTTGATTTTATCAAATGAAATCAAGCAGAGATCCAGTAATCCTCCATGATCTACTCTGCTAGAAATGTTACAAGAAATGTGACACACTCATCATTAGATAATGATGAATTTCTAAATATGCTGTGAATTTCAAAACACACCTTACGAGTGGGCAACTGGTGCAAATGACTGTGCATCTTTGGACTATTTCTTGAAACCGTTGCTGATTTCCTGTGTGATATCATGATTACTTTATGATATTCCTGTAATATTCATCATGGCTTCTAATTGAACACTTTTTAGGGTGTATATCTGATTAATTTACCACCTCATCGATGTGGATATTGATCAGATATGTCTAGCATTCTAAAACACCATAGATCAGCGAATGCGTATTTCGGAATGGCAGTATTCAACTCTGATTTTCAACCATCATATGTTTGTCTAATTCAACACAGTTTATTGCGTTAATTTAAAATCTCGGTCATCACCTTTCGTTTATATTTTGTGATACTTAGTAAACTTCTTTTCTGACTTTATTTTTTGTTGATTTTCACGGCTGTGGACAGCAAAAAGCAAGACATTTTGACCATTTAATTTGTGCAGCGATTGGTCCATGTTGAACGCATTTTCATTCGAGCAGGACTGTTCAAAAATTGAACATGATAGCCTAGCGACTGCATCTTTTTTTGTGTTGATTATTTATTTTGTTCTGACAATAATTATGTTTTTTTGGTTGTTCTGAATGTATATGTTAAATGATTTCAAAATTATTTTTCCAACTTGTTGGAGAAAACTTTGGTGAAATTGAACGAGGATCAATGAAAATTAACACCATCCATTAGATCAATTTTGATCCATCAAGATTTTTTTGTGTGGCTAGGAGAAAGTAGAGTATCTAGGTAGACCAACTGGAGTGACTTTTCATGATGCATAACATCAGAATCTTAAAGATGGCCGATGTTTGGAAATTATTGCATTGTGTACATTGATTTCCTCATTCTTCGAATAATTTTTCTCCTTAGTTTTCACTCCTTAATTGAGATCAATCTAGCTTTCGCTGCTCCATGATTATATTTGCAATAGCCTACCAGGTGAATTTCAATTTCTGAGCCGTCTATCTCCCTGTATTATTGATTGTATGTCTGTATCAGACATGAGCAATGTAGTAGCGACTGTTGCTGATTTTGCTGAACTAAGTGCCTGTATTTCATGATGCATTCCGATTACGTCCTAATTGGAGAGCACTCTCGCGCAACAACCTATCCCGCATCCACGTATCGCGAACTCCACGTCAGGATCCATAACTTGTCGACGCAATGTGGCGATCGAACACCGAGTTGCCATACCGGGTACCGTGATGCGGAGTGACATTGGAGATTAGGCCTATCAAAATCTGTATTAGGCTTACACCACGTTGCTACTTTCAAATGTTCTCAGAACGATTAAATCATTACAGAATTTAATACAATGGTGCACAAGCTACTTTTATATGGCGTTTGATGCTCTAATAAGATTTCATGTTATCATCATATCATTATAAATTGTATAAATTTTAAGTTACATCACAAACTCCTCAAAAATGTTCTTTGAAAAATGGTACCGCAATTGAACATGTGTGTGTCGTGAAACATGGAAACATGATTTGTTGGTTGTGCGATGCAACAAAAGTCCTTTGTTATCACATATTGTATAAAGTGTACGTCACTGATTAAATATATCAAGTTTCAAGAATTGTCAGCGGTAATATAGAACAGTTTAATGCAGTAGTGTCAATTTAAGTGGAAGGAAAAATATTCACATGTTAGCATAGAAATTGACAACAATAAAACCTCTAGAATGGAAATTAAGCTTCATGTAATGCACAATAACGGCACATAAATCGCACGCATTTTCACTTAGATGCACCTGCCAACGTCTGTATCATTGGGTTAGAATCAGTCACATGAGTAAATCGAAGCTCTTAATTGGTTCTTCATGCCCCAACTTAGTTCCCCCGGATGTGCCGCGACCTTGAGTCAATTTCCATTCTAGCGAACTTCAGATAAACAGTTTATTTCTATGCATGTTAGACTGATGAGAGATTTATTGACAAACACCCAATTCCCTCTGTAGAATTCATGACTATTAACAATTTTAGTGAGCATGCGAATATAAGGGGAGAATGTGGTGATTTGGCACAGGGTGATATGGCACCCACCATCTACAGCCGAATTCGTGCTATGTATTAAAATTCCGAAGTATAGATATTCAAGCTTTACTGTGAATGACATTTGGCATATATAAATTAAGTTTGTAGTACACCTAGCTTTTCTACCAGAGGTATAAATCAGGTTTACATTACATATAAAAAGTCTTTGCAATTTTGAAAGTTTTGGGATATTTTGTAATTGTTCCCATCAACTAAGATGAACCGGTGCTACATGTTTTCTCTAAACTTTCAGTATGAGAGCATAGTAACAAATTTTTCAAATCTTTGATAAACTGTAGACGTCAGCTGTTTACTTTTAAAAACTTGAATGGGGTGATATGTCACCACATGTGTCTGAATTATTAGCGTGTTGTTAAACCGGCGATGAAGTGTAATATTAGCTTTTTACAATCTGAATTAAGTTGAAATTTGTACCTGAAATTTGTTTTCTGTGCCTACACAGTGGCATATTAAAAATTTACGGAGTAGGCCTTTTAGTTCGGCAGCCAGAGCGAGTTTCTGCAGGGAACGAGGCAGAAAATGAGACTTTCACAGAATGATGTACACCATATGCCTACTACGAATCGACACGTCTGCCGCGTTCTATTGAGTTCCTCTTCTTGTTGGACAGGATCGAAGAATAACACATGTAAATCCAATGAGACGCAGATTGCAGTTATTGGCTAAACTGAAATTTTCTATGTTTTCCCTGATTAAACGAAAAGTACTAAGGCCAGAGTCATAATAGTTGGCATGGAATGTCTTCAGGTCATTTCCTATCATGTGTAACTGATATTATCATGCTTCTGATCGGCGATGTATGCGATAATGTGGTTCAATGCGGATGAAGTGGGCCAACATATTGGTGCTTGCCTACAGTAGGAGGCTTGTCAAATCTGAATGCATGCACTTTCATAGATAAATGCTCATGAACCTGATAAGATTTGACCTGAAGACATTCCATGTCAAAAACCATGGCTCTAGACCTAGTACATTTTAATTGATAAGAGAAAACATACAAAATTTGATTTCAGCCAAAAACTGCAATCTGCCTCCCATTGGATTAACATGTTTTTTTCTTTGATCGTGTCCGACAAGTAGAGGAACTCACTAGAACTCGGCAGACGCGCGAATTCGTAGTAGGCATATGGTGTACATCATTCTGTGAAAGTCTCATTTTCGGCCTCGTTCCATGCAGAAACTCGCTCTGGCTGCCGGACTATTTATACGAATCAGCAGCCTAGATTTGAGTTGTTTACATGCCTCAAATAACTTACGAAATAGTCCCGGCCCTGGCTAGTCACTATGGCAAGAAGTCTCAATTATGTGCTTATGTAGGCCTAGGACCCTAACGTTAGAGGTCTATGTTCTGTTTGTTATCATGAAATACATAGCCATTAGAGCGTTGCATTCTCTAATTCATTAAATTGTAACATCATAGCACACTAAGAGACAAGTTGCTGAGGCCAAATTAGAGAGTGCCATATCACCCTTTCAATGGGGTGATAGGGCATGTTATGAACTTGCTTGAAATTCAAATTTGAAAGTGAAGAAGGCCGAGTCGAAACCATTTTGTAATACAAAAAAGTTTGGAAATACTTTGAACAATAAAGGAATTACATGTAAATTTATGATAAATTCGTTGTTCGGTCATGGTAGCCGATTTACAAAAATGATGCAAAATCATCCCATTCTTCGCTACACTAAGGGATTGACTATTAATAAGGTTCATCCATCTCAACAGCGCTCTTCGAGCTATTCACCAGGCTGGAAATACAATATTGATACATGTGTTGATAATAATTAAGAGTGCATTTTATGGCCAACCTTTCGGTGGAATGGATCATCGCAAATCTATCAATGTACATGATATAACATACATAGCATATTATGTTGTCTGTCTTTTTATTTCTCACTCACTCTCACTCATCTCGTTTTACGGCCGTTTTCCCCGCTTGCGCAGGGGTTGGCCGGTCACTCCAGTCGACAGCTGCTTTCTCCAACGAACTCGATCTTTGGCATCCGCCCGCGTCAATCCAACTTCTCGCATGTCCTTCTCCACGACTTGGCTCCATGTTGTTCTTGGCCTTCCTCTCTCTCTTCTCCCAGGAACTTCGATCTCCATGCACTTCTTCACCCAATCAGCATCATCTTTCCGTTAAACATGTCCATCCATCTTAGTCGACCATCTTTCGTACCCACTTCTCTCACCGAAACCAGACCCATTCGTCTCAACAGCTCATCACTCGGTGCTCGGTCTCTCAAGCTTGCTCCACACATCCAAGTTCGCACCATCTTCGTTCAGTCCGCTCTAGTCTCACCATCTGCTCTTCTGTCATTCCCCACGTTTCACTTCCATAAACCATCACACTTCGAAACAGCAGCATAGATCTTTCTTTCACACGCAGCGGAATGTCCCTCTTTCCCAACAGACCCAAACAAGCCTCTCCTGAATTTGCGCCACGCAAAGCGGGTCGTTTCAATCGATGCAGTGTTTGCACCTCCGTTTCCATCGATGACATCTCCGAGATAACAAAACGATCTTACTCTGTCGATGCTGGCTCCATCTGACAACTTCAGTTCTGGTTGTTGGTTGGCGTTTCCTCCACCCTGTGCTTCGCATTTGCTACATCGGAATGTTGCAGCATGCTGGTTTTGCATGCTCCGAAGGGGAACGTGCAACCCAGAGCATCGGCCGTGAATCCAGCCTTCACACTCAGTGCACTTGATCGAGTTCGTGCCTACGCCTTTTCCACAAATCGCACATGGCCATTTTCCTGATCTTTCTTCTGTGCCACAGCTTCTGCCTGATGCCATCATTTTGGTCTTTGTAATGTTAACTTTCAATCCCTTTGACTCTAAGCATTCTTTCCACCGGCATACTTTCTCTCATAAAACCATCAATGCTTTCAGGCCACCAAAACCAAATCATCCGCGTATAGGCATCTCCCATGGTAGACCTTCTCTGACTTCGCTTGTCAAGACTTCCTTTACGGCCACAAACAAGGAAAGGACTCAGCACAGAACCTTGATGCACGCCACTCCAACATCGAATTCTTCGCTAACTCCGTGCTTGTTTTCACAACTGTTCTCGCTCCTCATACCAATTGACAATTCACCGCATTTACAAGAACTCCTCGACTGCCAGCTTCCTCAGAGCCCATCTAACCACCTCTCTCGGCACACGATCGAAAACTTTTCGAGATTACGAAGGCATAAAACAGTTCTTTCTTCTTGTCCATATACTTTTCCTGCAGCTGTCGAACCACGAAGATAGCATCAGTCGTACCCTTGCCAGGTCATGAAACCCTAATTTGCATGCTGTCGATGTTCACCCTTTCCCTCTCAGTTTTCGTTCCAATACCCGCTGAAGCACCCTTCATTCCATGTTTGTCAGCACACTTGATCGCTCGATATGACCCACATTCAAGTGGATCACCTTTCCCCTTTGTTAAATAGGTATTATAGTGCTCGGGGTCCAGTCGTTTGGGATTTTCCCGAGCTCGCGACAAGGTTACAGATGTCCGTCATCATTCTTACTCCTTTCTTTCCAGCGGCGCGTAACATCTCACTGACAACACCCGTCGGACCAGCTGCTTTCCTCACTTTCATTTCATCGATCGCCTTCTCAACCTCCACTTCTGTGATATACTCCATTGGGCCTTCGACCAGATCAGCAGTCACCATCCCATCCCAGACATTCTCCTCGTTCAGCAAACTCTCCATGTACAGCTTCCACCTCTTCATCACCATAGCAGGATCTACGACAACATTTCCACCTTCGTCTTTCAGACAGTTCACTCCAGTGACATCTCTGCTCTCTTTCACCAACTGCTTTGCAATCCTGAATACCTGTCGTTGTCCTTCGGTTGTATGCAGCTGTTCTGTAATGTTGCTTCTCTCTTGATGTTGTGCCAATCCAATTTCATACCAAATTTTCTGATAGTTCATTTTTATTTTTTCTGTTGCATCATGTAATTTCTTACCGTAAAATGACATGTGCAAGTTACCAAGCTTGGCAATCGCGTCTCGCGTTAGTGATAAGGCCGGGCACCGGTGGGCACAGTAGCATAGGATATAACCGGAGCCAGGCACCAAGCCTATTACAAAGAAAATGCCTAACTGCATGATCACAAGTAAAGACGTGGTTCATGTTGCTGTTCAGAAAAGTCATTAAGAATTATTTTGTTAAGTCATGTATTCATTTAATCACAGAAGCCCTCCCCAATTTTTGTTTACAAACGCTAGTTTTGTTTCTTGTCGGTCGCTATTATTGAATAGTGTAGACAAATTCGTGCAATGCGCAAGGTGTCAGGTAAAATGTAAGATTGACATGTTGCTAAAGGTGAGGTCACATGTGACCGCAGTCACAGACATGCCTGTCATTTGTTGCAGCCCACAGGCTGCTTTTGTAATTAACTGCGCGTTATGAATAGTGGGTAGGGTTGGGGTTGAAATGGATACACGGGGGTGGAAATTGGCACATACAAGTCACCTAAAGTTAGTCCCAGGAATACCAAGCGCGCGATTGCGACAAGTTCCGCATAATCGATTCTTCCACGGAATATTGATGATAACGTGATAATAGCATGAAGTTCCGATAGAATTGGTTCCATATACTATGTTTACTGTTTCCATAGCAAACAACTTCCGATTTCCTTCTTGTTGCTGAAAAAATGAACTATCACGAACTTTCGTATTGCAGCAAGGGAGAGAGCACCATGACTTAACTTAGGCATCCCTGCAAAACCTAAAACATTCCTTATTATGATGTGATAATAGGCTAATCTAAATTCGTCATTACTATCTATTAATTTTCAAAATTTTAAAATGGCTGTACTACTGAAAAGCATGGGTGAAACGGTTACATGTTAACACAGAAAGTGTCGATTTTTTACTCAAAGCAGAAGTCCACATGAGGGCATTTCCACGCGAGAAATTAAAAAATGTCAAAATTTCAAGTTCCAATTTTCGCATGAACACTAGTATATTCCTCATACACATATTATGAAATTTCAAATTCTATTTGTCTAATCAACTTGCTGATAAGTTATTCGACACAGTAACTAATTTAAAATCATGCAAATAAATCTTAAAAATGCATGATTTTTATTGTAACTTACTTGATCACTTTTATGACAGGCTTGGAAGACTGATAAGTTTCGACATAAATGCTTTGTTGAGATCCTACACGGCTAATAACTTTAATATTGAGGTGTACTTTCAAATCCATAGTAAATTTGCAATTTTACTGTATTATGCATCTAGGCCTATTTCATAGTCTGTCAAAAAGTGATTCCGTCCACGAAAAAATACTAATTTATGCATCTCACAAGACTAGATTTAAATATTTTTCTTTGAAAATCTAGATTCTCTGCATTCACTCGATAGGAAATACAACTGAGGATTAGGCTAAGTTTTTTCTCGGGTATGTATAAAGTAGTAATGGAAAAATGATTCCGTCACGTGGACGGAATCACTGTGACGGAATTGCTCGATGGAATTGCTGGGGAAAAATAGAGGAGGCTTCGAGTTCACTTTGCAAAACATTGAGGAGTATGATGGCGGAAACTAAGAGAGATTATACACGTAAGCATGTGCGGTAGCGGATAATTTCCATGTGTTTCTGTAGTACATGGTCATTGCATTTCACAGGGGAGCCAGTAAGAGTATAAGGCCTACACGACAATGTATTTGTGTTGATGGCAATCAAAATCAAACTCAAGAAATATTAGTTCTAGTAGCAGTGACTGCTATCTTATTAGCTACGTTTATGTTTTTAAATGGACAACCAAGAAGCGTATCTCTGCTCAAGAGAACATGAAACGGGACTTTACATGACTTTTTGAAATACGTCATTGGTGAAGCAAAATACGTTCTGACTGATTCCTTGATGCTGCTGAATATAAATTTAGCGGCAATGTTCCCTATTCTCCCCTATCAAACTCATCTATACATTAACAAAAGCTCTCATTTGATGACTTCATCAGCCATGATTTAACGGTGTCGATCCTCCAGACTTCTCCAAGAAAAAAGGAGTGCTTCTGAGTCTCCACTGATCTATGATTCATTCATTTAGCGGACCGGAAATCTCTTTTTTTGCAGGGATAGAATAATTTTCCAAACATTCCATTGACTGCTGCCGGTAGCGTCAACAGAGAGGATGTGACAGAGTTCGGACAGACTTTAGATTTGCAATAACACTTATTAAGAGAGAGATAAAGGTCTAGAAAGCTAATAAACGATGGAGTACTATTGTCTGAAAACGGGAAAAATAAACTTAAAAGGAGAACATAATGAAGCACAGAAACGGTTATCACGAGCATCAACCTCCCAAAACAACACCAGGATAATAGTAACTACCACATATTCCCTATACTACCTCAGTCCATAGATAAAGCCGTAAAATAACTGCCATGAAATGCACTTTCCAGATTCACCTAATAAGCGCAGAACCATTTTGGTTAGTTTTGACAGTAAGAGAAGGATTCCCTGATCAAAAGAGGACACCGAAACCGTGCCATCTAGGATCCCAACTTACCGTTCAGACCCTGCGGCTAGAAGACAGTGTTAAGGGGCAATGTTACTGACTTTTACAAGAGATGACATATCTCGTGATGACAATATTTTCTACATTGCTCCATCTAGGGATGATACTGACTGTATTTCTGAGGCAGGCATATGGAAACTGATGCCGAAGCCTGTCTAACAGTGAAAAAAAGGGAGAAAGTTCGGTTTCCAATTTGACACTATCTCCGCAATTCGTAGAGGACTACGATATTTTGTACATGATTTAACATTTTGAATACATCATTTTTCATAGCTTGATGATGCAACGGTACCGGGTAGCGTACCTAATCAGTGCACGCAATTTGTTGTTGAGAATCGGATAAAATGCATATCTGGATTGCCACTACTAGCAGTGATTTTTTCATTCTGTAGATGGGACCTAGTAGGCCCTACTTGTATAGGGTGCAAATAAGTCTACAGAAATTTTGTGTTGACTTTCCCGTGGCGGCTCAGGCTTGAAATAATGACATGTTTTCATGGTTGTCGAATGCGAAATAACATTAAAAATTCTGAATGGCATGGAAGAAATCATGTTGAATTTGTAGGAGCAAATCGTGAGATGGTGATTCCCCAGTTCACGGTTTCTTTTTTTGTGCATAGATATCCGTCCGTCACGATGGACATCTGACTTTGACTAACACGAGAACCAATAAACTAAGAGAAATAAACAACATCTGAAACTAAATATTACATCCCCCCGCAATATACGATGCCCAACCATCAAACATACTGAGAGTATATGCGAATTGGACCTACTGGATTCGCAGGACTTTTGCCTGCGGTTCACGCAAATTTAAAATTGAAAAAATTCTCTGCTGATTCCGTCGCGAAGATTCATGATTTTGAAACATGCCATCTAAAAAAAATCAAAATCCTTTTTTGACATCTGAATACCACAAGTAGAATTCTTCAGTCATGCTCTGAGGAAAAATAGGACTATAATTTAATACGAATGACATCAATGTTTTCGAGAGCCGAAAAAATTAAAAATGATCCAAAAATAGGTGTTCAAAAGTGATTCCGTCACGCGTGGAAATGCCCATGAGCTATATGCTATTCTTATAAATAAAGGTGCATTTCAGTTGTGATATGTGCATGTGCGGTTCATTGAAATTGAAAAAAATCGAATACAAGGAGCCAGCACTGCTTTTTGTAGACTAACATTGAAATCTGTCAGAAAACCGAAATTATTGTACTCTGTTTCCGTCTGACACTTCACATGCCCTTCAGTCTTATGAATTTTTTAGCTCTGAAATACGCATGGAAGGAATCATAAAAGTGATGGTCCCGATAAATTTGACCGAATTCGATGACGAAGCCTGGTTTTGCGATGCAGCTTCATACATGTAGACTGTCTTTCAGCAATTAAAACCAGATTCGGTGATCAGCAGATTCCATGGTGGTACTGTGTGGCACAGTTCATGTCAGTAGGCCTACTCTAGTCTCCAGGAAACTAAAGCGCGTGGTTCTCTCCGAACATCAGAAATTGTTCGCTTAACAAAGCTGGTGAAGTGTTGACAACGTCATCAGCTTTGAAATGTCTTGAGTATGAAAAAACAAATAGGCCTAATATTCGTATGAAGAAAATGAAATCCAACGATGCATAAAAGTGAAATCTATTACTTTTGAAGAGCAGTAATTCAACGATTAGCTGTGTATTGAACCGCTGTCAAGGTATTTGATAAAAAAGATACAATGGTGAGCGATTATGAGGACCTTTCAGATTAAGACATGAATGAAAAGGAAAATACAGGCTTCTTATCAATCTAATATTTAAACAGGAAGACTGGGTTGTTAAAAAATTTGAATAAAGTCTAACGGTGTATCGGTCAAGTAGAGATAGACTATGTTGCAGTTTTCTTGCTACATTTAAGGAAGCGAGGGTGGTCCAGGGCAGTGAGAAAACTCCTGTTGATTTATACATAAACCTGCACTTTATTCAAAAGATATCATGTGACAGCTTGAAACCAAAAGTGCGAAGGAGAAAATTCCGGGGTCAAAATTTATGCGTCAAAGCTGATTCGAGATAGTGACACCCCTTATTTGCCTTCCGCGAGTTTCTCCGGCATTTTGACATCATCTTTAACTTCAACCGTGCGATAGTTAACTTTGCATCATGCGTCGAGTGTGTGACGTGTTTGCTTTTCCTTGCTATTCGGTAAGATAGAGTAATTTGAATTTCACATTTAGCACACCATCCGGGGCAAGTTGGCCGGGGGGTGCCGGGGTAAGTTAGCCGCCCCGGCCAACTTGCCCCGGTATGTGAAAATGCAAACTAATTTAGTAAAATACCTTCAGTAAAATACCTACTAACTCAAGATATGATAAGCACACAAAATCATAGGCATCACAGACTAGTTAACATTTATATAGGCATTATTTAGAGACATAGATACCGAAACAACACAGGCCCTATAGGTCAAGCATGCAGAATGCAGCTATGCAATTCTATGTTTAATAGACCATCCTACTTACACACCATTCAGGTGGCAGATACAATATCTTCCCTATCATTCATTCTCGATTCTGATTCCATCTTTAAACCAGGAAAACATCGAGCCTTCAAAAAAATTGAGCAAGCGACACGGTATTCAGACATCTGCATGTGTGCATCAGGATGAACTCAATTCGGCGTCGGCAAGCCAAGGTGAAGATTCATCCATCGAAAATTTATCAGAGAGTGTACTGGATTGAACACCTGAAACAAGAAAATGCACGAAAATATGAAGATACACGAAAATATGCAATACAAATTTTTTTATGCTGTTTGCTATGAAAAGAGATATTATGTTGGACTCGTTGATCACGCAAAATGCAATGCTAAGACACACTCAGTCAATTTTTTTCGTCCGCGATCGCAACGTGTTCAAATGGTCCAAAAGACGAGACATCGATAAGATTCACATCTCTAGATACATCGTCGGACCGATCGAAATTGAAGGACATGATCCTGTCACAATAAATTGCGGTCCCATCGACAAAATATATAGGAAAATATGTTCTATCTTCCCTGACAGATTACCTACCGATGAAGTGGCTGTCTGTTGGCCCTATTAATTTCGTTGGTTTCAAGATCCGAAGTGTAAAAACCCCTTCAAGTTCTACACATTTTTTCTACATCAATTTGATCCGTTAATTTCAGTTATGCAAATGCACTTGAGAATTTGGATAGTCACTTTTTGAATGCAATTGAATTTACAATCACATTTCTTGCAATTTTGTAATTGACATGGTAATTTTTTATCTCAGGTTATGATGCAAATCATAATGCAGATGACATTACTTCAAATAGTTAGTTTTTGATGAAAAGAATAGCAGTTACCTTTAGTTGGTCTTTGTATTCTGTTAAAACCTATAGCTTCTGTTCGCATACTACAAATAGGCCTGCATGTAGATTTCATGTAGGCCTACATATGTATTGTATTATATACATGATACAAACATAATAATTAGACTGTTCGTGCGTAGTAAACTTAGAGACAAGTTAAATATGAGCGGTTGATCAGATCTTCAACATAGGAAACGGTAACAACTTTCAGACTAAGCAGATCTTTTGTTTCAAACTTTGCACATGTAAGCCTACATGTAACCGGTAGTCAATATTTCTATTTCAAAATCAATCAAATGGAGCAAAATTACGCAAGTCTAAACTTAGCTAATTGGTATAGCTTCTTCTTTAGTTGCTGTTCACCAGCCAAATTACCCCGCCCCCCTGGGTAACTTGGCCGGTACAGGTACATGTTTTAAATCTCATCGTGTCAGATAAGTTTTTCATGGATAACTGCAAGAGTCGTTGTATAAAGACAATACCTAGCAATTGTTGAAACTATGATTGATTGCTAAAATGAAACCTTAATGTAGGCGTTGCACTCAATTCTAAAAAAAATGGCCAAATTGCCCCGGTCTCCCTTATGTCTATTTTCTAGCTAACCCTTTATGTATTAAATATCTTTGGTTTTGAGTCTGTTGCACTTCTTGAAAAATGATTAGTAATGTAGTAAAAATGCTTGTCCATAGTCACCCCACTCTAAATGGGCAAAATGAGGTGACTTTGGACAGCGGGTGTGCTGGCTTCGAATTTTTATCATGTAATTTTTCTTAATGATGTTAGCTACCTGACATATTACAGTATTGTGAAATATCACAACATCATCGCTTTCATAATGGGTGTAGAAGGAAAACGTAATTTTGATGATCGATTATGCTGTGAGTACACACAGGGTTCCCGCACACCTGGGAAATTCGGGAATTATGCGGAAATTTATTTTTCATACGGGAAAATTTTGCGAAGTATATCTGTGTTGTCGGCCCATGTTACTACATCGGATATAATGTCATAAATTCTTAAAAATTAGCTAAGTGTAAACTTAAATTGATACTTCAATCGAGTTCACGTCTCAGCTGTTCTTTCTGGTGTTGATAGTTGTCTGATTTACTAATGATACGCGCCGTATAAGAACTTGGTGCAAATTTCAACGGATGGTCCCGTGGTTAATTTTGAATTTCTTCGATGTATTTCAAGCAGAATGAAAATTTTCTGGTGACAGTGACTTTCAACTTATTCAGCTGGGAAGTTGTGGACTACATGTTGCTAATGGCGCTTTTCGCATGGGCAATAAGAAATCTGGATGGGATGTTGAAGGTTTTTGCGTGCGTTTTACTCTCTCTTCAAGGACAGTCCTTCTCGTAGAGCAAAATTTCTTGAATTGACTGAAAAAGTAGCAACTCCCAGAAAATTTTGTGCCATTTTCTGGACAGAAAACATTGACGTTGTGGACAGAGCACTTGAACTGCTACCATTACTGCGTGTTTACGTGAGCACCGTGATGCCAAGACTGGATGTTCGGTCATAGCTTTCTCGATCATGCAGTAAGAGATCCTTTGCTTGAAGCAAAATTGTATCTTTCGCCATGTCGCATCCATTTTGCAACTATTTTTGTCGACCTTCCAGATCCCACAACCGATGGCTCCGATGCCTTCCGACTCTTGCGAACAGATGATCAAGAAACCGCCATATTTTATTAAAGCGTCTGTTTTGACTGAAGCCAAAACGAGAAAGGATCTATTGAAAGTTTACATTAGCCCACAATCAGGCATAAGTAACTGCAAGGAAGGACATGCTCTTGACTTTGGATTTGGAGTTTGTAGTGTGTTGAGAAAGAACATTGTGTCCCCAGCAAATGTCCTCGATGTTCGAAAATCTTGCAATGTGCGAGTATTATGTCATCAGTTGCACAGAAAATAATGGAAAAGGGACCATTACGATATATCGCGACTCCAAAGCTGGTTTCCTGTTGAGGATTAGTTTCAAAGAAGCGATTCTCTCGATTGTTGCAGATATTGACTACTATTGAACGGAAAAGATGAATACCGTGATTTGTGGCGAATTGTTAAACTTTGCCTCATCCTTTTACACGGCAACGCTACTGTCGAATCAGGGTTTTCACAGGGTTTCATTACATTCACAGTTGTGGTGGACCTTTTTAAGTGAAGATTGACAAGCAAATGCTCAGATCTGTTCGTGGTTCTTGCCAGATATATTTTTTTTCTTGAAGAACAACAAAAGAAACAGGAGGATTGTAAAAAGCCTGACACAGACAACGTAGCCTATCATATCTGAAATCAATGTTTTGAAAAGAAAGAAAGACGAACTGGACGTGGAATCTTCTGTCATCGATTAGAAGATATCTTCGAAGGAAAATTGTGAATCCATATCTTTGAAGTGCAGTTAGTGATTAAAGGACTACTCTTGTACTCTTGATATTGTGTGAATTTGTTGAGTTTGTTATTGTGAAATGCGAGTACATGACTTGTTATGGATGTTTTGTTCAATTACAATCAGTGATTAAAAAGCGATTAGAAGAAGGACTACTTTTATACTCCTGATATAGTATTAGTTAATATTTAATTTATTGTTTTTGTGAAATATGAGTGCGTGACTTGCCATGGACTTTTGTTCAGTTACAATCAGTGATTGAAGAGCGATTATTAGAATGACTACATTTATCCTGTTGATGTCCTATGAGTTTATTGAGATCATTATATTGTGTGAATATGAGTGCAATATGATTATTAATATTAAGTATTAATAAAAAAACTTGTTTTTCATCTAATCGTGTGATAATTAAATCACATCACAAAACACGGTCATTAAAGATTTATGATACTGTGTTATTGCCAATTGAAAATCGCTCTAAGTATAATTTTTCGCTCTGTGCGGGCATCCTGATTCAGACAACTTCCCCTGATTGCTGACTTGCTTCCTCTGAACGTTGCTGACTTAAAAATCAATCAGTGTCATTCGAAGCGGTCAATCTATTCTCAAAGAAGGAACAGAAAATCTGCGAGTACTTAACATTTTGAAAATGAATTACTAGAAAAAAATTGTCACCAAAGAATATGAAGCCCCAAACTAAAAGAGTGGATCATGGCACAAGCAAGAGCCCTGCCCCAAATCTTGGATCAGTCATAGATTTCATTACTTAACATGCTTGTAGGTGCGTCTAGGTGGACATATAGAACATGAGAAAATAATTCGATGACACATTTAGAAGCACATAGTGGCGTCTTTTATCATCGAGAGTCTCCATTCCTTTTCGTTCAGCTGGCGCGAGATTGACGTTGCCACGTGTCTAGGTAGGGAGAATCCTCTCCATTTTGCCTGATTTATCAACGAAGAAGTGAAACAAAACTCATTTCATCTATTGACCGGTGTGAACGCCTATCAGTCCTTTTTAGGACTAGTATTATTAACTTGTGTATTATTATCTTTTAAGCACACTAACCTGACTTTTTCCTTGATTCATCTACCATGCGTTTGGTCATTGTGGCGTAGAACACCATGAGATCCAACAACACGTCCTTATCACCTTTCTCAGTGAATGAAACTGTGAATGAACATGTAAGTGTCAGAAGTGTCTGAAAAAGCAGAGGAATGTGCGAAAAAGAATGCCGAGAAAGACTGTCCGACTAATTTAACTAGCCTGCTAATTACAAATCTCAAATTTACCCAGGCATGGCTGCAACTATAAATAGGGAGTTGCGTCGATGTTGAGAGCTGTGAACTAGGTCTGCTGATGATTCTTGATATTGGATGAAATAGCAGCTATTCAGGTATCTTTTCATATTTCAACTGAGGATGCAACTCGATATTTAATTATTCTATTGACTTACTTGTGTTGTGTAGGACCTATTTCTTCTATTGGAATGAAATCATAAAAGCAATACTCAATGATGATTATAATATAGCTTTGTTATGGGCTTGAGTTTTCTTATTTTATTGGTCGTTATGGACACTGGTAGTGCATATTTTGTTGAAGAGTGCGGTTATTGTCGATCAAGAAATGTTAGACGACTGACAAATTCAGCAAAAATTGGCATCGGATGCGTCTCATTTCGATGCGCAGCGTATTTATGCCCATGACTAATCATTGCAGACATGTAAATTAATTATTAATTTGATCAGTAAGATTAACGATTCTAAAGAGTGCTTTAATGTAGGAAGTTACTACAAAAGAAGACAATGAGTCAACGTAGGCTATATTTTAGATGCTGTGTAATGAAATGTTACTGTGATCGTCGTATGCAATTCATTCTTCGCGTGACTTGCAAGCGTGTTTTTTAAATTAATAAAGCATCATAATAAATGAGGATCTCGACCATTAAGGCATATTGCAAGAATATACGCAAGGCATGACCTTTGATGGAGAGCGTGTTGACGAAACCGGATGAAAGGTATTTTTACATGTGCAGTCTTCATACAGATATTGCACAGTAGACGAAATGTAAAAAAACGTTTCGGCTAAATTTGTATTTGTCACAGATATCAAGTTTGAACAAAGAAATTTGAAAATGAAAGCCTTTTTAATATACATATTTCTTATGCCGCTATAGACAGAACAATTGCTGCTTTCAGATTGCACTGGATCTATTTCCGAACGATTGAGGACTTTTTTTCAACAGATTCTATCTCTCCGTTCAATTGACATATTTCAAATAATATTTGCACATAGATTATGTATCCGAGATTCACATAGATCATGGAATAAAGTTAACAGATTTAGATTTTTTGACAGTTTGCAGATGAATCTTGTTATTAATGAACTGAATGCAAATGCTAAAACCTTATCATTAGGCCTTCAATTTCTCTGCACAGCTGTATTTACAAAAAATAGCACTGCATCACAAGTGAACATAAAATTCCCATGAAAGCATCTTGCATATACCTCTATATTTTGTTTCAAAATTTGCAACATATGTTTTTTGTAATCGGCTTGCAGAATTGAATTTTCAAAGAAAATTCGTGTCTTTCCTCATCAGTCGATGCATTCATTTGGAAGGACGTGACTTGTTATAAGTTCTTAAGCTGACTGTAATTTGAACTTAAACTGCATCAATTGAATGTAATAATTTAGGTGAGTAGGCATATATCATCATTTGAAAAAATATTGTTCATAGCCGGTTAATACAGGTAGTCGTCGATTTGTGAAACCTAGTGCTGCTCCATGTCACGTGACAGAAAAGGCAATGAATAGTTATTTACGCAGCTAGTGCATGACTGCTTCTTTACATCATTCCACGAGCTAGATATCTTAAATGCCTGAACTCGTAGGGAGAGGGCCCTTTAAATCTGTCGAGTTCGTATGTTATGATGAAGCAATCTCATGCGTGAGTTGCGTAGAGAATTTTATTTGACGACTTACTATGATGATCAAGGACAGATTGTGATTGACATATCTATGATTATCAAGAGTATTTGAATAGAAATTGAGCCTGATCAATCGTGAAAATATCTATTCACAGACCACAGGTCATGCATTGGGAGTGAATATTATCCAGGCTGTCAAGTCGTCTGTTTTTTTCTTTTTTTAGGCTTTTGGCGAAGATTCTGTTTTTCGATGAGAATTCTGTTTTTTTATGTTTTTTATGAAATACTCTGATAACAAAAGTGAAAACATCATTTAGTAACAAAAGAGCGTGAATCGTGCCATGCAATCAACATAACAAAGTTGGATAGCAGCTAGATTTCTTGATTTGCTTCAGTATGATACCATGTATACATCTTCAAAACTGATTTGACTGTGAAGGAAGACTGTGAAGGTCCCTTTGATTGGACCACTTATGGAGCATTTTAATGCTGAAGACGTCGATGAAAGATGAACAATATGGATTGCTTCGGAAGCTAGTTAAAAGCTTCTTGTGCATGCACAACGGTAATGCAAGTGTAGAAAGAAGCCTTTCCGACAATAAAAACACCGTGTCAGTCGAAAGGACAAACCTAAATATGGAAACTATCAAAGGATTGAGACTCGCCAAGCAGTTTGCACGCTATTCAGGCGGTGCACATAATGTCGATACACTGTCGAAAGATATGCTCGTAATGCTCATGGAAATTATACCGGAAAGAAAGGAGCAGGAGAAAAGGAAGACAGCTCCTTCTGGGAAAGCAAAATGGAAATGGAACGACGGCAAGAATCAAAATCAAAAGAAATCCCATCGAATCTGCCGAAAGAAAACGAAAAGCTTTAGACTAGAAGGAGGCAGAAAGCTGATGAAGAAGAAAGACAGACGAAGGCTTGCCAATTGGCCGAAAGATACTTATGAAAAGCGCTTCACAAAATCTGGCTATAGAAGGAGGTAACCAATGGTGGGCATAAAAATGGCCAACGTAAATGATCGAAGCAGCAAAGAGTAAAATGAAACTCCTGACTCAGGAACGGTTAGAAGAAAGAAACGAGCGGTCCGAAATATAGTGAAATAAAGGAAGCGCGCAATGAAACATCCTATTGAAAGCGTGGAAGAAAGCAGAGAAGAAGTAAAGTATCGCCTTCTCTTTCCGTTCTTCCAAAGTATTTCTGATAGTAATGATAAATCTACTATTAGATCAGTTGATTGTTAAAGTTCTTTTCTTGAATTGAATTATTCTAGTCCGTTTTTGTTTTAATTTTTCTTGTCTAAGTTTTCTTTTAATTTTTATTTTTCTAGTCGATTAGTTAGTTGGCTCCTACTTCATCGAGCGAACTATTCCGTGCTATGATTGATCCCCCATTAAATCTTGGAGGAATTTATTACATATTTCACAAGTTCATACACGTTGGAGAGATAATATTTCTAGCAGTTTTTCTTTCTGGGAAAGTTGAATATTTACCATACAATATAGGACTATAATCAGGTTTGACATCTTGTTTAAACATACATGCGCATATATATATGTACATGTGTATGATATATCTAATGCAGTGTGTTGTGATAGTTTATATAAACGGATTTTGTGATTTTTTCCACCTGACTGAAACAACTTGTGTATTGAACTTCTGAAACATCTTCCATTGTTAATACATGTACGCGTTGCGTAAATTTTCTTTAGTTACTGCTGGTTGAGAGAGAGAAACGAATTATTTAAGATTTGTTTTCTTCTGCAATTATTTTATCTTTTGGACATTACATAACATTCAATGTACATAAATCTCATCTTGAAACCATTATAAACTTGGTTATGTTCTTGTAGGTGACATACAACTGATGTGCCAGCTCTTTATCGATGACACAGTACAGTGTTCGACAAGATGGGTAGCGATTTCCACGAGGCCTGCATAAGTAAGCTTGCGCCCAAAATGAATTTACTGAATAGAAATCAGAAGTCCATGGCTTAAGCTTATTTTTGCAACTTCATGGTTATTGGTAAAAAAAATTACAAAGGTGCAAGCATACATAGGAAGTTACATTCAACAACAAAGAAATTTTGGCGATAGACAAACATTGGCACAATATACGATTCTTTGACAACTATCGCCCTAGAAGGCAATTGACGGACTCGATGCGATGAATATCTGAGAAATTTCAAGTTGAATGTATAGTGTTGACTAATTGGCTCATATGCAACATTTGTTTAGCAGTATATACTGTACATTAAAAATGCATTTCCCTGTCCCCCAGTATGTTTTTGTATATGTAAATCAGGTACAGATTTTTCCAAATGCTTTTAATTTCAATACGATTCAGCATTCTATTTTGCATTTTATTTCATTTGTTTGACTGTTTTTTTCTGTATTTTCCCGGATTTGCTGTCTGTTTTTTTTCTGTTTTTTCCCGATTCAGCTGCCTGTTTTTTTCTGTTTTTCGGAAAATCGGCGCTTGACAGCCTGTATTATTCCTCGCGTGCAGGAATCTGCTTTGCAGGTCAAATAAAGTGACACGATATCTACAATGCATGCACTGAGCTGAGACAAATAAATGAATATTTGACTGACAGCAGCATTTAAATTACTATGCATTTTGAATGACATTTTGATGTATGTCGACTTCAGTAAAAGGATGAATTTATGATTTGTATAATGAAGCCTATTATCCTACTTGCGTACATGTGCGTGCATCTTGTGCTTAATTATTTGTTGTCTTCTTTGTAGAATTCAATACCAAATGTAGTTGAATGGCGTCGAACAAGAGATCTGTCTTGACGGATCAGGAAATACCTCAAACCGTCGGCACGGCGCCATCAGACACACTCAAGGTATGGCGTTAGGATACACATTCATTCTCCTTATGCATCTCCTATACACATTCAAGCATGTCTATCTTAATCGAACTGTCATAGTGAATTTAGAACTGCTTTAGCTCTGACGGAAAATCTGAAATCTCTTCCACCTTAAATTTTGTAATGTAACATCGAACAAGTGAATAATTTTGCACATCAATATATGATAGGATAGATCAGTTGGGGGTAAGGGCTGCGCTTTGTTACAGAAGTGCTGAATATTTTAAGTCTACTCGCCTCGGGAAGCACTACCGCTCTCACTGGATATTACTAACTAACCCTAACCTGGTCAGAGCTTCGAATTTCGAATATGAAAGCTTCCATTCCCTTTGCTTGGACTTGATGCATTGGGTAGGGCACAGATGAATAGAAAATTGAGACATACTGCAGTTGTTTTTCAGCTTTCTGCGGCCATCTTGACTGTTCGTTTGCATTTATTTGGATAAATAATTGGATAATAATAATAATAAATATTGGATAAATAATGTATAATTAACAACGGAAAATTGTAGAATTTTTTATAGAGTCAAAAGGATGTGAAAAAAATCGATCGTTTTTCGAGAATTCTAAACCTTCAAAAGCTTATTTTATTCCTTACATATTTTAACAATACAGAATCTCACCCAACCTTGTCTTGTATCGTATATGAAAAATGAAGCTGTTATCTGAGTACTCCCCTACTGGGCGATGCTGATATAGTCTGACTTGATTTGAAGTGCTGTGGTGCCTTTAGCCTGGATGCCCTGACTGCCGACTTCCAATGACACTTTCAGGTCTCGTCCTCGAAACGAAAAGATTGTTGGGCTAAGCACTTGATTACGTCCACGGAGATCATATTTTGTGTAGCAATTTGTACATTTTACAAGTTATAAATCAAGAACTGTGGTCTCCGTGGCACATTGGTTAAGTGTTCGGCTTAGCGATCTTTCGCTCCAGTGGTCGAGCCTCGAAAGCGTCATTGGATATCGTCAGGAAAAGGCATCCGTACTAAAAGATCACAACGTTCCAGATAAAAGTCTGACTATGTCAGCACCGTCCAAGCCCCTAGTATGGGGAAGTAGTGACGTGAAACCAACATTCATGTACATCAATTTGAAATATGATGAGACGTTGTGCAGTTTTTACTCACTTTTCATTCTTGTTATGAAAGTGAGACTTTTAGCTAATAAGTCCTTAGCACGAGTGGCTTTCTTCATTACAAATATTTGATCTTCATCAAGCGCTTCAAATGATAACGCAAATATATATCTTTCATTTCAGAGACATCCCGGTGTAAACAGTGTGAACAAACGTGACTTATGGCGCATCCTATCTATACTAGAGGGAGAATTACAAGCACGAGAAATAACGATAGCAACTTTGAAGGTACGACTCGAATTACGTGACATGTCATCTTATAAATGTCCGAACTAATACATTTGAGTAATACTCAAGCAGACAATACCCGAGGACGGCTCTACTAAAGGACATGAAAGTCGATTTTTCTGATGACATTTCTTCTGGTATTCTACTGACAATGACTTTAGATTGTATTCCTGCCATTATTGCATTCGAAATCTATTTGCATGTTAAAAGGATATGAGGCAAGGTATTCATTCATTCATTCATCACATTTTCGTTTGAAATTATTACTTCTGAGGTCATTGTAGCAACCTGGCAACAACATTATTAACATGCCGAGAACAACAAAATATCTGTTCCATGCTAAGTGAAAGAAAGTGTACCGTCACGCAGATACAAACAAACAAGGCATAGATTGGTGGAATGGAGTGTATCGCATATTTTCTGTTGGCAAATTAGTGAACTTCTAAGTCAAGAAGTCTGTTTTGTTCTCATTGCTTCAGTTTGTCATATTGAACTGAACTTGATTATTCTGCAGGTTATTAGCCACGCCGTCCACCAGTCCCCTCAAACAATGATCTTCGTAAGGTCTTCAGCATTTTTGAGGACGAGCCACGGTTTTAATGGTGCAATGATTTAATTAAAGATGTAATTAATTTCGGTTGCTATTCGGCAGCCATCATCAGATAAAAGGATTTAAGAAGACGCAAAAGGCATGAATTCAAACTTCACATTAGTATAGGACTTAAGGGAGTTGAAAAGAAATCTAGTAAAATTTATAAAATTATGTTGACAGAAATCAGTAGGGAAAAGGAGGAATTGAAGATACATGTGCCAGATAGTATTAGGTTACATCTTGCGTGCCAATAGCAAAAGTAATTAATTTGACCAGAAATACGACCACAAAAAGTGCCAAATGCACGTAAAAAAAGGAAGGTAATGTGAAATTGATGTATGCTTATATTCCATCTTTTCCCTACTGAACGTTGTTAGTTTAGTCTTATACATTTTGCTAGATTTCCATTCTACTCATTTATTTCCGAGATATACAGGGTTATTCAAAAAGAATGACCCTATTTCAAACCGCTATATCTTCGCAACGAAAAGGAGTATTGCATTCCAACAAAGACTCGATTGTTCCGCAAATCATGAACTTTTATATGCGATGTCACAGTTGTTCATGTTGATGCATCGAGGTGCGTGAATTGGCGTACAATTGTGTACGTTTTCGCTCAGTCGCACTGTGATCTGAGTGGTCATCAACATGCAAATGTTAAATAGCGGTGAGAGATAGGACAAATTGCAGACTTTTGTTTTGTTATGAAATGGTGACTCCACAGCAAAAGGCCTTGGCCTTGGTTGAGACGTTGGAACACATCAGAGATTCCCCAAAAGTGATTGTCTTCTGCGCTGTGTCCCTTCTTCCTTGAAGGTAAAACCGTAACTGGGAAAAGCTATCTGGAAATGCTGCAGACAGGGCTATTTCCATTATTGAATGCAGATTCGGATGAGTACATTTTCCAACAGGATGGAGCGCCCCCTCACTGGCATCTGCAAGTCCGCGCTTTCCTGAATGAAAACTTGCCGGATAGATGGATTGGGAGAATTAGTGACCGGGACTACGCACTGAACTCTTGGCCTGCCAGATCCCCAGATCTTTCTGTATGCGACTTCTTCTTATGGGGTTGCATCAAGGATCGAGTGTACGTTCCACCATTGCCAACCAATTTGCAAGATCTCAAGCAACGGATAAGGACAGCGATCGACTCAGTGACAGCAGTAATGTTGAATAGCGTATGGGATGAACTGTCTTTTCGTTTAGATCTTGTCCGTGCCACCCATGGTGGCCATATTGAAAACTTGTAATGCAACAAATAAAAGTTCATGATTTGCGGAACAATCGAGTTTTTGTTTGAATGCAATACTCCTTTTCGTTGCGAGGATATAGCGGTTTGAAATAGGGTCATTCTTTTTGAATAACCCTGTATATTGTCGATGTTTAATACCTTTCATCCAATGATGGTTGCCGAATAGTAACTGAAATTAATTTTATCTTTAATTATATTACTGCACCATTAAAACTTTGGCTGCTTCTCAGTTACCAAACATAAATGACTGACCAAACATCTTCAATCGTCTTCCAAGTTCATCTTCTTTCTCAGTTCTTCATTCCAGTGTCCATCCATCAGCCTCACACCACACATCCTTTTCATCATTTTGTTCCCTTTTCTTTCCATATCCATGATCAGATAGATCGCCTTCTCAGACCACAATTAGATAACAAACATGGAAGAAATATGCAGGGAATAAACAAGACAATCATGTGGCACTTAACTGCTGTATTTCCCTTAGCATTTAATTATCATTTCGTGAATTTTTAGAATGACTAATGCGGTGCCACAATGACATCTAGATGTTTAGCCATTTTTCCAAAATAATTCAGCACTCCCTTTTTAAAGGCCGAAATGTAAATATATTCAAGTAAAGCGGAAGGTACCCAGGAAACGTTGGGTACCTTTCATTTTACTTGAATATATTTGCATTTCGGCCTTAAAAAGGGAGTGCTGAATTATTTTGGAAAAATAGCTTAATTAAATTACCTCTCGTGCTGCTGTCAATTTTGGCATCTATATGATCAATGTTTCATGAGAAAAATATTTTTCATTCATTTTATTTTTCTTAATTTCATTGTTAATCTTTATTGTTTTCCAGTGTGATCGAACCAAACAACTCTTCTACCAAGCCAAATATGGGCGCTTTGGCTTGGGAGACGCCTTCCTTGCCCTTCAACGTGATTCTGAGAGCCAGAAAAACGACGACTTTGACGAGAATGGTCTCAAGACGATGTATGACAATCAGTTAGGACAACTGGAAAATCTGATAGCAACTCAGAGACGAGGTCAACAGAAAATGCGGGATCAGCTGCATGGCATGGAAAAAAAGTATTATAAAGTAAGTCATTCGAAAGGTAATGTAGATTTGTGCCAGCGTATCAAACTGCAAATTACCAATTCAATGCAAGCTTGGTGACTGATAAATCAACATCTCAAAATGAATTGAGTCTACTGACGTAACTAGATTACTGTACTGGCGAAGAAAAAGGCCGTCGGCCGGTCACCTTAAGAAATGAATAATTGCGAGTATTTGAAGGCCGATTTTTTAAAAAATCCAATTTGTCAAACAAATACTATTTCTTGTATTTCAACAATCTCAAAAACAGCAACTACACTATGATGAAACACTACATGCACCGCAATCGGTATGAAACTTGTCAAATGCTGTAATGTGCTAATGACTATTTATTCACTTTTTGGAGGCTTCAGACCTTATGTTATCCTTACTGGCTCTCGGTAGCTGTTTCGTTCTTCCGTGTCCTCGTCTTCGGAGGAATCCACGGAATCAATGCTATACCCTTTTTCAGTTTGCAAGATGTTCATTCTACGTCATCGTAAGTAGGAGTTATTGATGGATGTTTCCTGATGACTAATTTACTTGATTTGTGATGTTCAATGAAATTGATACGCTTCACATTGAAATTCGCGCTCGCTCAATAGAAGCTCCCTAGTCTAAAAAGCTGCAGGCTATTCTCGGGGCACTTTTAGCAGTTGTTGATCTAAATATTGCAACAGAAATCAGTAGTGAAGACTTTGGCCGATTGTTTAGGCATTCAAGCACTAACCTCCAAAAATAAATAATTGAGAAACCGACCACCGGCCTGCCGCATCGGAAAAATAAGAATTGTCCGGTTATTTAGTCAGTACAGCACACCGAATGACAATCAGTCCATGGAAGAGATTGCGGCGAGCAGCAATGAAAAATTACGTCTCAGAATTATTCATTGCCATTCGCGAATTCATTTCTGTGAGCCTTAATAGAAGAACCGTTGAATACTTTTGTCATAGCTATATGTTCCACACAGAATTGATAACTTAATTTTTCCATTCTGCAATTTTTTCTTCTTTTCATTGATTTTTCAACGGATTGCATCAGATGTGTTTAATGGTAAAGAACTTCAGCTTCAGCATTAATTGCGTTATCGTTCAATTATGTCTGGATTTTCTTTCTCTACGTCGAGGAACAGAGCTCTCCTTTTGATGAGACGGAAGCAAGTCTCAGTGGCACAGTGGTTATGTGTTTGACATTGCGATCTTTTGGGCCGGAGTTCGAACCCCTAAAGTGTCATTGGCAAGTCAGCAGGAAGGGTATCCTGGCGAAAAGTATCACAGTGCACCTGATAAAGGTCTGATCGTCACACGTCAAACATGCATTTCGAGTAGACAGAAACAGCTCACGTGTGACAATGATGTCCGCACATGATTCGATTTCTGATTCACTAGATGTATGCATTATTCAGGTGATGCTATAATTGAAAAACATGACTTGATCAAATAAGAGCTGGCACTATATCGTCATTGATCTATCTCTTCGCTTCAAAATGACATGCTCCGTAGTGACGCAGTCTCAGATCAGGGACAAAGTCATTGCGTGCATACTATGCATGACTAAAAAATGAGGATTCCTGGTCGTCTTCAGAAGAAACCTGCCATCGGTGATGATGACTCATGAAATGCGAGGATCATTCTATCTGTTCCTTAAACTTGCCATCAGCGCAGTTATACGCTTACAAAAAAGCTTCTGTCTAATATTTTAGTTCAAATTTACTTCAGTCTGATCGATTGAACAAAGTTGAATCACCTAAATGAGAAGACATTTACCGGAGATTGTTATGCCGTTGATGTTGTATGTGGAATGGAAGAGTATAGAAGCTCTCCATCAGTGCATCATCCGATGACCACTCGTTCTCATATAATTCATTCGATATTATGAAATGACTAACATATTTTGGTGTAATGATAGCATTACCGATAGAAAGAAAATAGTCGAATAATGATTTCGACATCGTTTAAGGGAAATGTCTTCACAATTTCAATTTGTTTGAAAGCATTGCGCAATCTCTGTGTAGCACAGAAGTTTCGATCATTTAATCATTTTGTCAAAATTGTCGTTTGAAATGGACTGTAGAGGCTGAAATTAATGTTTGAGAAGAAGCTGACAAGGTCTTCATCTGATGAGGAGCAAAGACGTTCAAGCCGATGTAATTTCATCGGCATTAGTGTGCTCTTCAAATCTCTAAATATGAGAGAAAATAATTCGTGAACATTATCTTTGCGTTGTTCCCGACGGTTCGTGGTATACGATGAAGCACTTCCTGCTCCATTTTATCCGGTCAAAGTCTGTAACAAACAATTGTGGACATTCCGCCACAAGACGTTTTTATCTTGTTTACCTTGAAGGACTTATCCCGTCCCAGGATAGATTCGGCTTGGTCTTCTTCCTCCATCTGCTTTCAAACCGACTGCGTCTCCTCCACGTCTTCCGCGGTCTTCCTCTGGCGTCCTCCTGGAATAGGAGCGTCGTATGCTTTCTCGAATATGATGGCGTTTTACTCACCGTAGGACGTGACCGAGCCATGTGAGACGGCTGCATCTCATCACTTCTTCGATTGGCGCAGTCCTAGATATCAGACGCACATCACTATTCCGGACGTGATCCAAACGTGTTACACCCATCATCCAACGTAGCATCTTCACTTCTGTGGTCGAGACTTTCTGAACATATTTGGTGCTTACCGGCCAACATTCGGAACCGTAGGTCATCAGTGGTCTTATCACCGCTGTGTACAGCTTGGCCTTCAATCGCATGGTCATTCTCTTGTCATAAATGACAGCAGCCAATCTTCTCCAACTCCTCAATGCTACTTGCGTTCTGTGGTTCACATCGTCATCAATAGTGGCATCTTTGCTTAAGATCGACCGGAGGTACTTCGACTTCTGGGTTTGAGTTGATGTTCATTTGATGGTCAGTAATCTCGGTTGACATATACTCAGTCTTCCGGAAATTAATCTTGAGGCCATTATTTGTCATGATATTATTCCAGTCGTTCGCTCTTTCCTTGGCTCCTTCCGCAGTAGAGTCTATAAGTGCAAGTTCGTCCGCTTAAAGGAGGTCCTATGGTGGCTGATTCTGAATGTTGACGTGATAGTGTCTAGCATCATAACAAATAGGAACGGACTCAGTACCGATCCTTGATGGAGACCCACATCAATTTGGAAAAGCTCACTGACTCTCGTTTGGAGCGCACTTTGGTGGTACATTGGGAGTACATATTTTCAATGATGCTAGCATATCTGCTACAAGGCGATCCCATCAAATATCTTTTGTTATCGTTTGACCACACCTGTCAGAGTACAGTGTATAATTTTTTGCAACGTAATGACTCAGCAGGCTCAAATAAAGAATAAAAACCAGCTCGACCTTTCGAAATTCCTCTGATTCATTTATTCTTACACATTTGAGGTATCTGAATTCCGAAACGTCTGGCAAGAATAATTTCATGCCTTCTATTTTTCCATTTAATACCTTAACTCAATTGCGTAGCAATAAAATCACACTACAAAAGACACTGCAAACATTCCATCATATAGGCTAGACATATTGAGGAGGCTTGAATTTCTTAAATTGATAAATTTGGGTATATTTCATATCTTGCGGTCATGGCGTGCAATTGATTCCATTTCGATTCACGTGCATGTTTTGCAGAAAACAGTTTAGCCTCCACCTTGATGAAAAAGTTGCAGAATGGCTTGAAAGTGTTCGGTAATGAGAAAAGGAAATCTTACCGACATCTTCAGACAGGAATTTTGAGCGCATTCCTGGTACATGTATTGATCTCAGCCTCTGATTATGATAAGTGGTCGTCTTCAAATTGACTGATGTCTAAGTACCAGACATTGTATTTTCCTGTTATTTCTAATGCGTTATTATTGACATCGTGAATGAAATTCTTAGTTTTCAATCCGTGAAGTTCAGTTATGAAATAATCGATGTGCAACTTGAACTCAGCAGACTTCCTTTCCTTTTGTTTCTCTACTAATTGCTTCCTTGATGTAACTTCAGACTCTAGTTAGTGACCTAATTAGTCTGAGGTAGTTACAGCTTGGTTAACGGAACTACCTTAGTCATTCAAATATCGATTTGGTATTGTGAATATTAAGAAAGCTGCTTCCAAAACTCAAGAGCATTCTCCTCCAAAGTAAAGAAGACGGTGTCCAATGTCTCGAAATGTCAAATGCATCTCTGAGGAGTTCGAGCGTAATACCATCGCTGTCAACGGATTGCAATCCGAATGTCAAGACTTAAATCAATCACTTGATGTCGAATGGTAGACAATGCCTGTCTATGAGAGGCCCTACTCAGTATTTGTAGCCGACGCATAGAAGTACACTTTCAATATTTCGGAAAGATGTCAATAGAATATGTTCCCAAGTAACAAATTATACCTCATCTCGAATACAATTTTTGTTCTCAATCGGTCACTACAAAGCAGAGATGCGGAGTCCTATCATTTTGATAGGACTCCGACTCCGGGTGGCAAGTATATAAAGCCTAGTTTTTTGAAAAATTAACTAGTAACCTACGTCACAGATCATTATAGGCTTACTTGAACCTATCCATAGTGATAATTGCTGTATCAATTATCAATCATTTCCGATGAAAGTTGATCAAATGTCGCTTTCAGTTGAACGCATACGACTCGGCTCCTCCCATCTTGTTGATGTGTGCTTCACACGGTTTTTCTCCTGTCTCTACCAGGCAGGAAAATCCCCATCTTATCCAAAAAATATGAGTACACTATCGAGTTTGATATGCGCTTTGGAAGAGCCATCACACACGATTAACGTGAGGGTCAGAGGTAATGTTCTCAAACAAACTAGTATTTCATTTTTGTCTCCGATGTGACCTTTGGTGCGTAGATGTGATCGAGGCTAGGAAGGCTTGTCTTCTCTACTAAATCACCGAGTGAAAAGACAATCCTTTTTTCACTATCACGGTTCATTCCCTCAACTATTACGAGCTTTGCATGTACTGCTGTCTCTGTACTATTGTTTGACGGAGAAAGTTGACATCAAGACATTGACAGCCATGCACGATGATAGATGATTTGTTTGCATTATATTTCGCGTCTAGTTATAGGCCGGAGTCCTATCATTTGATAGGACTCCGACTCCGCATCCCTGCTACAAAGTATTTACACTGAAGTAATGAAGATTCAGCTCATTGCGAATGCAGCAAAAAGGGCATCACTACCCAACAGTTGAGAGACTTGAAGCATGACGCTTTGAAGCATGACTTGAAGCATCAGTTTTCTTGGATAATAGCAAGCCGTTAAGAAAAAACTAACTAAAAACACTAAATATGAAAAACACCGCTTTCACAAGCACAATAGCAGCAACACATATGAACACATGAATTAGAACAATGGCTTAGAGGTGCTCCGATTTGGAAAGATAACCTGTTGATAAGGATCAGTTGCCCTCTGCAATCGACTGTCGTTCTGTTTCTCATGCTTTGCTAAAAATTATTTTTTTAATAGGATTACTTAAACATAATGAGTATACTCCATCCAATCAGAGACCGGACCGGAAAATACCGGCACCGGATCGGCGGACCAGTTCTAGGTCTGCAGCCAATCATTCATGCAATTACCTCATTGTGTCACCGACCATCATTCTACACCAGTTTAAACAAATGATGACTTCGAATACGTAGGTTGGTTGTGCCTTCTATTGCGAGGCCATTGAACTTGCATGTACTTGGGCAATTTTGTCAGCATGAATTTCATTCATACTTGAATACAGCTGAGTAATTGTGTGCATGATTATAATCTGTCAGTTGATGCTGAAAGACAAGCTGTTCTCCAGATCATTCATGCGATGATGTATTATAGTGCAATAACTTGAATAGTGTCATATTTCTCATACGTATCGACAAGATATAATTGTAACATTTGATGTTTGCAAGTAGATATCATGATTGTGAAAACAATGACAAAAAATCGTGCGGTAATCACACGGAGCTCATGATGTGAGATTTCATTTCGACAATTGAATGACATCTGATTGTGTCAAGTAATTGAATCAAGTAGGTAATTTACCTGATTTCCAGACAATGGAATATAAATGTAGGTCCAGGTGATGAGATAATAATCTGTATTATTCCAACATTCTACGTATTATTGTCAGTCATAGCCTGGATATTCAATACATGCGAATTTTAAGTAAAATGATTCACTAACAATCCATTTCTTCATTAATATTGCGTACTCAACGTTCCCGTAATTTTATCAAAAGGTAAATACCGTAAAGTTGATGATAGTTTAGTTCAAAATGTAAAACGAAGCAGTAAATATCGATGCGCTTGATGATAATCATTGTAAATTGATGGATTGATCAATAATGATTGAAATACCGAAAAATCTGCTAGAACGCCCCCGAAAATGTGCCACTTTAGTAGGTGGACTACCAACAAATATAGTGAAAGATTTCATGTTATTTCCTAGTAAATATTGCTTATTTTCTGTATATGCATATTCCCACGAATACCGTCAAGCTTCATGCAGAGCCAATATGTGACACTATGCGATTCTGTTTTGTATTGTGACAGTCCTCCTTCCGATAGTTTTGAATGGCTCTATCAGAGTTATTGAAAGCTGATTTTATGAAATATTTATTCAACATTATCTTAGTTTGTATACGCCTGCCGCAGAACATGATTTATTATGAAAGATTGTGATCCAGGCCTACCGGCATTTAGTAAGGTACCTTGCGACAAAATTAAACTACAAACGAATTGATGCAATTTTTTGCAACTTTTGACAAGGAGATGGTTGAAAATATACCAGATGCGTCTCTGTACTGTGTTGCCTCTATGTTTGCACTTATATATCGAAATGAATCGTATGTGTCTTAACAATATGATGTGAATTACTTGATCTCACTATATTTTGAATTTCATCATCAACGTTTGTGTTTACATCTTCCATGTTAATGTAAAACAGTGCTCCGCAAACCTGAGATATGGCGTCCCATTAATAGTAATGTGAACCTCGAGATTCTCAGCTGAAAATTAGCTGCCGCAAGTAATAACTGGAATAATGAACAGGTGAATAGTAGTTAACATATGATAATGAAAATGTTGAGGATGTATTATCTTTCAAATGACAGCCTAAATCATCGACTCAAATCTGATAGTCTTCTGCACAACCAACCAATACATCAAAGAGCTTTAAAATATGTCAAGCTTAGGATATCTAGGAGTTCAAATTATAAGCCATAGGAATAATCTTAATTCCGTTTTCACTGGGAAATCAAGGATGGATGGTGAAGTACTCCGACCTCAATGATATCAGTGAATTTCGAGGTCCTTTAATCTGCATTTCAGACAGTCTAAATTTGGGACTGAAGATGGAGTTTTTGACTTGCGTAGAAAAATAGCATTTGTAATATTGACTGACAAATTTACTTACTCAATAAGAACGGAATATTTCTGATGACATCGGTGCGACAGAGGTTTGATATGAATCTGCCCAATTTCCTCACTGACTGGTGCGTTTTGAAGACCACTTCTCAGTTGAAAACTATTGTGTCAATGAGAATGCATTTTTATCGGCTCACCCAACTTGCAGATAGCCTCATGAGTGCTCCTTCAAATCTCTTGCTGAAAATACTAAATGTAATGGTTCTAATATGCTTTGCATAAAGTTTCATTTGCCTTATAAAAGTTGATATAGCTTCATTTGACAACAGCATTTTGAATGAATTCAGGTTATCAGACGTCACAACTTTTGAGACTCGTCCATATGTAGGCGGAACCCTGGTGTAAAGCTTCATGAACATAATCTTGCAAGATCCGAGTATGGGCACATTTTCATTGTTTTTCATTGCAGGTATTGTCCGAATTGGAAGAGGAAAAGCGGAAACACGAGCGCGACGCGGCTCAAGGTGACGATGTGCTCGTGATGCTGGAGAAGGAGCGGGAACGGCTGAAGTCAGAAGTAAGTGTGAAATTCCTTCTCATTCGACCTGCTAATTAAAATCATGTCGTCTTCACTTCAATGTAATGAGAGCTGTTGGGACACACCTTTTATCAGTGTTCCTCTAAAAAATGAAGTGCGAAAACCAGCACAGCGTAAAAAGTGCAATTTATCTTTCAATTTCATAACATTCTAAATGTTTCAAACTCGTGGACTCACCTGTGTCTTGTGATTCTTCGAATTCTAGTTGATTTCAATGAATTCCATCATTTTGCCATGCATGATTTATTTGAATAAATACAATACTGAGACCCCGAAAAGAAAAAAAATCAAGATATGAGAACAGAATCTGACTTAGATCATTACGGGAACTACAAACGCTTCTTCTTGTTTGCCGTCATCCGACCTACAGATTTCTACAATTGATGAATTAGTAATTCAAATTTCATTCTCAGACATCGGGTTCAAAATTTGAACTTGCAACCACGAATGCAAACAGCTATTTCGTGTTTGCGTTCTATGCACAAGCCATTGGTAGGTTGATGTGCATAGAAAGCCTGCAGCTGACACATTTGGTCAGTGTATGAATTAATCCATGCAATGCCGAGACCTCGAAAGAAAAAAATCAAGAGATGAGAATAAGATCTGATTTAAATAATTACGGGAACTACAAACGTTTGTGGCACATTTGCCGTCATTAGTGCAGGATACTCATTTGTAAAGAATCAGTAAATCAGCTGCAGGCTTTCTATGCACATCCACCTACCAATGGCTTGTGCATAGAACGCAAACACGAAATATCTGTTCGCATTCGTGGTTGCAAGTTCAAGTTTTGAACCCGATGTCTGAGAATGAAATTTGAATTATTTCATCAATTGTAGAAATCTGTAGGTCGGATGACGATTTATATCTGCATCTGATTTACTCAGTCTTTACAAATAGGTATACTGCACTGATGACGGCAAACTTTCCAGAAGCGTTTGTAGTTCCCGTAAGTCAGATCTTATTCTCATCTCTTGAATGCTTATTTTGCATGGGACACTAAGTTGTTCACGATCAGAATCTTGGATGTGTAGATGAATCGAAGTCAGGGCTCTGAATGAGGGGTGCGGGTAATCTTCTCAATTAAACCCAGAGGGAAAGGGAACAGCAGTCGTCAGTAGGCTCTTTCGGTATTCGTGTTATTGATATCCCGTACAGAAATAAGTCCGTATGAATCATAGTATGAAAAGGTATGAAAAATAGTATGACAACGCATACGTATGTAATAACATACTATGAAACATAGTATGTACAAGTATGAATAATGCATACGTGTGTATAAATATACTATGAAACATAGTATGCATAAATATGAATAGCGCATACGTATGTATTAACATACTATGAAACATAGTATGCATAAATATGAATAGCGCATACATATGTGTTAACATACTATGAAACATATTATGCATAAATATGAATAGCGCATACGTATGTCTTGACATTCTATAAAACATACTATGAATAAAAATGTATTACGCATATGTATGCATTATCATAGTATGAAACATAGTATGAATAAGTCAGTGTTCCTACTCTCGCCCGAATGCCCGAAAAATGCCCGAATGCCCGAATTTTGATCTAAATTCCTATTACGTATATAATGTCGATATATAACGAAAACATAGGCCCCTATCATATGTACAGTTCAGGAACGCCTCTGAAAGGTGAAATTGCAGAGCCTTTGAGGGATGCGATAGAAAATCTTCTGCAACTATTGATTATGTAGCATGTCCATATGTCGAGGCTCTAACGAGTTGGCCATCAATATATCAATTTTTCTCCATTTTGTTGCCTCCTCAATTTCCAAACTCCTTAATCTTAAACCTTAAGCTCCTTAAATTTTAAGGACCCTGGAAAGTCCTTAAATTTCACACTTCTGGAAAAGTCCTGGAATTTTGATATGTTAACACTTGATTGAAGTAAATGAGAGTTGAAAATTTGCTATGTAGGCCTATAAATTGTTCATGTTAATTATACCCATAAAATTATTCTCAGCGAATTGATGAATTATATTGGTAATTACTGAATTTCCAATTATTACAGATACGATGATACCTCTGACGGAGTATTACAGATAAGACGGATTTACTCATCTTGGAAGTAGTTTTCAAAATAGTTGTCGTGTCGAAGTAAATTATGATTTTTCATAAATAGTTTTTGCTTATGCTATGTAAATTATATTCCCAAACACTTAGTAATACGAATATCAGGATGCATGTATATTGACGTACATGTATTTAAAGAATACATAGTTGGAGCACTACCCTGAATAATACATGTAAGTTATTCTATATGATTGAAACCAACGTGGACTACCGCAACGAAAACTACCGCAGGAAACTATTATCATCAGAAAGTATGAAGCGTAGGCCTACTATGTCGAACAATAAAGATTTGGCAGTATAAGGTGACCAGATCGATAAAATATGTGCGTTATGTTCGCGAACATAGACCTATGTTAGTCCCTTTGTTCAATAAAGATAAATAGTATTCATGCCCGAATTTTTGCGGGAAAACTCAATGCCCGAAAATTTTCAAGTTAACCAGTAGGAACACTGTGTATGTGGGGGTGTCGGTATGTGCATGCATGTAATTATTAACACATCGTATGTGTTATAACACTTAAGCAAAGTAAACACACTGAAATGATTCAGAAAGATTTATTCTGACTGAACTGAATTGAAGATACATTCGATACTTTTCCCATACATATCGACGATTAACGATTACCATGCATATAACTAGAGCAGGTATTAGTCTTGTTTAAACGAAATAATAACGTGTCTTGTAGCTTTCTTTTGCTCAAAGAATTAGTTATTCAACGAGTTTACTATCGAAAAGTCTCATGTGTATTGTGGATCTCTACAATGTCAGTAAAAATTTGAAAGTCCATTTTTGAGTAATCTAAAAGTTAAATATGAGAGTGTTACTAATATAATTTCCTTGAGTTGCCATTGATTCAGCGCTATTTTGAATACCAACACATTTAAGATAATAAATTCGATCAAACATGATTCATGAAAGTAATAAAAGCTAATTCAATTAGTTTCGAAAAATATTGTTGATATTTATTTTGATTATTTATCTTTCCTATTATTGCTTGAGAAACTGCCACCTTATCATAAACGTGTATAATTCTTTTATTAGTGTGTCATTGTATCTGAAGTTTTCCATCATGCCCATCAGGGTTGTCCAGTCTAACTCAGAAGGCTCCTGGTTCCTTTCACTTCTCTAATAATAAGCATTAGTTTATTTCCATTGAAAGCATAAATGAACTTGTATGAAACGTCAAAACAATAAATTTCACACTGTCTTGACGTGGGAGCATTATTATTAGCTGCTTGCATTACAGGTAACGGTAACGGATTCTTTTAAGATTGTTTATGCTACTGAATGCTAACGAGTTCCTTCACTTTCTTTTTTTTATCTTCTGCTTAAGGGTTTATGGTACCGTCCTCTTCACTCGAACTTTGATTTTAAAAAATCATACAAAAATGTTTATCTTTGATCAAATGGGTACGTCGTTCGTGTGTTATAACAAATGAATGTCATAAATGTGACGTATGAGAAATTGTAATTATTTTGATCTTAAAATGATGCTAATAGCTGTCTCCCTCATGATATGTTCTCTATCTAAATCAGTTGACTTGCTACATTTGACATGTTACCGGAGAGACAAGGTGCTTTTGACTTTGTTCCCTTTCAGATTAAAATACGACATATTGAACACAGAATGCATATTATTATTCATATGATAAATGGTGCATGTAATAATGAATTCATGCTGTTATAGAATATATGTGCAACATCAAAACATATGTGCTTATGTATGATATTCCTTCGTACGATATTACTGCTGTATGCATATATGTTGCATTTTCATGTCAGGAACATACTCTGAAAACTCACGTGTGTTTAGGATGAGTATACGTACCTATTTTCATAGTATGTTTCTTTGTATGATTCATGCGTATGGCACGACAACGCGTTACATGCTCTTAGTACGTCTCATACTATGTTTCGTATGTCTATTCCATACTATGTTTCACATCATGTTTTCACAGCGTGTGCCATATGAGTATGCATACTATTTTCATAATATGATTCATACTATGTAAAGTCATAGTATGAATCGTACGTATGTTAGGGTATGGCCCGACAGAGCGTTACATGTTCATAGTATGTTTCATAGTATGCTTCATACGTCTGTTCCATACTATGATTCATACTACGTTTTCACAGAGTGTCTGGTATGAATACGTATATGATTTTTCATGGTATGTTTCATAGTATGATTTTGCTCAGTATGATTTAAGGTATGCTTCATACTAAGTTTCATACTATGTTAAGTCATAGTATGAATCATACGTATGCCAGGGTATGGCCCGACAGAGCGTTACATGTCCATAGTATGTTTCATACTATGTTACATACGTCTGTTTCATACTATGTTTCATACGAATGTTTCATACTATGTTTCATAGTATGATTCATACCAATTTTTTCTGTACGGGTAATCAATGGAATTGTGACAGCGCCTTGGAATTAGCAACTCTGGAGCATTGAGATGAGAAGATTGAAGAGCCATCGTTCAATGAGGAAACGAGAAACGAGGCCTTAAATTACATCTCCCGAGAACTTGAACGGTGTCTACATAGTCAGACTGTAGCGCTGTTACCCTTTATTTATCCTTCATGCCTTTCCTGTCGATTTCCAGTAGTGCTTTCGGGCTCTAGACCAATTACTTAACCACAGTGTCACGGGGAACTGATGGAATAGGAAACATGTACAGATAAAGATCACATGCTCAAAAAACGATTCCTGCACTATTTTGTGGTGGAATTGCATTTAGCTACCATTAATTTTGACCTTGTAGTGACTATCGTGAAATATAACTATACAAAAAGTATGATTAAAAGCTACAGCTATATCTATGAAACGAAATCTAAGACAATGCTGTGACTGTACATGGCTATGAATCCTGAAGCTATGGTGAACAATGGATACCTCGAAAGGTTACTTTTTTATATTTCTATGGCAGTCGGCTGCCTTGATGTTTCCTCTGTAACTCCCATGTTATGTAAGGTCAAATAGAAATTGTCATCAACATCCGACCGTTTTATACCACATGAATTTATGGGTAGCTATTCATGTTGGACCTCACGACAAAAGAAAGTATCTGTATCTCATTTTTAATTTCTCTTATTGATCGAGATAGTGAAAAAATTTTGTTGGAGCTCAAGATCTTCAAGACTCAGCACTTTCTTTATAGTTTATCGTCCATTTTTATTTGCGCCTGTGTTTGTCATTAGTTTTCTATATATAGCTTAAGGTCTTTTGTACTTGTATAATTTCAGGTCATAATGTTTTTAAGCATATCTCAAAAAACTGCCAGTATGTAATCTAATTCGTGTTTTCTGAAATAAAAGTGAAATAAATTGTGTCGTCAGAGTCTATGAAGCATCAAATCGATCATCACCTGTCTCGCTATAGTTAAAGGGAGTGTAACTCGACGAAGGGTCTGTTTTGATGCACCTGTCGTAGGATTTCGCACTTTCCTCCGCCATGTACGTTTTACACGGTTTTCCATTCGCTGTGGAATGTGCATGGCCCACCTAACACTGCCATCGTTAACTGTGAACTCATTTATATGTCTGAGCCCTCTAGTGAGCGTCATCTCAAGAGTAACTGATTTATGATGCTGGAATGTGGGGGAGCCATGTCAGATGTTCGCCTTCTAATCACAGAGTTCGATCTTTCATGAATGTGATAGGAGAATTTTAAAAAAACTTGAAATTAATCTATGTCGAGGTGGACTTGAAGATGGATAAATCGTAGCATTTTTAGGTCTTAGTGTTCTACAGAACGAATTCATTCACTGTCCATGCATAATCACTGAGAAGAGGAAAGAGAAACTCACAGAAAGCATGACTTGTTCTCATGTATGATACAACAAGATTAACGTGATGATAATGATAGCATAAGAACTGACGATTGCAGTTTTTGAAAGGTTATAACATTTGATTCTTTCACTTGTAAACACAGAAAATGATTGACTGTAGAAGATGTGTTGTTTCTCCAGCTGAACTCCACTATTCTCACGAGGTGTGTTTGCTCTTTCTAATTTGTCTATTGTCATCATTTCTGCATATCTTTTGCATTAAGAGTATATGAAAGACGTATGTCGCGTCACTGTACTTTTTCCATTGAAATCGGAACATGAAGTTCACATCCGGGGTCAATTATCTTAGTGAAACGACTATTGGTTGATTCTGGCAGCGTCATTTGATTTAACTTGCTTCATCCAGTGTTAGATCACATTTCATAATCAAGTGCATATTTGATCTACATTGATCAGAAATGAAATACTGCTGTTCAATGATCCACGACTTTTGGCTGATATTTTCTCACAATATCCTTCACATTATCATGAGGTGAAAGAGAGATCATGTGATTGAGGGAAGATGATTGCTCGAAACAGGATGGATCGATCAATCAGCTGATAGTGCTTCCAGCCAAGTGAGGAATTCCCCAACAACAGAGCAACATGAGAATGATCATATATGACTTAAAATCCTATTATACAGAATTACATTCACTTAAGCCGTGTGCAACTGCTTGTACATGTGAAAGATAAGTAAGTCTGTCATTGTGGCAAGGGAGATTGTTTGTTTTCATCCATACGAGGAAACAGCAAATCGATTTCAGTTGTATATCATATTGTACGTTTACGGTGAGATAAGAGTGATTTGACAGATTAATATTTTGGTTATTTGTCTAAATAATTTAGTTACTTAATTGGAAGCTGGTTCTTATGGAAACATTTTTCAAATTTTACCGAATTTTATTAAGAAATAAATATTTCAAATTGATCACTCACAGAGTCGATTTTCACTCACTCCCACTTCTCGTTTAGCGTCCTTGAGTTCCCTGACGGAGTTGGACGGTTATATATATTCGTATGCGGGAAGACAGTACAAAGGAAAAGGAGAAATGCGACAAGTCAAAATTTCAGGTTCTTCACACGGCAGGATTTGATCGGACAGTTCTCCACGATGTGCAACTTCGTCTGCACCTCACAACAGGTGCATAAAGGGGATTGCCGAGCTCCCCAGCGATGTAGAGAATCCCTACAAGGGCCAGCATTTATTCTGAAACGGTTCAGCAGGGTCTACTGGGCTCGTTGAAGATAAAAAACCAGGGACTCGTATTGTTGGGTTGTTAACGAGCCCAGGGGACCCTAGTTGGACGTTTCATAACTTTCTATGAAAAAATAACATGGGAAGGCCTGCTTAAAGATGAAAAGGTAAATCTGATTGATTTGACGACTTGAATTATTTTACGCAGTGTTTTATAAACCCCCAAAAATCCTTCAGCATTGTAGTTCACGAGTGCAATCTATTTTATAGCAGGAATTAATATTGAATATTGAAAAGGAGCCTGTCAGATTAATAATAATACGAGAAAAAGCTCTGTAAGGATATTGTTAATAGTTTATAGATAAGCAGAGACCATCATATTTGCTACCAGATTGAGTTTGCTTTATCCGTGAGGATGCCATACCCAAAATTTGGATGCTTTTTTTAAAATGGCGAGTTGCACATCACGGACCGCTAAATCAAGAGAGGTAGCCTTCAATTGCTATTGGAATCGATATGACCGTGACTGACATGCAGACAATTGCAGTCAAATGATCTTAAGGATGATTTAGAGTATCCTAAAGTAGAATTCTTGCCGTGATAATGTTGGGTAAGTCCAGGAGCCCTTCCCCCGGGTAAAATAGTTTTAAGGACCATGGCTCTGCACGGAGGTGCAGAAAGTCCAGTGCACGAGTCTGTCTGCCTCAGGAGGAACCACTGCTCTCACTATAGGCTACTCTTCCTAACCTGGAGAAAGTTGCGAGTGCTTCCCTAGCGTGCTGGTCTGCCTTCATGCCTTGGGTGGGAGAGGAATGAATGAAATATCTGTTCACATGTTGATTGATTATTATGTCATCCAGCCCATGAGGCAGTTCGTGATGCATTTTCTTTGGATTTTATGTCATTGAAAATTGAGGGGTATTTCGTTTTCACTGTCAGAAAGCAGTAGGATTGACGTGCAGCAGGGATAGATTGACAGCGACATCGTTTACCAGCGTGTCCTCGTGGTTCATCTGATAACTGAATGCGATTAAAATTTAATGATCGATCTCTGAAATCCTTTCACGGACTTCCTTCACAATCTAGGAAATCCATATCAGAGTCATTAATGAAGTCAAATCAATTTGTTAGTGATAATGTCATCGTAGTTTCAAGTAATATCCTCATTTTTTAAACAATTAAATACGTCACCTAGCAGCCACTTTGCATGATGTAGCTGATGATCAACAGTCTTACGAGTAATGTATTTTGAAACTTATATTGTCTCCATGGCACAGTGGTTAAGTGCTTGGCCTAGCAATCTTGTAGTTGTATATATTTATTGACTCAATGAAAATCATTCACTGTACAGAATTTACATGTACATTATACACAAAAATACAGCGAATCAGAAAGGAAAGACAGTTAGTCAAACATGAAATCTACTCACAATTGCATATTAGCGATTGCTGCTAATCAAGGCACAAGTAAATGGCACAAATGCGTTGCGACGTCTGATTGCAACTGACGCTGGCTAGAGAAAACGATGGGAAGAACTCGATTCTGGGGTATAATTCCATGAATAATGTGATGACAGTCACTCGCAGCCTGTTAAAAGAGGCGAACAGAGGCCTGCTCACGGCGAAGTTTTGGACATGGGAACCTTCCGCTCATCCATTCAGATGCACGGAAATCTCTTGGCACGGAGCAAATGAGTTTGTGAACCCGATTTTGAAGACGATCAATCCTGAGTTGAAGGTTGGTTGGTAGATAGACAAAAACAGGAGACGAGTATTCAAGCAGGGATCTGATCAAAAAATAATGCACAACAGTCAGCTTTTTCTGTTGCATGATGGGCTTACCCATAGAAATGCTTGCTTGTACTAGGAGCGTCGAACATGTTCTGGATGTGGTCTAACCGGAGAGTGTCTTTTGAAGTGCGCTAGGAGGCCGTCCAGGCTAGTATTACCATAGCGCTCCTGAAGCGTCTGACTGTGTTAGTGCCGTCCAAGCCTCTCAATGGGGCAGTAATTACTTTCCCTCATATCAGCAATTCATGTGTAATTGTCGTACGAAGTTCTCGGCATTTCGATTTTTATGACAGCACACAAGCATGGAACGTTCACTACAAGTTCGTGCAACTGTTTTTGCAATGAAAGCTACAGAAGATGAATCAAGGCTCATGTTCCATTCTTGTGTATTCGATTGAACTTTTTTTTGTCCATTTCAAGCGAGATAATCTTCTTCTCTCTCTCTAATCTAAAGCATCAAGACTTCACGTGGATTTTATGGCATAATCATTTTAATTTTGCGTTTGCAATCCACCATTCATGTATTGGATCCTCGTGGAATGTTTTGTGTTTGAAGGTGTTCTGCGACCTTTCGAAGATACCTCTACTGGTACCAATCACTGCCTCATTCGGTAGTATTTATCCCAAATAGAAAGGTGGCAGTTGAGCGCTACAATCTGAGAATTACTAGAAGAGGTTGTGCGCCAGTTGTCCTAGTTCCACATTGACTTCATGATTTTGATGGGATACTTATGTGGGAACCACATTTTTTGTCTGATGCAAAGTCAAATCTTTATAATGCAGTTCATCGTCAAAATATGACCACACATTATCACAGCTGAAGACCTGGATGCATGAAGTCATCGCTCTGTTTGCTCTGTCATCATTTGGGATATGGAAGCAAAATGATTTTGAATTAACGCTGAACAGTAAAATAATAATTCAAAATGAAGAAGGAGATTGGATCCTTTCAAAGAGCACCGTTCCCATTCGCCTCGTAAAGTACATATAAAGTGCATATACTTAGAATGCCGGAAAGTTGCTTCCGAAAAAGCTTCATATTTTGACATTTTTGGGGGCAAGTAAGTTAATCACGTGAAGTTTCCCAGCAATAACTCACAGGGCTCTGTTGCATCTCTTCATGTTTCATCGCTGTCAATTTTGATCTTCGACCTACCAGCTGATCACGACAATTACTGAGACCTACTTCACGTCATCCATCATCGTGAATGACCAGACTGTAGGATCTGTGGCTCCTCTCTAGCAAAGATATTTATTTTGAGAGTGCTTATAATAAAATTGCGTCTATGTTTATTAACAATGGTTTTCATTCTAAAGTCATCGAGAAAATCAGAAACAAAATTTTGAATTCCGGACTTAGTAATGGTCAAAATGATAATGATTTGGATCGTGATCGCATTCATTGGCGATTGCCGTACATCAAAGAAAAAGAAAAGCAAACTCTCAAAACTGCTCAATCGATCAATCGCATTTTGCCTGACACTTGCAAATCATCTGTCGCCTTCGATACTTTCAAAACGAGCAAATTGTTTCCGAACAAAGATAAACTGCCTATGAGTCTCGCCTCTAATCTTGTATACAAATTCAAATGTTGGCAATGTGACAATTGCTATATTGGCGAGACTTGTAGACACTTTATCACCACAATTCGTGAACACTTAGAAGGCAGACCTAAAGATACCGAGATTACCAAACACGTTCATAGAAATAGCTATGACAATTTCCAAATAGTTTTTCGCACGAAGTACACACGCACTGCTGAAAGTGAGGTCATGAAACAAATCAATAGTTCAACCTTGATGAACGAACACGAGTCTTCAGTTCCAATTTTATTGTTTTGGCATTTGACATTGAATTCCGCAGTTTTAGACGGAATTGTAAATGCAAATCAGTTCCTGTTGTATTGTTTTTAGCATGTATTCAATTTCTGTGGTTTTAGACGCAATTGCCAAGAGTTCTTTTAGCTTTGACAAGTTCTCAATTCATGTATTTAATAGCTTTATCTTTATTGTAACTTTGTCCTGAAGATATGTTCAATAATGACATGAAATCGATCGACCAACACCTGCCGTTTTTATTTTAGAATGTAGGACCCAAGTTATTTTCATGGTCGTTTCCTGCAAGAATCTGTATCAGCGAGTGAATTTTCAATGAAAATCAGTCTTGCCGTTGGGATTGGGATGCTAATTGGGATCGCGCTACCAAAAATCCATCCAAATCCCAATAAATCCCAATAGATGCCAATAAGCCTTCTCCCAACAAAATATACATGTAATCGTTGACATTAGACAGTACGTTACAAATATTTTCGGGTTGTACAGAGCAGTTTATCTTGCTGTGTCTTCAGTCTGACCTTGCCTCTATCGAATTCGAGCATTGAGAGCTCTTAGTGTGATTCACACAAGTTGACACAGTCAGCTTTAACCCTACTCTATGGCTTTAACTTCCCTAGTTGCTAAAAATAGTGGCTTAATTCGGAGCCTTCTTGTGCCTCGACTCGTGTTTCGCTTGCGTATGAGGCATTGATTGAAACGGGTGATAGCATGACGCTGCAACAGTTACACTGTGCAGGAACGATAGCTTCAAAAAGAGCCCGTGTGTCGAGCTGTTTATTAACACCGCATTATCCGATATAGGCTGAATTAATGCCAAGTGTGTTTGTAGCTCGTACATGTATATCAGCTATGTACGTAGGCCACATAAGCTCTTAGGTGAAGGCAGTCTCGGTGCCAAATTTAGCCATACAGTAGGCCTATTATACATAATTGTGTAAAATCAATTAAAGCCCCTATTACTATTAAGGCCAATATAGTCCTACGCCTACGTCCGTGGCCTTCGTCAATTCAAAAAGTAGCACATGTAGCAGGCCTAAGCGGTAAGCCCCAATTTAGCTTAGGATCAACTTGTGTACGTTTTTAGCTCTAAAGCTGGCTGTTGGGATTGGGATCTCAATGGAAATTCCCATTGGGATTGTGCAGGAAATTTATCCCAACGGCAAGCCTGATGAAAATACGTGAAATATTTCTTCTTATCATCCACAGGTTGACTATGAGAAGTCGCAGAATCGCAAGATAGAGAAGGAATTAAAGAAGGTCACCACTGCACTTGAAGAAGAATTATCAATATCTGAAAAGCAGAAGAAAGTTGCTCTTCTCTTGATTCGTGAGCGTCACTCGTTGGCGGAACAACTGACACAGGAGCGTCGGAAATGCGCATTATTGGAGCGACTTATGCGAGATGAAAAGACGCGGCTGAAACAGTTGGCTGAGAGTTTGATGGCTGAATCTGCCAAAGCTTCCAAAGTGAGTTCGCATGATTTAAAGATCAAGGAAATTTGTCATTTGAATCTCTTGTTGGAGAGGTATGTTAATGTGTTCTTTACTACAGAAATTTTTCAGTTTTGGACAAAGAAATAGGAACATAATTAAATGAAACATCCTCCTCGATATGAGAGAAAATGCGATCAAATTTTCATATTATCTGAAGTGTGGCATTTGTGACATTCGCTTTCGTTGGTGTCGAAATTTCGAGAATTTGGTCGATCCATTATCAGGGATGGTCCGATGTGACAAAATGTGACAATTTGTCATTTCCGAAATGTGACAAAATGTGACACAAGCCCTGAAGTTGCGGACCATCCTTGCATTATATATTTCAAATTACCACTGACTTTCTCAAGAATGAAAAAAGAGATTTGTTATTCTTCCAATAATAATGAAGAATAGCGAAATATTGGGTATTACAAATTTCTTTATGAATCCTGAGAAAGCCAGCGACAATTGGAAATGCTATAATACATTGCATTAGGAATTGCCTCGCCACAATTTCCGTATAGCCCAAATCGAAAAGTTAAGGCTTTTTAGAATATAATTAAAGATAAGCAGCAGGCAGGAGCAGTGTCCTGGACGTGAAGAACAAAGCATTTGTATTATTGTGCTTGTGATGAAACTAGTATTATGCATGGCCGAGTTGTGTACTCATATTAATAATCTCAGTCATTGCGTTGTTGAAGAAGGATGAAGTTAAATATGCGTGTGGATGCTCTCATCTCTATTTTTCTATTTCATGAATTGCAAATGTTATCTAATTCATTTAACAATTCATGTAATCAAGTTCATTGAAATACTTGTACAGCAGGCAGACTCATTCTATAATCCTAAGGCGCGACAGATTTCATGCAAATATCTTCGATCATGTAGTTTTCTTTGATATACAAGCCACATTTTTTCTTGCACCGAGCAACCCCTTTGAAGTGCTTAATTTTCGTACATAAATCAATCTGCAGGTCGGCGATGATGCCAGATAAGCGAAATTTGACGATAATTGCAATTATGCACCTTGTGCAGTGTATTTCAAAACTTGTATTAAAACATGATATGTATACATGTGGATCCAGCACCTGTACACTGCTCACATTGCCAAGCAAAGCATTCTTCGAAATATGCAAGCAGCATATTAAAGTCTTCTCGACTAAGTTAGTGTACAATATTCAACAAATACTAGGCCGTATGCCTGCATAAAAATGAGATTTACTCAAAAAGAAGTTCTCAGGTTTTAAGCTGAAATATTCTCATACTTAAGATTTTGTCATTTTTCTGCATGCGGCCCACTGTTTTGGAAATCACTTGAACACTGGGGTTCACCTTCGGCTGAAAATGGGATCATGTCTCAATAGCTTTTTTCATCCAAGCATCAGCAGGTTTATTTCACAACTTTCAACATCAGCGCAACTTCCTAATTGATGTTGTTTATTAAATCCCTTCAAATCATCATGAGATCCTCTCATCATGAGAGAGCCAGCGAATTAATGATGTCAGAGCTACCTTATGACATCTGCCTTCATAATTATTTGATCTGACTGCACTGTTGCGTTCGGGCCTCAGTCCATCATATTGTCTGCTTCGCTGATTCGTGACAGTCGACCATGCATCACTGCGGTATGATTCTTTTATCTCTCCGCTTCTGAAAAACTGCACAATCTAAGCGATGGACTTTGTGATTATTGTATTTAGATGTCAATGTTGGCGCGTTAGTAATAGCAACTTTGCGAAGTCATGACTTACGACAGACCTTTCCCTCGCTCCTCGTAAGTGCTGTATTTGGAAGGCCACTTTCCAGGCAGAGTTGTAAATCGCGAGTAAGAATTCTATCTCGTGGAGCAAGACTTCTATTTCTACATCTTTAAAAGAGTTTTGCATTCGAAATAGAATTCTTATCCATTCTACAGCATTCAGTTCTGGGGCTGCTTATATTGCACACTAAGATTTCGGTCCGACGACTCCCGTTTTCGCGGATGATATTCAGGTTCATGATCGTGTTGTTCCGAATGCTATCTCCAACCCTGTACCTAAACATCGCCCTGTGCAAAAGTGAGATCGACTCTTGGCTCAAGTCAAGCAAGCTGCTCCTCAGTACACAGATGATCAAGTTGATGCAACGTCGCACGGGACAGCGCCTTGGAGAGCGACACCAAGAACCAATCCTCGTCATTGACCACACAGCCCAGTTCTTGGTGTCATCATTGATTCCACCCTCTCATTCGCATCCCATGTATGCACGACATCATTGAGCTTTGGAAGTATTCGACGATTTCGATCCATGCGCGTTCTCTGACTATTCAACTTGTGACTTCCTTCCTCTGCGTTCCGTCCCTTTTGGTCTGTCGGATTGCAACTTACAAGATAACCCGCCTTCAAGCGGTGAATATTTCTTCAGTTCGCCTGGCTTCCAGTCTTCCTCGACATGCTCATATCACCCAGCATTGACAGACTTGAGAAGATTGTCAATAAGATCCTCAAATGATCTACATCTTGTCACCTCAAATTGCACATTCAAATGCACACATGACATACACATGCATACATGACAGCTACTTGTTCCTGTCAGCTTAATTGTTCCTGTTAATATCACTCTCGCCTCCGATCCGCTTCTACGAATACACTAGTAGCTGCCAGAAACACGTGTAAAAACAGTTGCCAATATGCTCTTCTCCTTTGATGTCTCACTAGCCTGGCACAACCTCCCGTCATCAGTCATCTCTCAAAGAACTCTAAAGTCTTCAGAGTGGCTGCCTGATATTTTTCATAATATATGAGTGACTGTCATTTTCACAACTTCTTTTTTTCTTTCTATTATTGTGCAAAGGTCTTGAAATTTTGTGAAAACATATTAATGAAATTCATTCATTCATTTTCTGAAGTAGTTACCTTACATTCGCAACAGAATCCTTATTTGCACAATCAGGGCTAGGACCGGTTAATTTTTTGTAACCGGTTAACCGATTATATTTTTAACCGGTTAAAATTGGTTAATCGGTTAGAGGAGGATTCCCGGTATTTATTTAGTTGTCAAGGTATATCAAAAACTACGGACCTTGCCACTTTGGGTTTTGACCTAATTCTTCCATTTGCAGTGCTGTGATTTCATTGCATGAATACAGAACTTCACGTTTAGATGATAGTTCAATTGATAATGTTGTGGTTGCTGCCTACGACTATTCAAAAGTCTTCGATACTCTGAAGTTTAACCATATCATTAACAGTCTGGCTGATTTGGATAATCCACTGGATACGTCAACTGGATCATCGATAACTTCAGGGATCGCTTGCAATTCATTGTATGAACGATGATTGTAGCTGTAAAGGACGGTTGTCATTCCTTCCAAAAAACGCCTATTATTATTTCATTTTTATTACTCGCTATGTTTCAATCGTTAGCGTACTAGTTTTGGTTTCTACTATTTCTACTAGTATAATAGTCAGTGCTTCTGTATGAATCCTGCTTAATAAACCTATCTATCCTATTGTCCACTTGATAAGTAAGCTTACATCTCCAAATTTACGAATGTTATTTCCAAAGTGGTTGTTTCAATAGAAACCGATTTTGCAAGTGACACCTACGGCTACATGTAGGCCCTATATTCTTTGCCAACTCAATTCAAAGTGAGTTAGTTTTTATTGGCATATATAGCCTATGCGATATCGTCTGTGTGTTATTATTGATAACTTATCCTATTCACCACTTTTTAGGTTAAAACTACAAATGGTGTAAGACTTTCCGCAGTTAAATAGGTCACTCTATGCATAGGCCCACTATAAGTATTAAATGGACTGATGTTACTTAGATTACATCAAATTGAAAATATAAATGTCAACATAATCTTATTGTACATCAACCTAATAAAATTGTTGAAATATACTGACCATGTGTACGTAGCAGCACGACTAAAGGATTGCGAATTGTAATGAATGAGTTTGAATGAATTGTGGATGAGGATCAATGAGCAACCACTACTCCATGAAACTAGTGTAAAATCTTTAGTTCAATCGGATTTCATCATACACGTAGTGTAGTACACGTTAAATCTAATGAAACGTCGTAACCGATTTTAACCGGTTAAGAGAAAGTGTAACCGGTTAAGAGAGAGTGTAACCGGTTAACCGATCCTAGCTCTGTGCACAATAGAATTCTGATTGTATAGAATGCACATCCAATTACTGCATCGAATTTTATATTGTGCCCGAGATCATCCAACGGCTTTCGCAGCAGGGTTGTCTCAATCAAGCAGTTTTGCAAATCAAACATTGACTGTGGAGAGACGGCAATTTCAGATGTTTCCCATGGTGTGCCAACAAATCATACGCGTATGTACTGTATTTTCGCTGAAATCATGTATATTGTCATCTGACAAAGAGCACTGTCCCAAAGACTAATTAAGTCTGATTGATAAACAAAATGTGAATTTCACAAGTTTAGTAATTTTCATTTAACGTGATGATGAGGTCTGAAATCGGATTGAAGGGAAATTGTTGTCGGTCTGTCCAACGACGAACCGACAGCATTTCCGGATCCGACCGCCTCACTGGACCGGCTTCCGTCTATCCGTTCGACTCAACCTCCCCTAACAAATTGGCAATCGAATTGAAGGATATCCGCATACTTAAACAATTGAAGCGCAGAAATTCTGTGCTTAAACTGTTCAAGTTTGAGGACATCTCTCATTTCTAAGCCCAGGCGAACTTGCGCTCTGCAATCTCAATGATTCGTAGTCGGTTCTGAATCACGTCTGGAACCTTCCTTCCTTCCATTACAAAGGTATGACTTTCCAATTGCCGCCTATAGTTGGTTGATGACACGATTTCTTCATTTTATGGACTTGCACCCCTTCCAACAATCATTTCCGGCAGCACCCATAACAGAAAAATCACATCCATGAATTGCGCAATCGGTCAACAATGCTGTGTTTAAATCATATGATTTTATGTTTCGTAAAAAGACGAAAACGATGCTCCTCACCGGTCACCCCTTCCCTCGATTACGTGATTGATGAACACATTCCTAAATGACTCGCTCATTATTCTTTTTGAAAACATCCCCAGCAGGTGATGAATGTGCGTCCATTCGAATACCTTACTGGTGGAGGTGAGGAAGGGAGGGGCTCCAGGGGGCTCCTAAGTCATTCAATAGGACCAGGAAGAAGTTCGCCAGTCACTCTCTTCAGCGATGGTAGAGATCGGTTGCTTCTCTTGCAGATTTTTTTTTCAAACTCTACAGTACACATTGATAAAACTTACAAACTCAAAATCAATGGCTGCGCTAATACTTAGCACATCTTGATTTCAAATGAGCGATAACTAAGATCATCAACTCTACGCATTGGATGAAACAGACGTTATAATGTCGCATTAGCTGACAAGACTTTAATCTGCTGACTACTGAAATTGCGTTTCCAAACATCGTCGCAGTTAGAAGATGCAGGAGAAATTATTGCAGATATCATTACGGGTTTTAAACATGTTCTCGTCATTAGTGGATTGTCTGTTATAATACGAAATTTATGATGACAGTCTTGTGGTCTCTGCGATTGAATCAGATTTCAGACTTGAGATTTAAGCGTAGGTTTTCTCTGTAAATATTTCTGAAGAGCTATGTTTGTGAAATGATACAGGTCTGTATATAGGTATATCCCAAAGACAGGTTTCTGTTTCTATAAATTACCTCTGTTGCGTTAAACGTTTGTCGACTATTGTAGAAAGGGATAATGTGTGACGCTTCTACCAGGTAAAGTTCGACCAAAGACCAATATTCGACGCTTCAAAATTTCTAAAGTGTGGGAAACAAACATTCGTTTTTAAATGACATATCAGAAATCCATGACACAGCTAAAAGGTGCTACAGCTTTAAGCCGTTATATCTCCCTCCTCATCACTCACAAATCTCGTTTTACCGACACCTCTTCACATCCGTGGCTTGGGTATTACTGACATGGTTAAGGTATATTTGGAGTGCTGTGATACTCGTCGTCTGGTTGCCCTTTCTGTCCATTTCATTTGACTATTAGGGCTCGACAACACGACTGAAAGATGCCGAGGCCGAACATTTAGCCACTATGTATCTGAGACAACTTTTAGTCTTCTGTGTTCTCTAAGTTTTGTTAATAAGCACAGATTCAAAGAGGAAATTCGTATTGCTTAACGAGATATTATTCGAGCGCTGTTGTCGGAAATGTTCAGAAGAGCATTCCGTTAAAATCTTGCTCACATGATTGAAGAGTCAGTCATAAATCAATGGATTTGTTTTATTTAAAACAAATGATTTTGCGATTGTTGAACATAGAAATTTAGACTCAGCTTGTGCATGTTGGTCTACCGCGAAGGCTATAAGATGATTTAGTTATTTAACTTCACGGATAACAAAAAGATGAAGTCAGTGAATATTTTCGAATTCTTTGATCATTCGTCTTCGTTACAATGTTTTCCAGTCACCGTTTTTGGCAGAATCCAATGTTGGGGGATTTATTCTCCTCAGTAGAGCTCTGGTTAAACTTACTGTTCCATCAAATCCCTTCATCTAGTTTTTTTTCATTCCTTTATTACGGACTGTTCTTTATTGTCGTGCTCAGTTGTAGCCCATGCCATGTGAGTGTAAGTCACTAGGAATCATTCAATTCCGTCTGAATTCATATCGAAGTGCATGTATATTGACTGTCATCTAACTGTCCATCTAACTGTCTCGATGACTCCTTCATTGATTTATCTGTAACAATTCCTCATTCTAAAATTGAAAGCTATTGATGTCTTGAGATGATAGCTGTGGGAAGCAATACATTTCCTTTCCTTCACAGGTGGAAGCCGCTTTGGAGAAACAGATGAGCGACTTAGACACTGAACGTGAAGCTCTTCGACTTCGTCTTCGAAGGGAGGAGACGCGGAACGCAGAGCTTCAAGCTGAGATGGAGAGACTGCGTAGAGGAAGCAGTCAACAGCCTCCCAGCCGACCCCCTCCTGAGCCTCCTGTTCGACGCACTCCGGAGAGCTCCCAATCCTCCCTGCCCTCGGCCCTACCAGTCTCCTCCCCAAGCCAGGCCAGGAGGTCCACCAGCGGCCCGCCACGCTCCAAGACCACTGCCGCCACTTCTGTACCACCTCAGCAGCCAGCGCAACAACAAGCGCAGGTGTGTGTCAACGGGAAGTGAGCTGTGTTTAGCAGCTAAATCTCAGACATATGTGGGAAGTTGGAGGATGTAAGCTCGACATAGTGCGCGTGGTGTGGAATGTGTTGAAACTCAGGTTGAATTTCTATCTGAATTAGAAGAAGTTTAAATAAATAATGTGAATTTTATTTAGGAATGAAATTAGAAGCTTGTTTGTTAATAATTTTGATTTCCGACCTTCTTCTGTGTTTTATTTAAGAGATTGGATGTAATATCCATCTGAAGTTACTTTTTCTAGGCCTTGATTTTACGCAAAAGCTGTTTCATTTTGACTTCAATCTTCTTTGCTAAGTGTTCTTGATTTTGCAGCAAACGGAACGCAAACTTAGTCTCCAATAGGCGGGAAAGTTAATTGACTTAAGGATACTTTCAACTTCTTTGTACAATTGATGTTGATGAATGATTGGCGAAAGAACAAGTCAGTATTAAACTAATCGTGTGGATAATAGATTGTTCATGGTGACTGTCATCTTCTCAAGTCTGTTCGATGATGCAGAATTTATTTAGAATTATTATAATTTAAGATTGGTATTTTTCGTATACCAGTTATCTACAACTTGTCATAAGGTATGAAGCCGTGTTCAACACATAAGAGTGGTGTGTTATTTCTGTTAGATTCAGTAATCTTCTTATCAATCTGTGGAATTTCTGCCAATACAGACTTTATGTAAACTTTTAATACAGAACGATTATGAGTTCTCCTTAAGTATTTTCAGTAGATTTAGTTCGCCCTAAATTTCGAATTTTCGTTGAATATCTGATAATGAGATCGCATAGCTCTCTGATTTATGTGATCATAATTTATCATAAAATAGCTTAAATACAAGGGAGTGTTGATAGACATAGATTAAGTCCGAATTAGGCAGCTGTATAATACACGAAGTAAATGCTAGTGTTATACGAACGCGTGAATTTCAAATATAAACAAAATGCCAAATAAATTTTTGACGAAAGTATATATCGACACATCCGAAAAAGAAGCAATTCCATAAGTCTGTAAGTCATCCGATGGCTCAAATAGCATAAATCATCTAGTGACACGGCCTATTCGGCCTATTATTCGGTCGTTAATACCGCTACAGTCGCAGATTGGTCTCTGCTTCAATTTTTTGACAATCTCACGAGGTGATCTGTACTGTGTTTGCTTATTCGAAGCCAAAGATAGTCATTCAATTGAAGTATGAAGCGCTGTGACTGATATGAACTAACTATTGCAGGAATACTGAATGTTGAAGTATGTCGCCATTGGACCATTTACACATAAACATTTATTCTTTGATGATATTGTAAGCAATCTATTTGAAGTAGAAACTATTTTAACTGAAGCGTGTATATATTTCTTATCTTGTGATGCGGCTCCTGCTGGTCAATCTGACTGGAAAATATCGGGAAATTTAAGGATATTTGATAAACCATGAAATTAGGGAATTCAGCAGCTAGGCACTGCCCCCCAAGTCTGGATGCGATTTACCATGGTCACAAAATGTTTCCGCATATGAATAATTTCAGTTGAAATCATCACATTCTTGAATATGACAGTCACCATTTTATGTAATTCAGGTTTGGATGCAAGTTGCACATTTTCCTTCATCTTATGGTCTAATTACATATCGTGTTCGTCTGTAAATTAACTTTTTGGCATTACATGAGGCTGTACACTTCAATCAACAATTAAAGTTTACGTCTATCTTCAATTCATTGTCTTAAGTTGAATGGATGAGCGCGTCTGTGTAATTGTGGTTTAGTTAGAGTCGAGCGGAGTCCGCAGTTCGAACCCTAGTCTAATAAATCCGACGATTTCAAGGAACGGTCAACAACCGGGATCTATCTGTACATAGTCCGACATTATAATATTACACAGCTTACTCATTGCTGTTTGAAGTGAGCAACGTACACGTTTCCACAAGAAGTCTTTTCATTGGCAATGCTGTTGATCTTTCGACTGTTTTGTTTGTTGAGTCATTGACTGATGAAATGTTTTTCTATCTTATCAACGACAGATAAGAGCATTTATATCAAATATCTTTCACAGAGAGCAAAGACATTGTGAGAATCTCTTGAACTGGGTTTTTCCGATTGAATTATGGTCGGGCCATTTTCATTGAACCTTTTTGTATAAGTCTGCTGTAAAAAGCATTTCATCGTAGGATTGTGTTGCATGCGATCGGTTTTCTGTCTCAAATCATGTAAGAAGCTGAAATTTGAAAATTTAATGAATTGTTTTGTATTTTATGGAAACGTGTTCGATACTCATTTGACTAAGAAAACTTTTGTTGATTCAACTCCTTCTGAACTTCCTTTTACCATTTGGGCATTACTGTGTCGTTTCATGAACTGTGTTCAACTGAAGTAAAGATTCGCAAATTCTACCTCCAATGTTATCATCAGTCTTGAACAAATTGTATCTGGAATTGAAGGAGTGCAGATTTGTTGCTACCTGTAATTAAACTACTCGTGCAATATTCGAAGTTGGCATTTATATCTGAGTCATTTTATGTTTTCCTTTTATGTACATATTATGCAAAGCATTGTACTTACTGAATCTGACTGCATTATATCATTTGATTTCACAATCTAACCACGTCATTTTTGCTGCCTTATCCTTGTGTGTGAAATAATGTGGGTTGTAGATGAATAATTATTGCTTTGATCGCAGTCCGTGTCAAAGTTGACTTACAGTACAAAGAGCAAGAATAAATGAATAGACTCTCTTAACCTCCTGTCGTTTTGAGATCAATGAAGTGCTGGAGCACCTTGAATTCTTCATAGTGCTTTCTGTCGGTTTATGGACAAAGAAGCGAAAAGGTCAACGTTTTGGCCAACTCGTCGAGTCCCTATAGGACCCGATCCTTTATTTGTTGAGTTATGTAATTGTTTATAGTTATTCTCAACAAATCTGTTAAAGACTAAAAATTTTCAATGATCGGCATCCGAAAGTGTCTGAAATTCATGCTAAAGTCACATGTATTAACAAGAGAGCGCTACCTGAAATTTGTTCAGTTCAGCAAGCTTTGTACATCTTCAGAAATATTTAAGTAGGCAACTGAATGTTTGACGCGGACTGTACAGATTCGATGCTAACCGGCTTCTATACTTAACCATTTTCACATATCTAATTACACTGGCACTGAAATTATTGAGATGATAGTTTAATCTAAATTTGGATGTTTTATAACTTGTAGATCGCTTTTAATAGTTGAATCAATATTGCTTTTGAAGTGCTTGCTAATTCGCACCTAGCATAATTGGTTAAAACTGCAGATATGAAATCTATTGAAACTGGTCATACAACAAGTAGCCTATTTGGTTGTCTGTTGGCTCTTCGAGTAGCGACCGCTCGTAGCTCGTATTTCCAGCTTAAAGTTAGAGAACTTTGCTAACATTGAACGATGCTTTTAGTCAAAATCATACTTCTAAATATTTTTGTCATACCAGCAAGGTGAAACGTCGCACTTTTTTATCCGCTATATTTTTTAAATGAGAAGGTTGCGATAGCTTAATGATGATTGATTGACGATTTCCCCACTTGAACAATATGGCAAAAAACATAGCGGGCGTATTTTGGATACTGATTTTGATTTTCACTTGTTGAAATTGTAAATTCGGTAGGTGAATTCCTTTCGATCCCATGCGTTCACTAATGGTTTAATAGCAGACAACCAAGGTTAGATATTCAAAGACATTCTTTTACTGCTGCACTGTTTTTACTCTGTATCACACTTTCAAGCTAGTAAAGAATGGGTGCAGGTGTTGGTCTATCGGTAATTCTTCCACACTCAGCGTATTTGCACCTTAACTAGCACTTTCTGGCACAGTGGTTCATGGCGGTGGCAAACATAAAATCTCATACGGGCAATTGTACATAGTTTCCGAGGTTTTTGTTTGGCTACGATGTAAACTACATGTGAATTGTGTCTGGATTACAATTTCTGAAGACTAGCGCGCGATCTAATTATCGTATGAATTATTAAAATGATATCAGAAAGCATTGAATGATTGGCACGAATCTAGCACAAGTTGCGTCGTGTAGACCTAGCTAATACTGGCCGAGGTGGTACATCGATCATAGCGACGCAGTTGACCAAGCGGAGAGAGGCTAGCTATGTTTTCAAAATGCTCATCCCGGTGAAAAAAAACTCGGTAAATTGTCGGGCCGACAATTGACCGACAGATCCCGACAGTTTTTTTCACCGGGATGGGCAGAACAAGGTAGCCTATCCGGACTCTCTCGATGAACGTTTATTGCTGGTCTATCACAAACGTTTTAACGTTTAATTGTCACAAATTAAGTTAAAAGCAAAATAGACAGGGCCTGCGGCGTCCAGCGCCTTCTTATCGATCGATGTAAAGTGCACATTGAAAACATCGAGTAATGTTTGAACTTTGGAACCGCAGGTCTGCATATTGCAAAGTCACTTTACTTGGTTGTCCATCTGTAGCATCTTGTGTAGTGAACAAGTGATTTTTGCATTAAGAAAGAAGCAAAGATTTCTGTACAAACCGTTATTAAATAAATGCATTTGAACAGATGTTCACTACTTGTTGCCTTTAAATTATTAAGACTTAGAATTAAGAAAGCCATCGCCGGCCAGATTCGGGTATTCATTTATACATGCAGGAATGCTGAGTTGAAAGCTATTTCCGTCTTCGCATCCACAGTTCAACCATATTTAGGCCAAAAATTAATAACTTGGCCTAAATTAGGTAGGAAGTCGATAGTCAAATTAGAAGGCCTTATTAAGAAATTAACAGACTAATATAAATAAAAGGAAAAAATTAAGGGCACAAATCGCATAATGTAGTGGAGTCGGCCCATGATCCTACATATAAAATCTTGCTTAACAATTTATATTCGTGGGCCTATTTTAAATTTCACCGTGGTTGTTGTAATGACAGGGAACTTTGAATAGGCTACTCTATTAGAGGAATCACCAGCCTCTTAAGACGAATTAAGTTGGCTATAATCACCGTCTGCTATATGAAAAAAAGAATGAGTCAACTTTTTACCAATATTATCGATTAATTGTGCATATCACAATGAAAAACCTGCTATACAGTTCGTCTTACGACCGTGACAATTCCCCCTACAGAGAATTCAAAGTTTTATGCGAATACTGCGACCAGATATTGATGCATTGGTGAAAATTCTAAAATAGGCCTTCGAAAGCCTATTCACCCGATTCCGTTGTGGTGTATGCTGCGCTCTTGCATGATTCTTTTTATTTCTTGTTCTCTAAATTCCAACTGAGACCTGCGCTATACGCCGCGAACTGATTTAGACAAATGAACCAGTAATCCTATTGTCTATCCATGGCTGTTAGAGAGGCGGAGGCAGGGGTGTAAAATGATCTCAATTAGCTACAGGCCAGGTGTGATAAGCATAAGACCCAGAAAGGAATGTTGTCGTCAATACAGGGTGTGTTCTATTTCATAGATCAAAGCAGCTTTTGAGGTTGCCGCGTACACATTTGAAAGGTTGTTCAATTGAAAAAAAACAATGAAAATCCTGGAAGAAATATGGGATTTAATGTATTCGTATAGAAAAATTAGTCTCCAAAACAACTATAAAAATCACTGCTGATAAATAGTGTTTTCAATCTGCAGTTCACAAAATGTGATGAATTAAGCATCTTTTGCACTTTAGTAGAAGTTCATCTTTGGTTAGTCGCGCGCAGTGAGGTTTCATCCGTTGGTTTTAGGCCTATCTGTGTAACAACTATCCCCATCTGCCCAAACCTGCTGTCCGCTAATATAACTCCCACAAATATTGCTAAAAGTGAACCCAAGTGTTTGATCCTATCAATTTAACAAGACGCCCACTCCGGGAGTAGTAGTAATTGAAGAAAGTAAAATACTATAAATGAAATAGTAAAAAATTGAAAATTACAATGTGCTCTACAGAGAACTCACTATCTCGATCGATAGCAAAATAGAAATTGATAGGGTCTAACTTGTAAATAGCAAATGCAATGGCGAAATAACAAGTGCATCAAATACACTTTTAAAGTAAATGAGCCGCTACATAAGTCTATGATAAAGGAAAAAGAACACAGTGACCTGAAGTAGTCATGCAAGTCAGTACATTTTGATGTGACAGTGTGTGCATACATGGATAGAACAATATGCGATATTAATAACTAAAAGGAATGGTGACTGTTCATGTAAGGAAATAATCGGAGGACACTTCTATGGAATTCAACCTCTAAGTGACAGCTTCCTCCGAGCTTTCGGGGAATCAACGAATGCAAGGTGTTCATTCTGTGCCGTTTAGGTGAAAAGCTTCCACTAGGACGGTGACATGCCACGCTCAATGACGCGTAAGTCACGCGTAAACTACGTGACATCTAGTAAACTGCGTGAGTAAGTAACATCCGCGGCTATTCGTGACATCGCTGCAACATCTGTCGGTAGTCCTGTTCATAGAAATAGATTGTTCATCTAAAGTTGACTAGAATGGAAATTGACTCAAGATCGCGGCACATCAGGGGGGGACTAAGTTGGGGCATGAACCACCAATGAAAAGCTTAGAATTGCACAAGTGACTGATTCTAACCCAATGAAACAGACGTTGACAAATGTATCTAAGTGAAAATGCGTGCGATTTTTGTGCCACTATTGTGTATTGCATGAAGCTTTACTTCCATTCTAGAGGTTTTATTGTTATCAATTTCTATGATCCTGTTATATAGACTTTGCGTCTCATGTGTCTGTATCTACCATAAGGCTAAACAATGTGATAGGACCTCAATTTCATGCTCAGGGAAGACAGAACATGCTTAGCGGTTCATCCGTGGTTCAAGCGGCAACGCAGACAACCGTAGACGAGTAAACTATAAACGCTCGCCCGCGCGTATTCATGAACATTGCCCATGTTTTAACAGCATGCGTAGAAGTATAAACTGCTCTTTTACCACGGATGTTTGGGTGCTCCGTAATTACGCGTGGCAATGTCACCTAGTGTCCTGATCTACATTAGTCTCTTCTCACTAAAATACGGTAGTGCATTTGTTTACTTTCGTATGTGAAATCGTTACCAAAAAGAATAATTTTGTGCACTCTTATGTCTATTCGAGTTAGTCTGCTGGGTTACTCAATTTGTTACATCATTCGCGAGTTTTCATCAGTATGCGCTTAATGAGAGGTTCCTCTGCACTGCATTGTCTCATCTCTGCTGCTGAAGCTCGGAGACCGCCCATTTCGGCATAGGTCTATGGGGATATCTGATAGTTAGGCTGACCCTACGTTGCCTCCAACTGAAAGGAGTGATTGTCAGATTTCACGGCTCGGTGAATTTGAGTCTTTGCACCGGTTCAGTGAATTAGTTATTTGACTTTATCACATACAGCTTCCTCAATAATGAAATTTCTTTAGCAATTTGTCTTGTGTGACCGAATACTTTACATCAGTGAAGATTACATTTACCTTTGCTGTTATTTGTGCGCTTTCTTCGCACACAGCCTTCACCATCTTCATGAACATTATCATTCTCTAGAACTTCTGCAGAATCCGTAGCTGTTCCTCACTTTCAGTAAGGATTACCTCTTTAAGTGACCCTGAACATTGCTGATGATGACAAAACAATTCGAAAAGCAGAAAACGTCACATGGAATGAATAGAGATGGCAAAAATTCTTGCATGTTCTTGTCGACAACGTAGATCCATACTCATGCTGCACGCTGAATCGTAGAATTCATATATTTTTATTTTGCAAGAATTCATTTTGTTGTACAATAGATTTTGTTTGCCTAATAATTCAGAAAATAATAACTGGGAACACTTCTACATTTTACTCTTTGAAAGTTTTAATGAATCGGAACTGATGCTTCTTTGAGTTTTGCTTTTGGAATTGAATAGATCTACCTACCATATGATTAGAATTCACATGAGTGCCTTCTGCAGTACGCAGCCAACTTGGAGCATTATCAAAATACATTCGACAATCCTCTGGCACTAATCAATGTTATTGGTACTTCTATTCTTCCCCCCACATTTTTCAAGTTTTCCAAGATCATCAAATTTCGCTAAAGTTAGTCACATTGGGTTTAAAATAGACTTGATCGGTCACTGAGTGACACTACAACACGACTGAGAAGTCTTACTTGAACCCGGGGATGAAGGATTGGTCCCTTGGATATTCAGTTAGAATGCAAAGTACCACTGTGATCATGATCTTCGTGTGATTGTTGTCTACAGACAAATGACGAGAAGTTGTCTAATTCTGAGGCTGTAAATGTTCTACAAGTCAGATAAAAGGAGTTTTACACACTATGCGACGTTAGTGAGTTTGCCCTTAGGAGTAAGAGAAGATCGTTGACAATGCAACACTTCCGGTTGTCAACAGCAGAGATGTGGGGGGGGGGGAGAATAGAAGTACCACGTTATTTTTCCCTCATAATTACCTGAGCTCCCAACCAATGCTATCGAAGTCTTTAGAAGTCAAGAAAACTATGCTGAAAATGAAAACATTTAGATAAAATGCCTTCATCCAAGGTGAAACATCAAACTTGAAATAGAGGTCCAAATCAGCAGGGTACTACGTACACTGTCATCAAACTTTTGAAATAAACTTTTGGTAGATTTGCAAAGCCTAGAGTAACCATCTGCATCGGCTAAGTAATTGTTTCACTTGTTCTATTGTATTCTCAGTAAAATTGCATTTTAATCAGATGGTCAAAGGGATTACTTAATCAGGCTGTGTACTTGCAACTAATGCAATTGACCAAGCGTTAAATTGATCTCATTTATTAATCCGCATTGACAATAATGCTGACCTGTGGGCAAGAATAACAAAAGCATTAATCACCGAATTGAATAGCTGTGGGATTCTACATGTCTTTGAAAACTTGTTGCTGTAATCTTATAGGGCAGGAGAGGATGAATTTAATTAGTTAATAGGACTTGACATAATTGACGGGCGATTTAAGCAAACTTATTCTACGAGTTGACTGTAAATATCAAAAGTCAATAGACAAAATGGATTTTCCAGCGGGTTTCTAAAATGTTGACAAATACTTTTCGTTCCAAATTCCAATTCAGAGAACTGCGAGCTGAACAAAAAGGGCCTTCTCACCGAACTGTGCGCATTGGTCCGGAGTATGATCTTCGGGTAAATTTAAACGTCAATGCAGGATGGGTATTTCTACTTTTTTAATGGACATTTACGAAATGTCATGGAATGTGACAAATAGCAGCCATAGATTCATTTAACATCCGAAATAGCGAACGCATTGGATTGAACAACAAATCTGTAGTTCATCGGCGGACAGAATCGCATAATATACATCTAGAATTGCAAAATACGACATGCCACTATAATCTGCTGCGTGAAGTTTATTAGCAGCATATGCAACCGTATATATTTGAATTAAAGCATTACTCGATTTGTATTTTAAAATGCATAATTTCACTGCGATAAAATAACCTGAATAGCTATTGCAGTCTTTCAAACCGGTCGCTATTTCTATTCATAGCATTTTGGTGTTATTTCACGCAGCACAAATCGACCGATACCTTAAACATAATCACGTTTATCAGCTTTTAGATCAATTGGGCGTTTATTATGAAAGTTGATTAAATATATACGGCTTCAAACTTTGTCGACGTTTCAAAATTCCTCATGATGAGCTCGAACCCGAATTGAAAGTTGTGTACTAAGCATATATGCTTCCGGGTAATTATTTGGGTAATCTAGGAAATCAATACTTTTGTTGTATGTAACCTGCACCGTATTCCTACTGTGAATAGAACGACGGTGGTCAGAATACGCGCTTTTGGCGAGTCTTATGAATCATAAGTCGATGGAGTCAGAGAAAACATACTTCCGAAAAGTGACAAAAATGCGCTCATCGTTCTAGCATAGCATATACGGTACAGGCATTTAGCGGTGCGAGTGAAATGATTAAAGGAAGAAGGCGACATTAATACCGGGGCCGCATGATAACATCGACTTTTTCACATGTTGTTATTTACAATTCTGCAGGGAATTATGCTAGCCTGATCAATGTAATATATTTTAGCATGACAGTGATCATTTTTTTTGGAAATTATCAAATTTAAGAGAAATCACTGGTCAAGAAATTGAAAATAATGCAAGCTAAGTGAACTTAATTAAGACAACTGAATTTGAGAAAATCTTGGAAATCATTAAAAATTTCGATTGATTATATAGGCTAGGTACTTGAATAAACTCGTTCTCTCACAAAAACATCAATCACGCGAACGCACATTAATAGATGCCATCAGAAGGCCATCCTCGATTGAGTTTCTTCGGTGATTCATCAGCGACTGTTTTTTACGCACTATTTTCGCATGTCACCTTGGCAAGTGCACCTGAAACAATCCCTGCATTTTGATAACACAATGAAGTTGAACAACCACAGAATTAGAAAGGTCGTCTCTTCTTCTGTTTGACTAGAAAGGAAGCATTGGAACATGCAACGTTAATGAAATGTCACAATCTGTTGACATAATACCCATAGGAATCGAACAGTGAGCAGCCAGTTCAAAATTAAATACGCCAAATTGTGCGAAGTTTCAGTGACTGTTATCAACCGGATCACACAGAGGGACACAGTCGATGTCAAGTTCTACAGAGAAGTTTGTGAACGTATTTTTTGTACGCCTGCTAACTTTTTTTGAAATGATCGGAGGACCCAACATTATCGAGAAAACTTTTGCGCAATGATCTGAATTCTTCGAATCTGAAGGGATCGCGGCGATCGGAGCATTTTGAAGGAATTCACAGCATTCCGCAAGCGACGCACGACTATTTTTTTCTTATCTCTGCAAGGCATGAAATTTCTTTTTGCCCACCTAGTAAGTTCCTGCATGTGCCATTGTTTTAAATCAGTTTGCACTTCTAGCAAAGTGACACGGTTAAACAATCTAATTCTGTGCGAATAACATTCCAGAATGTTGTCCGTGGACAGCTATCTTGGGGTCTTCTTTAAGTGAGAAGAATCTTGCTCACGAGCGTCTGCCACAAAATCCACAAGAGTCCGAAGTTCTTCCAACCGAATGAATTTATATTCCTGCCCTTTTACTTTCCCTGATTTGAAGTACAATTGCATATCACAATGTCTGACAACTAGAATTCAGTTTTGAAGAACAACCAATTCCAAATTTCCCTCGCAATGTTGCATGCTGTCTTGTTGACGATCAGTTGTTATTGTGATGCGTGTAGGAATTCCTGACTTGGAGAATGAATCATGGAATTTGACAGTTAAGAGCAGGAAGTCAGTTGAAGTCAATTCTGATCTAAAATGAAATCGTGAGTCATTTTGTATCAGGTGCTGAGATCCATCTCTTGACAGCAATCGTGATAATATTGTTATTTTGAAAATTGAGAATATTACCTTCTTCTGTGAATAATTTCTCCTCAGCACTTTGTAAGCCCCAGAAAACGCTTCCGGAGTCAACAAGTGTATGAAAAGTAGCAAGATATCTAAAACATGCGAACATTTTCATTCAGTTATTGAGGGCATCATTCTGGTGACCTTGACCAGTTCGCAAATGCTTCCTTGCTTTAAATTGACCTTTTGTGACCCACTTACCTCTCCAAGGTTACTCATTCATTGTGCAAATCTCGCAATTTGTCCTCTTCTTTTCGGATTGCTTTGTTCGAACGATCCCAAAATCCTACTACAACTTAACTTCGAAAAGCTGTGTTTTGCGGCGATGAAATAGCCATTTCGAACAATTCAAATCAACTCAAGCTCTGTGTGGTTTATAGCAGAACACAGACTCCATCGTGACTATATCTGGTCCTCAATAAAAATATCGGTCACTCTCTATTCATTGAAAGACCGCTATCTTTAGCTTCTAAGTTTCTACCTTTCATACCGTACAGAAACTACAGAATAATTTTGCCAGCTGCACAAAATTCAATAATTTAGGCCTTCTTTGCAACTGACTGTCTTTTAGCAGCATAGTATACCAACTGTATACGGCAGTCACACGTGCTGTGGATGGTGCGAGTCGCAGGACAGCGAAAATGGTTGAGAGAGTAACAATCCTCGATGCAGCATGAAAATAACATTATCGAATTTTCAAAACTGGCAAGAAACTTCGTGCAATGAAGATAACCTACATGAAAATGTATGAAATTGAAAATAGGCCTACCGCATAAAATGCAACTGATTAGGAAATATATTCACAAAATATCAGACGTTCTAAGAATTGAAAATACTTAGGGAGCTTGCGACCCACCCAGTAAGTGTAGTCGGTAGGCCTCATGAAAAAACCATTGCTTCTCTAAAAACTTGTTAGACTATTTTGGTTAAAAGGATGTTTTCTGATTTTTATATTTTCAAATGATGATATGGCATTAATGACTTATTCAAACTATTGATATCATGCTGTTAGCTTTCATAAAGTCTTTCTTTGTGGTCTTCAGATGGATTTGCATTCCATTCAAGCACCAATAATTAATAAATAAATGGCTATCAATGACTAATGCATAAATGACTTTATACACAAGCGCACGACACAATTACCTCATGTTGCATTTTTCTATATGAAATAACCTTTACAATGCTAATAAAATACCTGCATTGTCAAAGATGCGAAAACAGTTTCTAACCCATGTCTTATTTGCCGCGTTTGCATCAAGCGTGCTTTTTGAAACCGCGTGTTAAAATTGTATTATCAATCTGCGTGTTTAAACATGCTTTAAAAGCAAGCCATGCATTCTAGAAGCCTTTATTGAAATTTCTGTAAGTGATACACGCTTGTTAATAAACGTATGGAGCTATTATTCAAAACGAAAGCAGATAAAGTGCCGCCATCTCGTGCACCCAACTTATCAATGCTGAATGAATGAATTCTTCTGATTCAGTCGATAAAATGATACTTCCGACAAACATTAATATTTTGACCTAGTCAAAATTATTCATCTTACGATGGACGACAAAGTACATGTAAATATCAAAAATGACAAGACTCAAAAGCAAGACAAAGTAATACAATGTAAGGCTGAGGACCGTCAGACCCGAAGCCATAGCTTATTGAGGTTCTGAGATCTGAATTGCAACATCATTGTGTTAAGGTTATCTATGATCGAACCGCAATGTGCTAAATCGGTATTGAAAGATATACGAACCTTAACACAATGCGCGTGAGAATTGTAGCTGTGCGATGATCTCTATCTTCTTTCTTTTGAAGCAACAGTATTTTATTTCTTCAAAAAGAGATTTCTGCATTTGAAAAGTAGTCTACAACTAACAATTCAGTCACTTCTCAATGAATAAAGAATTCCTAGCATGTTTTTTCAGAATTCTTGTCTACTCCTTAGAATTGACGGTTAAACGTAATTATCTTTGATAGTTTGACAGCGTGATCAATGGGGAGTTGAATGGATGCTATTATGTATGTCGTCAAAGGTCATTCCTTTTTCATTGCAAGGAGGCGAGCGACGCCCCGGAGGCCTATTGTCAAAACACATGAAATAATACTCTGAAATGTTCTCGTAATTCTCCTGTGGAAATCTTCTTTATTTGAAAATTACATACAACACAAGGATGGCAGAAATGAGCGATAATTGTTTTACCAACGCTTCAATGATGATTTGAAATTCAATATAAACAACATTGAACGCGCAAAGGTCGTCTTCATACATACATGTACAAGTGGTGTTCATACACTGCTCTCTCCCAATCAGGCATGATTGATTTCGTCGACGATGAAAGTTCAAACCCTGTTATCTCATATTTATCACAAATGAGTTGTCATCACCATGCACTCAGACATCATGAGAAGAAAAATTTTTTTAAGAAACAGCTACCAACAATATTTCATGAATGAAATTATAACAAAATTGTAGAGTCCATTTCCTATTGGATACAATTAAGCAAAATAGCTTCAGAGTGTTCTACTGAAAGATTGCTAAGATTGCGAATCTGTTATTTCAACGACGATATACAGTCTTGCTATAGTATTTTTCGCTTTTCGAAATCACAGCGAATTCTGAAATTTTTCATTTCTTCAGCAGTTATATCACCAGCCGGTTTCTCATGACGAAGAATGGATTCAAGAAACTTCATAATAAAACGGAACCTCGCCGAAATATGATGAATTTGAATGTTATTGATGAAATTGCCAGTTTTGTCCATTCTTGATAAAAGAGGGAAGTTCTAGGTTCGACTGAATGAATTGATTTTAGACAAATGCACGTTTAATAGGAATTTAACTTGTGCTACACTTCAGAATGCAGTGAGAGAGAACAGAATGCAACTCCGAGAATACCAAAATGTGAGGAAAAAGTAATTTTATGCATAAACCGCGTGTCTATTAAAAAGCTAAAAAAGAAAGTGGCATCTCGTCATGGAAGTACGGCTTAGGGGAGTGGAAGGTCTGCGTGCAATGTGATTGTGTGTATTGCTGTCATAGTGATTGTACTTAAATGACGACATCCTGCGAAAGATCTTGGAAGGTAATGTTTACGTTATTCTCATTTCTTAAATGAAAATGCAATATCTATGGTTCATCGACACATATTATAGAGCTTATTTGTTCCATGAAAGTCGTATATATACAGACCGACTGCTTGCCTCTAGTGAACTGAAAAAGCGTGTGTCCTGTGTAAAAAATACTGTCATGCAATCACTAGTATGACTCAGTAAAATTAATGTTCCAAATGTACAAAATGTGATTTGCTGTAAACTATGATAAAGTCTTGATATGACCGATTCATTTGAATGTAATAAATATGTATGATTTGATGTGAATTATTCAAAATAATTCTAGTATTGATCATTCATAATGATCTAATATGAAAGATTGAATGTTTTTAATTTCATTTTCAGTTTTCGAATCTTCTCGTGCCTGAAGAACAAAGTCTAGTTACCGGTGAGGTAATCACAGGTAAGGAGGACATGATGAACGCTCTCTGATAATGTAAAATAAAGTAAATTATTAATAATCATGTCAATTATGAACAATCATGCACATGAAATATTCGATGATTAATACTCATTCATTATAATTGCAATGACAGATGATGTGTGATATAGACTGATTGTGATGATTGGATCATACAATTGACATCGATCGCGCGTAAACCGAAGCCGGTTAGCGTTGACCGGCGCGTTACGCCAGAAGTCTAAACAGACTTTGAGCGGTCCCAGCACCGCCGGTAAAGCGATTACTCTATCAAGAAGAGAAAGGGCTAAATTGCCTCAAGCAAGAATGATTGCACCTTGAAATTTGGTCAAAGCAGGTCGGATTGTTTTTAAACTATACAAAGAGTTGTGTTGTTAACTTTATTACTAAGAGATCCCTGAATATCTGAAGAGAATGACAGCTATTAAGTCAGTACAAGACACCAACACCCTTGATTCCCCGACCGCACTCGCCCGACCTAGGAATCGAACCTTCTTCACTAGGCCACACTGACGGTTCAAAAGGAATGCGAGTGAACTAAGAGATCCTTATCTTTCAAATGCCCCCTTTATCCTTAAAAGATCCTTGACGTTTTCCAATAATTTTTCGTGGAATACCCATGTCAGAAGTATTGTGTCGACGGAGAATTCACATTCTGCGTCATTTACGTAGAGCTCAGTGTCCACCGCATCTTATATATAATTACTATGTTGCTTTTATTTGCTCCTTGATTACGAACACGTATCATTGTTTCTGAAATCGCAGTGCCCACCTTCTGTCTGACTACGTGTTGAGCGTCATTTAACAAAATTTTTAAGTGATTTTGATTATGTGAGCTTGTCCACCATTTTAGGAAGTGTGGGTATTAAGCTCTTCAAGCAAATTGTGAACAATCTTGACCGCGTGTTGCGACCATTTTTCGTGAGAGACCAATTATTCACTAATTCTAGAAAACCATTGGTGTCGCGATTGAGCAGACTTGTAAGTAGGCCGGGCCTGGGTCTGAACATTTCCGTTGTAGTGGGCCTGGACCGGCTGGGCTTTGTCTGAGCGTGCCCGGACCACATTTACAGGTCTGAGTGTGAGTCCTGCCCTATGATCGGCAATGATATCATCTTATTTTTTTTTATAATGAAAATATGCCATTTTTAGTGAAATATTCGCAGTCCTACGCTGTAAATAGATTTGGTCATTCGAATTTTTCGATTTGCACTGCTACAATGCTACTTTTACCGCTCTTAGCAATGAAGTTAAAATTAGATTGTATGCAGCATCGATATATTCCAAATAATGGAAGACCGAAGAAAGCAGTTTAGTCATACAAAGCTTCTTGTATATCAAAGCTTAGATGGGGACTATGATTTAATTAGAAATATGCACACAGTATGCAGTTGGTTGGGCCAACAGTATCGAAAGTAAGAAAAAAGATGAGTCACATCTGCTTCTTAGCGCACCTGCAGTCCTGAGTTGTTTCACTCTGTGTGGTACACGACTGGCAGATAATAACCCCGTGCTTTTCGCTACATGAATCAAACAGTGGGGAAGGACATGGGTAGAACAAGCGAAAGAAACAAAATTTGCCTCAATACAAAATGCGGAGAATATACGATTAGAAGATATAATGGAACAAAAACTTTTGATGATATCATTTTATATCATTTTTCAAAAATAAAATGTTATAAAATGATTTAATTTTTCCTAAGAATAAAATGATATCATTTTATCATTGCCGATCTTTGGTCCTACTAGCCACACATTTCTTACATGGCAGCTTGCTCTATCGCTTAACTCACCTTATTAATTTTAATTGATTTAAATGACTTGGCACATTGCTTCACGTATTTTGTTTGAATGTAAATGCATGTTAAATAGTTGTTTTGGACAATATCTCTTATCAGAAACATTCAGTGCCGATGCATTTCTCCGAAGTACACTTACAGCGCTTTTCTTCATGTCGGAGGAATTGATTTATAACTGAAAATAGATTTTGTTTTCTTGATCACACTGTCCGGAATGTCGTGTGTCAATCCTAAAGTACATGCATATCCCTTTCTTGTTTTTATTTGTTTCATTGATTGCTCTCTTATTTCGTCTTTCATTTATTTGTTTTGATGATGCAGCTATTCCCTTCTTGAAAACATTCATTTCTTTCAACGTATTGAAACATGTATTCAACAGCGTTGTGCAGCAGCATTGGATTAAAAGCCAGTAAGTGAATGTCAAACCTTTTATGAATTAAAGGTGCAACGATTTGCGGTCAACCATCTTGTTCAAGCACATTAACCACTGTTACATGTCCTGTTTATGGCTAATTCGTTTATGGTTTCGGTTGTTCAGTAAAACAGAATCAATATTTACCGAATAAACGATTTTCATACAATTATATCTTCAAAAGATTTACACACTCAACTTAAAAAGTGGTGAAGTGATTATTAAAGCTCGACGTAATAGTTTTCAACTAAAAAAAATATTTTGACTACTTTAAAAAGAAAACAGATTTTTTCGGAATAATAACCTAATATCAGTTTCTGTTCATGATTCTTGATCAAATTCAGTCAAATAGCAGATATTCGAGGCTCTCATATGCAACTATACAGGCGATATTCGGACTGGCGGTTAACTGGATTTCTATTAACCAGTTTTCAGCTAATGAGAATTCCATTCCTCATCATACATCCACGGTAATCTCTCTTTTGTACCTGCTTCCATCAAACAACTGGAGACTCAAGGCTTGGCTTTAGTTGATGCATGCCAATTAATGGTAGATGCGAGGCTGAGCAATATTTCGGGCAAGCTGCAGACGAAGTTGGATGCCATGTTGACAAAGAATTCAGCCTTCAAAATCATATGCGATGTGGCCACCATTCTACGTGGAGGGTGAACTGACGTTCCTGACTGGATGACATTTCAATTTTGCATTCTGTACGGTTATGTCAGCGGAGGTGTCCTTCAGTAACTACAAAATGACGAAGAGAAGGTCTCACAGAGGAGAATATTCACTGCATTATGAAAACAAAATGTTAGTACAATAATTGTTGACGGCCTTCTTGTTGATGCCTTTTTGTCGTTAATTGAAATTGTTTTTTGTTCGAAGAAATTTTACAACATCTTATAAAGGATATTGTAAGTAAATACAATTTCAAAATGTTTACCGATCCATTGCATAATGACTTAAAGAAAAAAGATGAAAAAAGCTATTTTGCGAATTTTACCAATGAAATGAAAAACTTTTCCTGCTTGAAAAATAAACTATTTTGTCGAGCTCTAGACTGATTATACATATTCGCAATATTCTGTTATTTTCACTCCTTTTGCAATACACTCATCCTCTTATCAACACTTTCCCGTTTGCGATGGCAGTGTGAAACTCAAGATGATTATGTAATAACTGTATATTGTGTTTCTATCTATTCATCTCTCTACGTACTAGTTGTCAATTTCTATCCGTTCCTCCTCGTTGCAGCTCAAATGAATAGCAGATGCAAATACAATGAACGCAGCCACTGAATCACAGACAGCTAACATTTTCTTGAAACATACACAAGTCGCACTAATGTCGACATATCCACGAAATCCTTTTGTTTCCCATGCACCGCAAGTTCATCTTATTGGCTGCTTCCCAAGTTTAATTCAGGGTAAACTTTCTTTTGCCAAGCATCTAAAAATATCAAATATCAAGCAAACCCGGTAATTTCAATCAAGAACTTTAGAGAGTTAAGTTTTGTATTTAATCGAGGTGAAATCATTATTGTCTTCTTTTTATATTTTTTTTCCAAGAAGTACTGAATGACAAAATATTTATTCTTTCCAAGGTGTTGCACTGAAACGTATTATTACAATCCAGGGTGGTCCTGAACGATTTAAAAATCAAAAAATTCCCCATCTTCAAATGCTGCATTTTCATGTTGCCGATCAATCAGCTATTGATTTGCATCAGAAACGAAAATGATCGATCGTGTCTGAGAAAATTGCCAAAGGAAACTCGATGCATCTTAGCATTCTATAAATGCATACAATCAATTTGAGACCAACAGCAAAGAAATCGGTCAACAATTTTATCTAATTTTATCCATTTAATAAAACTGTCTCGTGAAAATTGGCATTTCTGAGCACTCTATGAGTGCATGCAACTATTTTGAGTGAGACCAAAAGCAAAATAATCAGTCGACAATTTTAAGAGAAAACTGAAAAATTTGAATTTTAATGCTATTTAGATCATTTAACCACACTGTTTAATTGAGTTCCTGTTCACTTCAAATTGAGATGCAGGTGATCGCATGTTTGTCGACAACTAATCGACAATAAGGAACTAAATTAGGATTGACAACAAGTCAATAGCTTGAATGCATCATTTGAGATTAAAATTTTGAATTTGAATATGTGCTGAATGCAAGAAGTCACGTTAGCAAAGTATTTTGAAATGTTCTAAAGGCGCACTTTCTGCTAGCTTTCATGCAAAGAATTTGATATATGCCTAATTTCGATTTAGTAGAGTAATTTCCTGGGGTGTGGCCCGTGCCGTTGCCCGTATTGCCCGCAGTTCAGTTATTGCTCCTGAGCTTAGTATGCTAAGTTTCTAGCTAACATTGGTTTTCTCCGAGAAACGTGGAAGTTGGCAATGTAGGATGTTCTCACATCTGACATCGCGAAAGAATACAGGCTGTACTATTGAGAAATTCGTTGCCGCCCGCAATGACAATGAGAAACATAAGTTGACGTCAAACGTTACACATCAGACACGCCTTTTGTATCAAAGCCAATCAAACTAGATAATATAAAATATCAAATGCTGCACGAAGTTGTTAGGTGACGATGGGGCGATGTAGAATACTAGCATAGGCCTAGGTCTAGCCTTCAGAAATAGTGAGTAAAGACCACAATGTGACTAAATTCTATAATGTACATGTATAATGACTAGATCATAAAGTATGGATACACATGCATAGGTAGAGGTGTCTCAAAAAGGTGTCTCTATACAGTGAAAATTTTCATATGAAAAGATTCAGTTTTTTCCGGAGAGTACGTTCCCGTGGTCCAAAAATTATTTGAGCAGTTTTAAAAAAGTCAAATTTTGCCAATTCATATACTTCCGAGATGACTCCTTTATATAAGTAGTATGAAACAAATTGGATATCAAAAGGAATGAATATTTGCTAATAAGCATCCTAACTAAGCGGAAATTAAGCTGATTTGCAAGGGAATTTTATAATGGAAGTCTTCATGAAAAAGTCGCGCTATTAGTCGTGCTTTCTTGACTGAAATTTGAAGTTTTTGATTCAATTTTCACCGACATGATTTTATGATTCACTAAATTCATGTTTCATTTATTGAATCTGAGTAGTGATGTGGAACCATTTACATCTTTCAAAGTTAATTGAAATCATTGTCTTTGATTCTGTGATTTTGCTCTGCCAGTCGCAGGCTGCCTGTGAAATGATCACGCTTAAGAAAATACTCTTGAGGTTGAACATGAAAGTAATAGCAACCCATCGTATTGCTGATTTAACAAACATGAAATCTCCAAGGCTGTCATGACACTGAGAATCTGTAAAATGCCATCATCCCTTCTGCATTACAATGATGATCACTCAATTCCGTGGCAATTTTCTCAAAACTGCAGAAATTTGCATATCTCACATTTGTGACAATGCCTCGTGTATCTCCCATGAGTTCATGTAATAAAATCGGAAGTCTATACACATTGGGATTTATTTAATGCGGAGTTACCACTCTACCTAATATACCTACTCTATGGACTAGATTCAGTCACATTAATAAGCTTAGCCTACATATATTTAGCCTACGTCATGTATGCTGCCATGAATCCCTACCTGCATTTCCACTGACCGGATATGGATTCGCAGATTAAGCCACTATTGTACATGCCCGTGCTTGCAGAAATTCAGATGTCCGCAATCAATCAAAAAAGATCATGGTTGATGACTTTGATAAAAAATGTTTTGATCAGTTATCACATGAAAAATCTTAAGACAATACTGGGAGCATGCTGTGGTGAAATGCGATAGTTTAGAGGAGCTGAATACAACTCAAACAGATTTTTGAAAATGTATGTGAATTATGTATTTTCTGCTACTATCTTAGTTCTACATCGTGCAGAAAAAACACGGAAGCTGCTCATCCAAGTCAATGAATGCACCAAATGTATTGTGACTCATGATGATCTGCTCATTTTGTTACTTGGTATCCACTAATTGTAGCATGAAACTGACATCACTACTTATAAAGCTGTTGTGAGTAATGTGTATACAATTACTTTGGTACTGTTGCCATAGCAACGCCTGTCCAAGTAGGAAATTACTTTCAGTGCGTCTTCCTAGTCTAGTTCTGTCATGGAGTGTAATATTTCCATGTAGCAGACCAAGCCTGAACAGGAAAGCGCTAGCGCTAAGTCTGACGAAAGTCGAAACTTTTGTATTTGCGCATTAGATTATTCTCGTTTAGTGCATCGTTTTTGCAGCTACAATATACTTTCATCCTCGCGTTTTCTGCACAAGTGGAATGTCTTTCTCAACTGTTTCATCGATAATTTAACAAATATTTTCATTATTGAAAGCAAACCTCATCTCAAAATCCTTCTCTGATTTTTTAAATTTCAGACACAGAATTTCCTGACGATGGATTGACAGAGCCTCAAGTTGCAGAGAACGGAGAGATGCTGAGATATCAGATTAACGCTGTTCTTCGAATTGAGGAGCTGTTGCCGCATCCCGATCGTGGAGTGGGCGGCTTGTGCCGCAAACGTGATATTCTACTGGGAACTCTGACAGTTGGAACTAATTCGTCTTGGCAGGAGGTAGAGGAGCATCTCATTCTACTCTTCCTAACTTTCGTACGTCAATTAGATCACGGAGAGAATTCGCTGAGGACAGTCGCGCCAATCGGTCTCTCAGTTCGCAGTATTCATAAGTATAACTTTGGTGAGTGCTTCTCTGATGCATGTCCACTGCGACAATGTGGTTCATAGTCCATTCAGTTGGGGTGGGGCTTTGAATGCTTTTATCCTGACCGATTCAAGGCATGAAACCGTAGTACCAAGTTGGAGTGGAGCAGCCACAGAGATTGATTCATTTGCCTGTGGGGTAGTCTAGAGGGGACATAGTCCTATCCCAGTCGGTGTATGAGATGGTAGCAAGCGATGGAGATTGACATAGATATTCGTCGTTTAGACCCAAACACGCACACAAAGCAATTTATGTCTGTGGGATCAGCCTTCATGTACTGGTCATCAGGGGCCTGCGGTGTGTTTGCAGGTCCGACATTCACCTCATGTATACTATTCAGCAGAAAACCTTCGTGTTCGCAATGGTGAAGTTGATAAATAGGATTTTATAATGGTGATACTATCACTATAGCATCACTATCGACCGGCCCCTAATAATCTCTATTCAGAGTTTTTGAAATGTGTATTTGAATTGTTCAGCATGGTAGGAAAAATGAAGTATTTGATGGTCTTATACACTTTTAGTAACGACAATTATTTTCGGCTGTATTTCACAGCCATTCTCCAATTAAAAAAATAACTTGAGAAATTAAACGAGCCAGCATCAAAACACCCGCTTTTGTTGTTTAGGAGTGAATTCCACTGATTTTGGAAGACGTAAGCTTTGATTGAGAGATATAGGTAGATTTCCCTGTAATGTTTGTTGGACACGCGGTGTCGTGGAAATAATTGCTTTGAAAGCATTTTATATTTCGAAGCTTTGTTTTTTTGGGGTAGCCGATCTGCAGTGCTACTTCTCATAGTGCGTGCTGGTGCAAATTGAGACAAAAGTAGCATGTACATGAGCAAGCGTGTATTTCTTGGACCAGCTGAACGCAGATACATACATGTGCATGCCCAGTACACGAATCCAGCTTTCATAGCGATAGAACACTTATTCAAACAATTCTCAATGTGCAAACGCTTTCTTATACCACATGATCATTTTTCATCTAATACATAGTAAACCGTAACCAGAGCGAGTTTCAGCATAGAACGATGCTGAAAATGTGACTTTCACATAATGCCTACTACAAATCTGCTGAGTTCTACCCGGTTCCTCTTCTTGTCAGACAGGATCAAAGAGAATCTCATGTAATTCCAATGGGGAAGATATGTGAATCGCCTCCCCCTGTGGACATAGATGCGTTTCAGTGCATCGTTTGGGAAGGGATAAAGCTAGCAATACTAATGCCTGAAAAATTGATACAAAAGTGATGCAACCTCTAAATATATTTCAAATACAAAGATAAAGTCCTTTTTCCATGTCATTTGACGACATTTGCATCAATCTTAGATAATCTGGAGTCATTTTCTGTATTTCAGGTGATATCGAATGGTTATTGAGTCATCCTCCAACCATCCAATTTTCATCCTGTCTAACAAATTGTTCGGAAAACATCCTCATTCATCTTCACGATTCTTCATCAGGAAGACTTGATAGTCTTGCTCTGCAAATGATGTTCAGTGTTCCCAGCCTGCATGAATATCTGGACAAAGTAAGTCAGTGACATTTCACCACCTACCCCTTCTACATATTATTCTATAAGTCCCTTCGAAAGCTTTCGTCCACCATCCTTCTGTGAATTAGCTTTGCACTTATCTATCAAGTATCGAGTTCTTTTATCAGCTCACAAGAATTGTCACATGAAGCCACTGAAAACAATCAAAGCGTTTTCCTCCTATGTAATCTTTCTTTGTTTGGTTGGCCATATCTACATGTATTCAACAAAATTCTCAATAATCTCAGAATAGTGTTAGACAGATTCCATCTTTATGGCGTCATATATTCCATAGAAATATAGCCTATCTAGGTATGAGGACTTATACTACTTACATAATAGAAGTAGTGGCTGACATCACCAAACTTTTTTCTGTTTATCATGATGTGCAAATGATTGTGTGATTTTGTATGTTTTCATTGTATGTGGTTAGATGCAAGCTCTAATGACGTCACTTTGACGCCCACACAAAGGCCTTCATCAGACTCATCTAAAGTCCCGTGTCTGTCGAAAATGGAAATGTCCGTAGCAAACTTTAACCATTCTTTTGACATGGGCTGCGTGTTGATTTTAGATATGAAAATGTCCCTCCATTTTGTCCTTGCGCTTTGGAAAATAAAAGTTAACAAGAAATTCAAAATAACACAGAAATTTTGTTACCTCGTCTATTTTAGCATGTTCCAGTGTTCCAATCACCAAGACAATCATCTTGATTTGTGAAGATACCAAATAATTGAGTTATAATGGAGCAACATTGCTTGAAATCTTCTGATTATAATAAATGATGATTTCAAATAAACTATCTACACAGTAGCGTAATCCTAAATATCAACCAGAACGTGAGATCCATGTTTCTTAGCGTAAATAATGCAATTTTCACTGCAAACTGCATCATTGATGATTGTAGTCAGTTTTATGATTTCTTTGCTTGTCATGATCACCGATGTTTATGCACTTTAACAATTGTCTGGCTTCACTGTGTCTATTCTTAGTAATATTCTGCTGAAATGCCTCTGTGAGAGCTGAACAGCAATAAGTATGATAAGAAACGTAGAAATTCAATTCAATTGAATTGGTGCAACGTCTGTAAATAACATCCATCATTACATGAAAAAGTATTCATTTATTCTTCATTCTATTCCCATAACGTCTTGTTTGTATTGTTGTATTTTGATGATTTTCAAGTATGCTTAAACCAATGTAAGCTTGAAGCTTGTGTTTAGCGTAAGACAGTTTTCTTGCTTTCATTGAAATAATTTTCCTGCCAAAAACAAGTAAAGCAGTTGAAATTAGCAAGTTCCTGCATTTTCTAATGCGGTAAAATGTCGTTCATGGACGGCATTCTCCATATATCAAAACAATGGTCAAAGCATGTGCAGTCATCTGAGGATTACCAGCAACAACGATGAATGCGCGCCTCGGTAATTTTGCATGTCGCTCATGAAACCTCGTTGCAACAGCTATCACACATGTAGATCATTTATGAAGAAATTTTCATTGAATGAAATAAACCAGTGTTTGATCAAAACTTAAGCCCATGACCCACGACCAGCCAGAATTGTTGTCTTAACGAACGAAGTGGCCATCGCAATTTGTACTGCTTCTATTGTAAGCATAAAGTTTCGAGGATCTACACTTCTCATTATCAATTAACAGCAATGAAATTGAGTTAACGATACATCAAATTGCCATGCAAAAGATGTGCGGCTGATAGGATTCGAACCTGCGACCAAGGTTAACTAGACCTGTACTCTGCCAACTGAGCTACGAGCCACTCATGCGACTGTGTCAATTGGCAGGACCAAACCCTCACCACCACACATCAGTTGTCATAGCAATTATAATCAATGATATGACTATGCAATTATAATCAAAGTAGATATGACGTGGTGATTAAAATGAAACTGTTTATGAAAGTATAGAGAAAGGCTTAATCCTTTATTAACAGTTTGCTTGGTATTATCAAAACTATTTGTGTTGGACAGAATTGTGGTTATGAATCGTTATGGCAAAGGCAAGGGTGCACAGATTGAGCAAGCTGTGGGCAGATCGAGGGTTACCAACAAAGCTCAAGATGAAGTTAGAAAGAGCACTTAAATGTGTCCAATTCTCTCAGATGGTGCCCAAGCATGGACACGGAAAGCAACAGATGAAAAACACATCGTGGCAGCAGAAATTTGATTCTGGTGGAGACTGCCACGCATCTGCTACAGAGAACACCGGACTAACACCAGCATCTTTGAACAACTCGCCACAACTCCCTTGTTGCTCAAACATATTCGGAAGAGGAAAATATCCTTCTCCGGACATCAGTGCAGAGAAGGAGGACTTATGACAGTGGTTTTGCAAGGCAGCATGACAGGCAGTCGTTGCAGGGGGAGACCAAGAACCCAATACATCAATAACATAACGAAGTGGTCAGGACTCAGCACTCAACAGCTGAATAGGGCGACGTGCGATCGCAAGTTGTGGCGCGCAATCTCCAACGGGTCGGTTGTAGTTCAGCAAAGTATATACCGCACGAAGAAAGAAAGAGGAAGAAGACTACGCACTATTGTATAACTTCCATATATCCACTCAATATTCTTCAACTACAAGATGTTATTGAAAACTGCAATATTCATCTTCAAAAATGAAATTGTTGCATTCTCTCACATCTAGGTGTTTTAAATATATTATAATTGACAAAAAAGACTGAATTGTGCAGCTCACAAGTTTGAATAGTCTCTGAATTTTCAAATAGTCTGAATTTTCTTACTGAACAATTGCCTGAGAAGTTTACGGGGAGGCGTTGTCACTTTCCCATAGACAAAGACAATTTTATTGTTAGTAGGATGTTTAAATATCTTCTGTTTTGAGACATTTTTGCACGTGTACAAGATGTTGAGAAATGTCAGACATTCTTGAGGTTTGACATCATTTTGTACACATTCTCTTGGCTGACATTACTGTATTGCATTTCCGTGATCAAATGACCTTTTCATATTTACATTTCAGCTTGAAAACACCAACTCTCTCATCTTCGCGGGAGTTAAATACAGCTGTAAACGATACTTGGTTGCCAACTTCGCTGCTCTTTTACAGGTAAATCATTCAATCTATCAATTCATGAAATATGTTGTTTTCCAGTTTTATGGCTTGGAAACATCTGATCGACAAGATTTCGCGAAATCGATGATATAAGGAAGCTGAATGCCTGATTATGAAATATTTCCGATTTCAAAAGTGTTCAGATGCAGAAAGCAGGCTAATGAGTCATTTAATCAATAGTTTGAACAACGAATATTACGAGTTTTGTTGTCTATTCTCTATATTCGAGATCTACTGTTTTGGAAAGCAATTACATCAGCTGAGTGGTGTTGGCAGAACTTCACACAGTTTACATGCACAGGCACTTGGAAGTACCTATCTCTATGTAATGTAGTCAGCAGTCAAATACGTTGCTTCAGTGTCGTGAATAAAGCATGCCCCCCCTCTCTCTCTCACTGTATGTAGCTGTGGCTGTACCAGTAAGCATATTTGTATACTGCAACCATCCGAGATCACAAGCATTAGATATGGAAAAGGTGTATCCGCACTCCAAGTGATCATTAATTCCTAGACTCGGTATAGATGGATGTCTTTGCACCCTTTGCGTGAGTACCTTTATTTTTCACAGGATCGTGAGAATCTGTGACGATCAGAATTTTATAGCTGTCAAAAATGTTCTTCCATTTGTTAGGGCATTGTAGATATCAACGGTATTTCTTGAGATGTCCATGTAGAATTTGCCGTTTTAGAGGATGAAGGACTTTCTATGTGCCAATGTATTCCAATGGAAGTGCAATAAAGACTGTTTGGAAAGCACAAACTTTATTGTGCGTAATTTAAGTATGACATATCATCGAACGCTTGTCTATGTTGATCATAGTAATGAAAAAGTGTCATATTTTGTGATATAGAACGATGAAACACATTGAAAGATATCTTTTGAAGTAATATATAATGCATGATTTTGAAAGGCTTTCTATGTCCACAGGTTAATAAGTTCCACGAAGCAGGTATTTATTTTCCTGGTTGGAAATTATTAACCTGGTGCAGACTTCTATGAAAAAGTCATGCATTATAACAGATAATACATAGATTTCTTCGGTCATTATTTGTCATAATAACCTCAAATCTATGCATTCCTATTACAGAACGGCAACAGAAAACGGTGTGATGCTATATCTAGATGTCTATCTTTAGATCTATTTCTGCGCTACTGAAATTAACATAGACATAATAGAGGGGCCACAATGATATCTGGTAGTGCATATGAGATCGGCAGGCAAAGACAGATGTCGATATCTAAATCTATTAGATGACCATAGAACGTTCGATAATAGTTATACAGCTACTCCATCCGTACAGTACGGATGTCGTGGCTGTATAACTATAATGTGGAACAAAGAAGGCAACAATGCAGCTCGCAATGAGATCTCTGACAATTACTCACTGACTGAACAGATGATTGCTTTGTTTAGTGATCTTTTCAGCATCATCTGATGAATCAATGCGTCATTCAGTTTTCCAATTGATGGAAACTGGATAACCTTTGCAGCTAGGTTAAACTCCTGGTAGACTGTATCTGCACTTTTTAACTCTATATACGTCGAAGAAATTTGGCCTAACTATTTCTTATCATTTGACAGTATGAAAATGCAGTATCAAATTTTGTACTTTTCTTGTTGAAATTATAAATATTATCAAATGTTTCATTCCAGCTGAAATTTGACAAAGATTCTGAATTGTCTGGTAATTGCATTCGGGCGCACTACAGTGGCCTTGAAAATTTCTCAGAATGGGCCATGAACTCAGGTACGTTTGCAACTGAGAATTCAATTCGAATGTGTGCATTCATTGTTACATGATTGAAAATCCTTTTGTTTTTGGGTACCTTAAAAGCATGCAATGAGCAACATGCAAAGATTCCCATGCTACGATGATAAGTGTATATGTTTGTTATCAATTTCAGACCCAGTTCTTGAAGAGAATAAAGACTTCTGCTGTTATAAATCCGTCAGAAATAGGCCAGCTACTCAAACATGCTCAAACATCTCATACCTATTCATAGGCTAAGGAATTATATTCAAAAAGGATCGATTGAGTAGAAGATATGATTCCAATACATGCGCTTCATGTTAAAGGATAAATGGACTAGGAAGGCCCTCTAACAGATCCGGCCAAACTTGACTCTTGTGAGCCACTCGGGTACAGCGCAATATTAATGTCCTGAATAAAATAAAGTAAACATATGGTTTGTTGAGTCCTACTTTTGTAAACCATTCATGTCTGCAGGTGGAAGCTGTCCTTTTAATCAGCTGTCGAAATGATCAATTTATGAAGACCGAATTTCTCTTTCAATAAAGTATTCTGCGTTAGGAGTGTCTAGTTTCAAATATCACATCGTGTAAATATTGATATCGCATTCTTGTGAGCAGTCATACTTCAATGCTTTAATGCTTGACACTGACCTATGGATTCATGACGACATTGAATTTAAATTCTGCTAGGAAATAACTCAAGTTTCGGATGCATGATCAAGTAATAGTATAGCATCCCGAAGTATTTCACCATCGTGTTTGATTCTACCGCTAATAGAATGGTTTTTCTACATTTTATTACAACGGGCGAACTGAAGAGCGATATTGCTTAGAATAATTTCAAAGTCTATATCAGATGACATTCCGTCTTTATTTTCATGAATCGCCGTAGGTGATACAGAAGTCTTTTCAAAGGTATATAAAGGCTGCCGTTTCTGTTTGCCCTTGCGCTCGTCTATTGTTGACGGGTCAGTGGCAATCTTGGTGGTCATTAAGCCGTTGACGAAATGCATTTCTAAATGAGCGAAAGTACCTTTTAAGGAGAGAGCGATAGTTGAGGGTATAAAAGCTTCATGTCCATCTGTGTAGTCAGTGACATTGTTCTGACGGAAATTGTGCACCGTAAATTAAATGCAAAGATTCATTAATTCAATTTCAAGTCAGAGTGACGATAGTTGAAATTAAATTCCTTTGAAATTGTGTTGAATTAGTAAATGTCTAATTGATTTCTCCATAGGTGGAAAGTCAAGAGTTTTTTTCACAAAAAGGAGGGCCAGACATAGAAACTTTTGGTGAGAGGGAGGCCCAAAACGATGGATACAATCGATCTTTGTTCATTTTTCACAAGTTGAATCAGCAAAGCTCGAGATTTATAATTTAAAGTCAAAAAAGCAAAACATTCCAGACGGGCCTTCGGCGTCCTGCGCCTTCTATCGGTCGATGGTCACCCATCGATTTCTATTTATTCTCGAAGCTGGTATGAATTTTCACTGGGAACGAAGTCGCACTTGAAGCTTGTACATAGCATTAATAAATTAATAAATAAATGAACCTTGTTGATACTCGGATGCACATTAAGCACGGAGCCGTTCTTCCATGTGGCCCAGTTGTTGCTTACCCCCACTCTCATTTCTTTTGTGCTGAGTGTTTAGCAAGAATGCAGAGTGTACCTATTGTGAAAGTCTTAGGTTTGACCTGACCAGGGTTCGAACAAAAGTCTCCCGGAATCAGAGCGAACACTCTACCGCAAGGCCACAGCGCCGGTCACACCTCTTGACTGTGACTACAAAACTGCACGTCTGCAGGATGTGATCGTTTGTCATATAATTAGCTTGGATAGAAGGACTCTATGCATTTCAAATGGAGAAACTGCGACATTTGGAGCATAGACAAGATGCTCTTGAGTTACTGAATGAAGATTTAATCAGTTGAAGATGTATTTCTTCAATATGATTATTGCAAAGTGTATTTACAGGTCACACTGTTTCATATGAGTGGCATTTTCGGAATCTCATTTCTTTGACTCGTATGACACTCAAATTTGTGGCGATTTTCGCGTAAAACCGTAATTTTATAATTTTATAATATAAAAATATTTTTTTAAAAAAATATATAAATATATATAATATGATATACAAAATATTTATATATATAAATTATATAAATATAATTTTATAATTTCTATTGCAACCAATATTCGCCATTTCCTCTACGAGTAGGATGTCTGTATCCACTTGCACACTGATGCTTTCTCTTATCAGCAAATTGAAGAAACATCATCAACATTGCATGAATAAACACCGTCGCATCAAAGATAAACTTTGAATTAAAACTTAATTAAATTTTAAACGATTTGTCAATAAATCAAATGATAAGCATTATCTCCATAGATTTTAATATACATTAAAATGAAAAACGAAAAATTGATATGATTGTTCCATTTTATACTTTCATGGTGTTCAATGGCTAACTTTGACGAAGATTTTAGTTTTCAAAAATTCTGTGAATTTTACACTTATGGAAAACAGTTAACAAATTTGATGAACTGGTTTCTTTCAAACTCTCATACTTTCATGCTGAATTTCTCATTTTCAGGTATTTTAGTAGAACATTTTGTTGAAGATCCACAATTCTTGGAAAATATATTCATTATCACAATCACAAACATTGCTCAAATCTATGATGATCCAATCTTTCAAATAATCCTTGGTAGAATGGGCCAGAAGATTGAAAATACAAGTTTTGGTGAGTCACAAATACACAAATGTTGCTGTTATTATTGCTCTAAATTTCACCAGGAATACAAGCTGTTAACATTTTCCATGAGAACATGTTCGTGAATTTATGCTTAGAGTAGGATGTATAGACTAGTATTAACATTCTATTCCGCTTCACAAGCTGTACACAAATGCAGGATGATAGTCAATTAATGTTTAAAATTGAATATCAGAATTTAACAACCACGAACGAAATGTCTAGTCTACTGTGACCATATCACCTAGCAGTCCGAACCACTTGCATTGTAGGACGTGGACTACCGTCTGTTCTTGGCCGCACATGCATGTGTTGGATTGTGCAAGACCGATCCGGAACATGAAGGCACAAAATCTTCCATGTCCAGAGCGCAGACGATTCAACTGCACCCACTTACCTCTTTTCAGATTGAAACCAGGAGGTCTTGTTGGTCTTGTAATGAAATGTCGAAGTTGATTTGTCTCGTGAAACCACCTCTCTGTCCATTGTTGGTGGGCCCATTCTCTTACTGACGTTGTGTTGATCGTCGTGTTTCTGAGGGTTTCGAAGATGTTCCGGCGTTTCAAATGTTGCATCGGAATGCCTCTGTACAAAGCTATCTTCTGCTACCGAACTGATCAATCACCTGCACAGTATTCGACAGCAGCGATGGATTAAAGCAGTCGAAGGAATTGATACAAAACATTCTATAGGAAAGCTTGGCTAATTATTGGGGAATTGAATGGAAACAAAAAAGAACAAAGGCTGCGCAAAACAAATTAAAGCTGTACAAAAACATCTCTCAATAAAAGTCACCCATGACGTATAGTCTGCACAAAAACCCTGCGGAAAATATTTAGTGGAATATACAGCAATACCAAAATGTGTAAAATGCCGTCTTGTGGAAAGTCAGTACTCAGCAGGTAATCGCCTTGGCCGTGTTTCATCCACTAACCTGAGCATTGAGCAGTCAAACGCAGACGAGCGGCGTCCCGCACTTGGCGGTTGACGGAATGCTGAGTAAATATTGATAGGTTCAGGAAGATGAAACCTGCCTTCAATAGTTCGTCGTTGTTGGAGTGTATTTTACACCCCAAGGTTTTCAACTTGCGACAATGCGCGCGTTGATTACACTTTTGTATTTAGGCTTCAGGACTTTTCACAAGACGGTCTCCGTGGCACAGTGGTTAAGTGCTTGGCCTAGCGATCTTTTGATCCAGAGGTCGAGCCCCGAAGGTGTCATTGGAAGTCGGCAGGAAGGGCATCCGGACTAAAAGTACTACAACGCTCCATAAGTCTGACTATGTCAGCACCGTCCAAGCCCCAAGTATGGGGAGTAGTGACGTAAAAGCTTCAGGACTTTTCACGTCGTCATAGTAGCATTATGGCACCTAAAATTCCTTTGCTTGAACTGTTTTATGGATGACATGAAGTTCTGGTCTTTAATGATGACTGCAAAGCCGCAAAGTAGACTTATTTAGATTGGATTCTGGATAAAGGTTGCACATTTATGTATACAGAAGAATAGAGTTCCGAATTTATCAAAGATTTTCCTTTCAGTTTTAGATGGACAAGTTTTCTCTCTTCCAAAATGCATTTATCTCCTCGGATCAATTGACAGTCATGAGTAAGTTGAAATAAGATTCATTTTTAATGTAAATCATGAAATAGCAGAAAGATAAGTCTTGAATATATATATTCCCTGCTATATAATTCCAATCATCGAACATCTAGAGAAGGAACAATAGAGGGCATACAAGAGAATTTGTGGGATTTATTGCCGTTGCAATTTGTTTATTTCCTGCAGCAAGTATAAAAAGCCTTTTGTTTAAGGCTGAGCAGTGCTCAAATCATCCGTTACATGGACCTTACAAGAGCTGGGTTGTTGAGTAATCCAATAGCAATGACTGAAGGGCGATCTGATTTGTTCTTCCCATTTGTGTGCGAGATACTTTTGATCAGCTTCAGTTAAAGCATGCACATTGTTGTGCCTTTAATTTGTTGCTTATTATTTCCGCTGTGAAGTAATTTATCATGTTTTCTTCATTGTTGCGAATATATCACTTGATGACAACAACCACTCAGCAATGATAAATGTAGCATCAGACTTGAACGCTAAATTCCTTGGTAGCCGCAGACGTTGCAATTCATCCTACATGGTGACTCTTTAGTGCGGTCCGGGAAGCCCTGGACTTGCTTATAACTAGCTGATGCACAGAAGACTGCTTATGATGCTTTGACCGTGTGGCATGTAATTGTAGGAGAATGCGGAGGCGCAGATAGCCTGGGCTTAGAAAAGAAAATTGTCCAGACTTCAATCATTCAAGCACGAAATTCCTTGACTAAGTTAGAATATAAAAGTCTGTTGTGCAGTCGATCACCAAATACCATAAGTGCAGTAAATATTGGATTCAACACGCATGCATCTGCATGGAAGTGGAAGGATAACACTTCACAACAGGAAGCTTCATGACATAGGAAATGCATCACTATCAATTCGCGTTTATCAACGTGTTGACCACTAATGTCATCATCATTTAACACTTTTGATCTCCAATCCATTCATTTGATGATGTCTGTGTAATGTTGATTTACTTTGATGTTAAATGCAACATTTAAGACGTTTTCTGTTCTTCCAATTAGCATTTTCGACACTGCTCGTATTCCGGTTTAAGTCCCAAGGACCGTTTTCCAGTCTCTGATAATTCTAGATTTATGAAAAGCTCGAATGTGTAAAGTGCACCCTTATAGTCCTGCAGCCAGCACGAGTTTCTGCAGGGAACGAGGCCGAAAGTAAGACTTTCACAGAATGATGTACACCCTGTGCCTACTACGAATCTGCACGTCTGCCGGGTTCTAGTGAGTTCCTCTTCTTGTCAGACAGGATAAAAGAAAAACACATGTAAATCCAATGGGACGCAGATTGCAGTTTTTGGTTAAAATGAAATCTTGTATGTTTTCGCCTATCATCTGGAAACTATTAAGTCTAAAGTCTTAATATAACTTTTGGCATGGAATGTCTTCAGGTCATTTCCTATGATGTGCATGTATTATTATCATGCCTCTGATCGGAAACGCATGTGAGGATGTGGTTGAAGGTAGATAAAGTTGCTTAAAATGGTTGTGTTTGCCGACATTAAGAGGCTCGCCAATTCTAAATATGTTTAGCTTGCATGAACATGAAAGGAAATGACCTGAAGACATTCCATGTCATAAATTGTGACTCTAAGTACTTTTCGTTTAGTCAGAGAAAACATACAAAATTTCATTTTAGCCAGAAACTACAATCTGCGTCCCATTAGATTTACATGTGTATTTCTTTTATCCTGTCTGACAAGAAGAGGAACTCACTAGAACCCGGCAGACGCGTAGATTCGTAGTAGGCACAGGGTGTACATCATTCTGTGAAAGTCTTACTTTCGGCCTCGTTCCCTGCAGAAACTCGTGCTGGCTGCAGGACTATTACTAGCAACAAGAATTGTAAAGCTGATATTTTTGTCAGCTTGAGTAAGCGTGATGACATTAATCGAACAAAGTGCTTGCATGACACACATGCACAATTCTTTCCAGGAAAAAATGAAACAAGTTGTGGAAAATTGTGGAGACATTGATGCCTCTAGTCATTCACTCTATAAACTTGTTCCGTTGAAAATGCCAAAGAGGAAAAGCTTGAATTTAAGCATGAATTATGTGCCAAATTCCTTTCAATTATTTCCTTTAA